>CM072805.1:7404100-8004100 GCA_037013495.1 Hippophae tibetana
TTGCTGGGATTCATGATTTGGAGCCATTTGTTGCCCTTTCAACTCAAGTTTCTTCTCTATCTCATCATATTTCAGCCTTGATGACCCAAAGAATACCACAAGGTGTAGAATATGTTGCATATTCAAGTATGATAGTTCTGATTAATGAATCAAGTCAATAATTGGTCAAATACATCAACAATCAAAACTATAACTATCAAAGGGAACCAAGTCCACCCCTATAGCTCCAAACAATGGCCAAAGTAATAATAAAGTAGAAGAAGAGGAGATTCTTAATGATACACTAAGAGAGACTAACATTCCTCCATAAATTTCATTTCTTGACAATCCTTCTATTATCTCTACTCCACTTCCTTATCCTCAACGCTTCCAAAAACAAAAATTAGATAAGCAATTTTCTAAGTTTTTGGATATTTTTAAGAAAATTCACATAAACAATCCTTTTGTAGATACCTTGGAACAAATGCCAAATTATGCCAAATTTCTAAAGGATATCATTTCCAAAAAGAGAAGGTTAGAGGAGTTCAAAATAGTGAAGCTTTTTGAAAAAAATAGTGTCATTCTCTAAAAGAAATTACCTCAAAAATTAAGAGATCCAGGGAGTTTCACCTTTCCTTGCACCATTGGAAATTCATTTTTTGATAAAGTTTTATGTGATCTTGGTACTAGAATTAATCTTATGACACTTTCTATTTATAGGAAATTGGGATTGAAGAGATGAAACAAACAATTTCATTGCAAGTAGTAGACGGATCCATCAAGTATCCACGTGGAATCATAGAACATATATTGGTAAAGGTGGATAAATTTATTTTTCCTACTGATGCCACATGTTGCTTTGTGATTGGCTGGTACTATCAGATCGCACCTAAGCAATATTTAAGCCCTTAAAAGGGCCATCATTGGCATAATTTTGGTCAATTTTTTGAGCAAAAAAGAGGGAAAATTACAAAAATATTCAAGAGAGGACACAATTTTGGTGGAGATACAAGAGGAGATTAACATTACAATTCAAGAGATTGATTGTATTTTTTCTTCTACTCTTTTCTTTATCCATTTTTATGTTTTTCTTTGTGAAAAATATGAGCTTTATGAACACTATTATGTATAGTTAATTTATTAATCTAGGGATCTTATGAACCCAATTTTCACCATGTGATGATTTAATATTTTACCCGAATTATAATTATAATTTAATTATATTATTTAATCTGATTTGTATGCTATTAATTGTTTGGCCAACAATTTATCTATAGAGGCAATTGAATAGATTTGAGAGAATTATTTAATTGTTTGTCTTGATTAAATAACATGCATAGTTTCTAGGCAGAGATGTATGATTCTTATATATGTGATCCATAATAACTATATGATGTGTAGTTTACTTGAGAGAGGAATGCGTGCTAGGTTAGATTCAATTGATCATATAATTAATTGATAATTATATTAGGGGGATTTTAGTGATTCACATGTTTAGAAAATTAGGGGATTAAGTATTCCTATATATTTTCTCATATATCTTCTTAGTTATCAAATCTGATTTAATCAATTATTGCTATTTACTTTTAGTTATTTTAATTTTGCTTCCTTAAAATATAAAAACACAAAAAAATTGATTTTTATTTTATTTTATTTAAAAATTAGTTTCTAATAAATAATCTCTATGGGAACAACCTTTTTTATTATTATATTACTTGTTGCGATACAAATACTTGCGTATTCATTGCACACACAATTTGTGTGGTGATCACATACAAGAGCATTTCTTTAAACAAACTATGAGAGACATAATAAAAATACATGTAACCCTTCATGGTTGATATTGAAGATGAAGATGATGATAATTAAGTGTACATGCATTTTTTCTTGTATTATTTAGAAACTATATATTGTTATTTATGCAAGAATACTTTATAACCTTTTGTAACTTATTTTGATTTTATTAATGAAATGTTATCTAGTTTTTAAAATTCTTGTGTATTATACAATTCTCGATTGTGTACTGTTGAAATAAGAAATTTGCATGAATGCAAGTAAGATATATAATGCAAATTAGGTAATCGAAGGAACATGTTATGGAAAATTTGTATTAGTTTTTAACTACCAACACAATAATCTACGATGCTACTATTTGAGTTTCTTTTTCAAACAGATGAAAAATATTATTTTCAAGGTTAAAAACCAATGAAAAAACTCATATTTAGTGCAGTGATGTGTCCTACATTTCAAATTGGGCAAGGAAATTTATGAAAATTTAAGAAAAAGAAGAAACCTTGGTCAAAAAGTGCATTGAGTTTTTCTTTGAGATTGTAGAAAATAAAGAAGACTACAACAAGTTCTATGAATCCTTTCCGAAGAACCTTAAATTAGGTATCCACGAGGACTCCCAAAACAAGACAAAGATTTTTAAATTATTGCATTACCACTCAACCAAGAGTGCTGATGCGATGACTAGTCTGAAGGATTGTGTCACTAGAATGAAGGATGGCCAGAATGACACTTATTACATCACTGGTGAGAGCAATAAGGCTGTTAAGAACTCTCATTTCCTGGACAATCTTAAGAAGAAAGGTTTTGTAGTTCTCTACATAGTTGATGCTATTGATGAGTATGCAATGTGTTAGCTCAAGGAATTTGAAGGCAAGAAGCTTGTTTCAGCAACCAAGGAAGGTTTGAAGCTTGATGAAGCTGATGGTATACTTGGAATCCAAAATAGGGTTCCTGGGTTTGAACGAAAGACTACCTTGAAGCTCTTAAAAACACATGGTTCACTAGAAAATCAACTAAAGATAACTAAGGTAAGAACTGTAGGAAGGGAATGTGGGGTTTCAATTGATTCTTATGCATTTACTATATTGATCAATTTGGTCTGGCTGAAAAGTTTGTTGAAACATTTGACCAGATGGGAGATTTTCATTGTACTTTGGGTCTCTTTACTTACAATTGCATATTGACAATTTTGGTTCGATATGAGATTATAATGTTAGCAATAGTTGTGTATAAGAGGATGTTAAAGTTGGATTATTGGCTAGATGTAAGTACTTATAATACTTTTTTTGGTGAGATGATTAAGAGTGGTTTGGTTCCAGATACTTACTGTTACAATACTCGGATTAAGGGGCTCTGTGACATAGGTCTTCTAGATAAGGCTTAGTCTTTCCTACTAGAGATTTCAAGATAGGGTTGCTTCCCTAATATATGTACTCATATCATTCTTATATGTGGTATGTGTAGAAATGGATTGGTTCATAAGGCTTAACAAATTTTTAATGAAATGTATAAGCTTGGATGTATTCCTTCTCTTGTCACCTTCAATGCTTTGATTCATGGATTTTGTAAGGTGGGCAGATTAGAGGAAGTAAAAATGTTATTTCACAAGATGGAGATAGGAGAAAATCCTTCTTTATTTCTCAGACACTATCAAGGTGGCAATAGAGTTCTTGATAGTGCAAGTTTTCATAAACAAGTGGAATAATATTATGAGTCAAGAAGGATCCTTGAAGCCTAAAAGTTTCTTAGTCAGTTAGCAACCAGTGGAGTTGTACAAGATGTCACAACTTACAACATATTCATCGATAGGTTTTGTAAGGCTAGAGATGTGATACATGATTTTGGGTTCTTCTTGGATATGCAATCCAAAGGGCTTTCTCCAGATTATGTTACTTATGGAGCACTTATAGATGCATTTCAAAGGGGTGACAAAGAAAACGATGCCTTTCAGTTGTATGATTCAATGGTGAAAAATGGGTTGTTACCTAACACTATAATTGATAATTCACTTATGACTGGTTCATGCCAAAAAAGAGCATTTTTTTCAAACTACGCCTAATGGAAGGTTATAAATCTCCTCTGAAAATGGATTTGTATATTGTAACTATGCCCTTACCTAGAAGAAATATTGTATATTTCGATGGGACTCGTTCAATTAGAACTATTTCAAATATAGAGTAGTCGGGTGAATGGAAAATAATAACAATTGGGCGTGGCCTTAGCATCGAAGCAACTTTCCCTAAAACTATGAGCTTGGTCCAATGCCAATTCAGGGCTACCTCTTACTTCTGTCTTAAAGCACATGTTGTAATCTTACCAAATCATACCACAACTTTATCCTTGAGGACAAGCCACTACTCTGTTTTCACAGATTCCAATATTAGTGTGAGAGGTTTCAAAACCAACATTCCAATAAGCTCCCCGCGAATTAGATATGTTCACGAATCAACTCCATAAGGATTAGCACGAAAAACACAAGTGCCCATGTGTGTTCTAGAATGGATTTAATAACAAATAATTCTAACTAGATGATTCAAAATATATGTCACTTAAATGAAATCAACTAGCAAATCCTAGAGCAAAAACATTAAGCACAAGTTTAATAAAAATAGCTTCTTTAAAGATTAATAATCAAATAAAATAATTATGATATAACAAACACAATTATTTGATCTAATAATTCAAAAACAAAAATAAAGAAGAATCTATAAGAAAATATGATCAAAATATCATAAACGAATTAGGCTCAATAATCAAACAAACATAATCACCAATATTTGATAGTTTAACTAAATAAATAAGCCTAAAGAATTATAATCTTATATTTGCAAAACAAGAGAGAGATTAAGAAACAAAGAATTATGCTCTTGTGTGGTTGATTAAAAAAATGAGCAATGCGTTTTATTTATAGAAAAAATTAAAACCCTTAATCCTACATAATTAATAAATATATTTTATATTACAAAGAGGATGTAGTACTCACTAATAAATAAGACACCTATATAATTGATAAATACCTTTTCTATTACAAATAGGATTAGTAATACACACTAATTAAAAAGACTCTTATTTAAAAAAGAGTTCTTTTAAAGTAGACTCATTAATCATGAAGACTCTTATTTAAAAAAGAGTTATTTTAAAGTATATTTTATACTATCTTTTAGGCTAAGATTTAAGCTATATCTTATTTAATATTTTATCATATATCTTATTCTATATTTTAGCAGCAAATATAATTTTAGATTAATGAATATGTGCTATTAAATACATGAGTATAATCCTATGTGTTATAGTTATAACTAATATACCTGAAGTAAGACTATATGAAATTCTAACAATTGTTTGACTTTGCTTAATAGACTTGATAACGAGCTTAAAAACAAGTTTTCATGTGAATATTTTACTACGAAAATAGCCAACACCCATCCTTACAAACTCCTACTTTGGCATTTTTGTGTGACAAAACCTCTTTCTCACTACATAACACTTGTAAAAATAAGTTTGAAATACAATGATGTCCCAGAAAACATAGTGGAACTATCCTATGATACGATGAATCCATCTTTGCTGCAACTTCACAAGCTTGTTACTAAATGAAATGACATAAATAAGGCATATGAAAATTTGGCTTGAAAGCCTCATTGTACATTATTTTAGTTTACATAGAAATATGCGAAGCGTAAGGATTACATATGTAGTGCATGCATTCATACCAATCAAGCTTAATATAAGACTAACTTAATATGTTCTCCCCTATATGTATAAAAAAATAAAACCTGAAAATGAAACATATTCTCCCCCGTTTTGACATACGAGACGAACAAAGCATTAGACAAAGTAAGGAAGCTAAACTCTTCCTAAATATAGAACAATGTAAAAGAAGAGTGACGCAGAAGTGAAATGTGTTTTAAACTCCCCCTAAGTTCTATAAATCTATAATTTAAAAACCAATTAAAAATGTAATAAATAAAAAAAAGATGTAAATGAATAAAAATTTGAATTTTTTAATTTTCATAAATAGCCACATAAGGTATTAAACTTATCTAATGACAAACAAACACACAACCAATTGAGAACTCATCATTCTTTTATCTCAAATTTTGATTATTTATCTTATAAATAAGAAAGTAGAGTAATTAATTTATTAATCTAGGAATACTTAATCCCCTAATTTTCTAAACACGTGAATCACTAAAATCCCCCCAATATAATATCAATTAATTACATGATCAATTGAATCTAACCTAGCATATATTCCTCTCTCGAGTAAACTACACACCATATAGTAATTAATTTAATCACACTCTCATGCCAATTAAATTGCATACTACTCATTAAGTTCATCAATTATGGATCACATACATAATAATCATACATCTCTGCCTAGAAACTATGCATGTTATTTAATCAAGACAAACAATTAAATAATTTTCTCAAATCTATTTAATTTCCTCTATAGATAAATTGTTGGCCAAACAATTAATAGCATAAAATCAGATTAAATAATATAATTAAATTAATATTATAATTGGGAAAAAATATTAGATCATCACATGGTAAAAAATGGGTTCATAAGATCACTAGATTAATAAATTAAATACACATAATTGTGTTCATAAAGCTCGTATTTTTCATAAAAAAGACATAAAATTAATAAAGAAAAGAGTAGAAAAAGAAATACAATCAATGTCTTGAATTATAGAATTAATTTCCTCTTGAATCTCCACCAAAATTGTGTCGTTTCTTCAATTTTTCTCTTTTTTTAGCTCTAAAACCTGACCAAAATTATGGTAATGGAGGTTAATTAGGGTATATGGAGTGATTATGGGATTAAATAAAGCTTAGGTGTGATCTGGACAGTCTGATCCACTTTAGATCAAGGCCTATGATCAAAACAACCAAAATTGATAGTTTTGGCCAATCACAATGTGACACGTGGCATCAAAAAATTCATTAGGCGAATCAAGGAGCGACGCGTGATAGGGAAGACAGGTCAGAGTCAATACTCGTCGAGTCAGCAACACGTGTTGCGACTGATTCGTGCGAAAGGATTGCGTGGAGAATGGGTGGATCGCACGAAGCAATGGAGTGGTGACACGTGGCATCGCGTATTCGACCAATTTCAAAATTCGGATTGAACGTCGTGCTGACATGTGGCATGTGTTTTGTCTTCCTCCCACCCAGTGCAATGTGATTAACTATTCGTACTTGCGTGGTGTCTGTGTGGCTTGCTCAGTCAGCTCTTCAGCTTGCGTGGTATGCCACATGGAAACTTCTGATTGATCTTGCGTTAAAAATTCATAAACAATCCTTAAAAATTCCAAAAATTATATTTTCTCCCATTTTCACTAAAAAAATTATATTTTAATTTTTTTTTTCCATAAAATACTATTTATTAAATAAAACAAGTAAATATTAAGTAAGAAAGTGTGCTAATGACTCTATTTTCGTAGAGTCATCAGAGACGAACAAAGCATTAGACAAAACAATGAAGCTAAACTCTTCCTAAATATAGAACAATGTAAAAGCATAGTAACACAGAAGTGAAATGTGTTTTAAACTCTACCTAAGTTTTATAAATCTCTAATTTAAAAACCAATTAAAAAGGTAATGAATAAAAAGAAGATGTAAATGAACAAAAATATGATTTTTTTTAATTTTCATAAATAACCACATAAGGTATTAAACTCATTTAATGACAAACAAACACACAACCAATTGAGAACTCATCATTCTTCATCTGAAATTTTGATTATTTATTATATAAATAAAAAAGTAGAGTAGAAGAGGCTCACAAGCACACTTTTCACTTATTATGACATTGACATTTACTTAAAAGTAGTGTATATGTTTAAACTCCACAAATTTGTCAATTAATTCATTTATGACCAATCAAGAAATACTTAAAATAAAAAAGATCACATATCATATAAAATTATAATCAAATCTTCAATTTCACAAAATAAAATATCTACCAAAAGAGGACTTAATTTTTTTATTTTATAATTAAGGCACATGATATTTTTTTAAAACTTTTTTAACCTCTATTGACACTTTCTATTTTTTTTTGCCTTCCAAGTACAAGTTTGATAAACAGTTACTTTTGCACAATCTTTCTTCATTTTTTTTCTTTTTTACAAGTCATAAACCTAGCATGATGACTTTCACACTAGTTGTGAGGTAGCCCTCTCTGCTCACTACGGTAGCTTCACATATCACAGTAGATAGCTCTCTCAATACTACATGATTATTCTTTACACTTAACTTATTTCTATGTAAACTAAACTAATATACAATGAGGCTTTCATGCCAAGTTGTCCTATGCTTTGTCAATTTCATTTCAATTACATACAAGCTTGTCAATTTGCAGTGAAGATAGATTCACCAGACCATAGGATAGTTCCACTATGGAGTATGGGACACCATTGTATTTTTATCTTATTTTTATAAGTTTTATGTACTGAGTGAGAGATTTTTCCACACAAAAATTCCAAAGGGGGAGTTTGTAAGGACTATGAGTGTTGGCTATTTTCATGGACAAAATATTTACCTATAAATTTTTTTTAGGCCTGCTATCAAGTTTATCAAGAAAAACCCAACAAATGCTCGAGTTTCATATAATCATATTCCAGGTATATCTTTTATAACTATGACACATAAGATTATATTCATGCATTTAATAGCACATGTTCATAAATCTAATATTATTTTGATGCTTAAATATTTTTATGTGTCTTAATATTTTTAAGATGTGATTTAAATTTTTTTTTATTAAATCTTTAAATAGGCCTTGAATAATGAAACCCAAAATATTCTAACCCTAATATTATAGGTTATCATTATCTATATATATACTCATAGAATTAGGTTTAAGATGTATACTAAGAGAGTTTAAAAAGAAAAATAAAAAAACTTACAGCCGAACAACAAAGCAGAAAAGATTTTAAAGAAAATATATATCATTACCTTTTCTGCATCATTATTACTTCAAAGGGTATTGGCGTTGAGCACCCGGATTCAAAAAGGACTGCACTAAGTAATCAATATATGCATATATTCAAAAAGGATAATCAACGCAGTAAGTAATCAATATATGCATATATTCAAAAAGGTAGTTAATATATATATTGATTTGATAATTATATGTTTGAGTCACCGTATTTATATTGATTTGATAATTATAATAGGGTATTTATTAATAAATTTATTTAATATGTTTTATATTTTTATAGTTTTTTTTTAATTAGATTTTTACATGTTTAAATTAAATAATTTTGTGTCATCATAATTATTTGATTTGATGATTAAATTTCAAAGAAGTTATTTTTATTGAATTTGTGCTTAATCTTTTTGATCTAGAATTTGCTAGTTGATTTAATTTAAGTGACGTATATTTTGAATCATCTAGTTAGGATTATTTATTATTAAATCTGTTCTAGAACACACACGGACACTTGTGTTTTTTGTGCTAACCCATTTTGTAGTTGATTTGTGAACGATCTAATTAGTGAGAAGCTTATTGGAACGTTGGTCTGGAAACTGCTCACGTTAACATTGGAAACTGTGAAAATAGAGTAGGGGCTCGTAAGTAAAGTACATTGAGGCAGTATCCTAGGGAGGGTAGCATAAGACCAAGTTTGTACTTGAATATTTGATTTTCATAGTGGAAAGTTAGGTGGTCCGCTGGATTGGTGGTTTTCCTATTAGGTCATGGGTGTGGCCTAGGTTGTTTCCACTTAAAAATATCATGTGTTATTATTTTACTTCCACACCTTATTCTTACACGCGAATGCATGTCTGGTTGCTTTTTTTAAGTTATTAATTTATAAATTAATAAAAATTAAAAATAACCTATTCACCCCTCCCCTTTTGGTTAATGAGGTCCATATTTTATAAACTCTCGAAGAGGATTATTAGTACTCACTAATTAAGATGACTCCTATTTAAAGAAGAGTTCTTTTAAAGTAGGCTCATTAATCATGAAGACTTCTATTTAAAAAATATTTATTTTAAAATATATTTTATGCTATCTCTTAGGGTGACATTTAAGGTATATCTTATTTACTACTATAGCATATATTTTATTCTATATTTTAGCATTAATATTTTAGCAGAAAAATAATTTCAGATTTAAGAATATATGCTATTAAATACATGAGTGTAATCCTATGTGTTATAGTTATAATAGATATACCTGAAGTATGATTATTTGAAATTTTGACGTTTCTTCAACTTTGCTTGATAGACTTGATAGCAAGCTTAAAAACAAGTTAACATGAAAATATTTTGTCCATGAAAATAGTCAACACCAATAGTCCTTATAATAATCAATAAGTAATGATTTCTTATTCTCAAGATGGTTAGGCATGCATTCATGTGTAAATAAAGTAATGTAAATTTATAAACCAACATATGGGATTTTTAGGTAGAAACAACCTAGATCACATGAATGGTCTAAAACGAAAAGAGACATTCCATCGAACCCACTAACTATCCACTAGGAACATGATGTTCAATTACAAGGGTAGAACTCAAACTACCTACCCATGTAATGTCTCCAAGTAATCTACTTACAAGCCTCTTCTTTCACAGTCTTCACAAGTAAGGTGTTTGTATCAGAACAACATTCTGATAACTTTAGTCACACAAGCAATCAAAACCATTCAATTGGTACCTAAAACATTAGTACAATAACACAATTTCAAATATGTGTCATAGAGTAGATTCAATAATGAATTACCCTAACTAAATGATCTAATAATTATCAGATAAATTAAAATAAACTAGCAACACAAGATCAATACTCACATAAACCTTACACTTTTTTCTTTGAATTGTTCTTGATTGATCATAAATGATTAAATTGACATACTATTGCAATTCAAACATTTATCTTATTTTTGAGTGATTGTCAATATGTCACTATATAAGTTAAGTGTATAGGTGTGTCATACAATAATAGGTTTATTATTCATTGTAATAGATTTAAAATAAGAAAATTGGGTTTTAAAAACATGAATATAGATCTAATTTAGAGTTATACTCTATTTCAAAGATGAATGAGTCCACAACTCGGTATACAATCAGGGTAAGGAAAAACAAACTGTGAAAGGACTCTACCTTAAGTCGTGAAAAAATAGAATTGTAACACTTAAATAGTTCACACAATCAAAGCACAAAACATATAATATCAACCATAGATAACTTTAATAAAATATATTATATATATCAAAATGAAACCAAGTATGAATGTAAAAGCTTTCTAATCTAAGTTTAAGCTTTTAGTATGTTGAAGCATACAAACCTTAAACTTAGACTACACTAGCACAAAATGAAATCTTGAATAACACTCGATTAAACAATGCAAAGACATATAGAGACTATATCTATATTGTAACTTCTTTGCGTTTCTTAAGGCAACCACTCAATAGCAAATAGTTTACTAAGCAATAAACAAGTTACAACTATAATAAAAAGTAAAATTGCTATTACATCTATCAATATGGACCAATGTCATAACTACCTAATACTTCTCTTTACTTGCTACTTCCACAACTTTTTGGTTCAACACTAAAACCTATTTTTTCCTTCACAGCCAATAGTATCCAAAGTAATGTGATTGGTAACCAAGGATTAGTAACTACAAGTGCATATACTCACAACCTTATGGGATACAGAGTTTATAACTAATTTCAAATCACGAATGGGAGACACACATTCAAACCATGTACTTACATAGAACATAATTTTACAATAAGCCACACTGAATGACTCACACTCAAATATAATCTCACCAAAATAATTGCTAAAATAGATATAAATCTCGATATGAATTTTGGTAGAGTTTTTACACTGAAAACATGAGTGAAGAGGAGAGCAAGTATATGCAAACAAAAGTTATATAAGATACACTCTTGATATCACAATAGCCCTAAGGCTTCAAAAACATAAGAAAATATATGTGAACATAAGTTATATAAGGAAGAAATAAAATATGTTCCGATATGTTTATAAACAAGAAAAAAGCTCGAATGAGCACAAAATAGATCTCATAAATAGAATCATACAAAAGCTAGGATTATAAAGACACTACATTTCTCATCATACTCAAATAAAAAACATTAAGCAAGTAATATCAAGTATATACCTATTGATGAATGACAATGCATTTTAATTTAGCAAGTTATTTGCAATGATCACATCTCTACTATCAAGATTATAGGGGCAAGGTATTTATTCATACCATTTTATTCTCCTTCTTTTATATTTTGAATAAGAAATAAACCCACTTATGTATGTAGTACTTATTGTGAGTGGCTAATGAATGCTTGAAATGCACTAAAAATACATGATTTATTCACACTTTAATGTCAAAAATTAGATTTATATTTGTATAATTATATAATTATTTTAGCAAATCTATGTTTTTAGAATCATGTGAATGTTTTTTTCATGTATTTCTGGTTTCAAATTGATTAAAATGATAAACATTTGAATAATTGTACTTGAAAGTACTTATTTACAACCTATAATAATGAGAAAACAAATACATATAAGTCTTATGTATAAATTCAACCAATTTTATAAGGAGTGAAACACAAAGGAATTGAAGAAATGCAAATTAATGAGGTATATGGCAAAGAAATATAAGTGATGTGGTGCGAACTTCTTGGATTGTGATTTCACACGTACCATAACAAACACGGGTCATATCATGGATATAAATGGGCCACCGCATATGTTAAAATTTCCCTCACTATCCACAATTTTTCCCTTTCTCTCATTGTTTCATCAACTATATAAACGACCTTCACCTGTCTAACAAAACATCCCACAATACACACAACACAATCAAAGTTTATCTGATTTTTCAAATAACTTTTTTAGTTTTATTTTTATAGCAGCTTAAGAATTTAGTTAGTTGCAAATTTAGGTAGTAATTTTTTATTTAATAGATATTATAAGCAGATCAGTTTGAAGGTTTTTCATATATAAGGCAATATTAAAGTTCTATGCACTGAACAATACTATTGAGGTATAAATTTTAATTGTCTTATTTATTTTTAGAATTTGTTTTATGTATTGTTCTAAATGCTACTTTTAATTGACTTATCATTTATTAAATCAAAGCATGTCTGATAGAATTTTACCGAGGGATATTAGTTATGATTTTATACTTGTGAAATATTAATTTAGGTAAATATTTTTATAAAATAAATTAAGTTTTA
Source organism: Hippophae tibetana (assembly GCA_037013495.1). Lineage (NCBI taxonomy): Eukaryota > Viridiplantae > Streptophyta > Magnoliopsida > Rosales > Elaeagnaceae > Hippophae > Hippophae tibetana. Next base: position 7,417,099 of record CM072805.1, read on the forward strand.
TTTCTTCATTCAAGATTTATACAAATTTTATTACAGAAAAATATATTGACGATACATTTTTTGTAATAACTTTAAAATAAGAAAGCTAGATTTTAGTATCTTTTTATCTATATCTAATTTACAATTATATTTTATTTAAAATATTTTATAAGATTCATTATTGAAAAATATATTGACAACATAATTTTCATAATAGATTTAAAATCTAATGTTAGGTTTAGATATATCAATCTAAAATCTAATTTAGATGCCTTAATTGAGAGTTTAAATTGATAGCCCACCAATGAGAATTTATTTAAATGGTTTTTTAATTTAATAGGAATAAAGCATAATTTAATGTTATAAATTAATTGATCTGCACAAATTTTTTTCAATGGATATTGATAAACAACAAAATTGATCACCGTAAAATTATTTTTTCATGCAAAAAAGAGATAATCAATAACCTTAATTTATATTTTTAATAACTTAATTAATTTTAAGAAAGCATGATTAACTAAATAATATATCCTATAAATTATCCAATAAGTGTTAAATATTTATCTACCTGATATTTGTTGAATTGATTCTATTTTTTAATTTTATATTATTAGTTTAGACTTTTCCAATCAAAACAATTATTATAGAATATTTAGATTTATTTTTCATTTTTAAGAGTTTGGTTAAATTATTTAAAATCACGCAATTCCTCTTTAAAATGACTTTGAAATTCTACCTATTACTTTTTACAAAGTAATTAATGTATTTGCATGCTTTTTTAGAATACACAATTTTTGCATCTAGTTTTTGGCGTTGTTATCAGGGAAGAACATCGTTTTAAATTTTTATTATAAAAATATTCAACATTTTTGTTTTGTAAATATTCATGATTTTTTTAAACACTTATTTAAATTTTTATTTTAACTTAAATTTATTTTATTTATTTATTTATTTACTAACTTAATTCTTTTTATTTATTTATTTTATTTTGATTTCTTTTTGCTAATTATTTTGTTTAGTATTTTTGTGCACTAACATTTATTTCATGTATGATATATTTTATTAACTTGTTGTAATTATTTATTTAAATTATATTATTGTATAATAAATTATTTGTAAATATATATTGTATATTTTATTTACTTTAACTTGTTATAAGTGGTTTATTTAACTAATAATATCTAACCAATTGCATGTATTATATATATATTTCGTTTATTTACTTTGCTTTTTCTTTTTATTTCTTCTGTTATTTATTTTTGTTTAGTATTTTTGTTTCTTGTTCATCTCTTATTTTATTTATTTTCTTTAAGATTTGTTTATTTGTTTTTTTTATTTGTGTTATATCTTTTTATTTCTCTGATCTAGGCAGTTTGTTTAGTTATTTTTCTTTCTTCTTTTGATTTTCTTTCATTTGTTTATATTTGTTATTTGTTTTTATTCTTTTATTTTCTTTTTGTCTGATTATAATGGTTTAGTGTTTCTTTTTAGTAGTTAGTATTGTGTTATTTAAAAAAATGACTTTTCTTATGTCGTAGCATAGAGCTAATGGGATACAATTGGGTTGAAGTAAAAATATATTTGTAGGGGTCCTTGTTTAAATATGATGGGTTCTATTTTTGTTATGAATTTTTATACTAAAACCCCAGAAAATGCATTTCAAGCATAGGGTTATCATCTTCTAAAGAATCACAATGGTAGAACTATTTTTGTGGAGGCATTAGTGTGACTTATCTTGGATAAATTTATAAGGATAAATCCAAAATCATCTATTTTATATCCAACATTGATAACATATGCGACCCAATCACACAAGAATATTGTTTCATGGAAGACCTCATAATTGAGTTCTCAAATTTATTGAATTATACCATAAAATGTTCTATCAGAAAGTATAGGATTACCATCTTTTGAATTGGAAAATTGCATAGTTTGTGCAACCATCTTCACAACACTATTCAGATTTACTCGGACTTTTTCCCTTGCTTGAGTCGTAAACCTCCATCCATTAATTGTGAAACTAGAAAATGATTTGACATCAAATTTTGGACCACGTGCATTCTAAACTTTCTGTTATTTTATGATTGGGTTTGTTGAGTTCAACTTGAATCTATGCATACAAAAACATGAAATGTGCTTAAAGAAATTTTTTAAAACATTGCATAGAATTACTAATGAATTCTTGTATGTGACACTTACATGGTTGCGAAACTAATTAATCATACACCCATTTGTCTCATCCTTTTTTTTATAACGAGGATTGATCTTCAGTAAGTTTAAATGCATTCTGTAATGTTAGTAAAGATGTATCAAGTAGATATCATCATTAATAGTTAAATAAAAAATAATTTTTACATAAATGGAAAGGTTGAACATGTCATCACTTACTTTATGTACGATTGTGCCTCATTATTATTTATCAAAATAATTTAGTGTGCTTTTTCCGATCAAGTGCGATCAATAAACAATTTCTTACTTCCACCAAGCATAGGGTTACCTACTTGGATCATGCGACGTTCTAAGAACAACTTGTGCATAGGATTCCCAATTTCAATGCAACCACTAAAGTATTCAGAACAAAAACTCAATGGCCTCTTTAACAATATAACGTTCCACCATTCATCCTTCAGGTCAATTTCTATTATTTACATATCCTTTAAGGACTTGCATGTATCTCTCAAAAGGATACATCCACCTTAAGTAAGTAGGACCACACAATTAAACCTCTTAAACTAAATGAACACACAAGTGAATCATTATATCAAAGAAAGAAGGAGGAATATATTTTTCAATTAGACAGAATGTCTCTATAACATCTTTCTACAAAGAGTTAAACTCGTCAATTGATATAGATTTCTTACATATTGTATTGAAGAATGAACAAAGATGAATTATTGATAATAGAACATGTTTTGGAAGAATTGATCTAATAACAATTGGTAATAACTATGACATTAATATATGACATTCATGTGATTTCAATCCATAAAATTTCTTATCAGTGATAGCCACAAAATTTCTTATGTTGGATGAGTAACCATCAGGAACTTTCATACCCACCAAAAATTTACAAAACACACCCTTCTCTTTTGTTGAAATTGTATATGATGTTGGTGGCAAGTATGTTCGATTCTTTTCATTTTCACCCCTTTTATTAGTTGACCTCTTTTGTTTTCCTACCTTAGTGAGTATTCTTTTTTTCGTCTTTCTATATTGTTTGAATGTTATACCATTCAATTGCCTTAATATCTCAACACCTCACAAAGGTCGGGGTGTAGGATTATGATCTTCTTCACCATCGAACAGTTTCTTTTGTTATCTAAACTTGTGTCCAGATGGAAAAAATCTTCTATGCATGTCTTCTATAAGACATCTTTCGTCCGTGAACAAGATAAGTTGTAGAAGTGACATCACTACATATAGGGCATCCCATATAAGCTTTTTTTGCAAGTCCTGATAAATTCCCATAGGTAGGAAAATCATTAATTGTCCATAAAAGGACCCCTCTCAAGTTAAAGTGTTCTTCTTTATGTGCATCGTAAACATTTACACCATCACTCCACAACGTCTTTAAATCATCTATCAGAGGCCACAAATATACATCAATATCAACACCGAGTTGTTTCGGTCTTGAGATCAATAATATTAACATCATGAATTTTTGTTTCATACACAACCAGGGAGGAAGGTTGTATGTTACCATAATTGTGTGGATTAATTCCATAAGCAATAATGGCAAGACGAAGATTGTGCGAATCAGATGCAAATTAAGGGGATAAATTATCTACTACTTTCCAATTTGGAGAATCATAAGGATGACGTAGCACCCCATCATCAAATTGATTATCTGAATGCCAAGTCAACATCTTTGATGTCTCTTTACTTTTGAACAACTTTTGAAAGCAAGAAATGAGAGGAAAATACCAAAGAACCTTTGCAGGAATGCATTTATTAAGTGTTGTCTCATTTATATCATGCTTCCATCTCGATTCTTTACACATCGGACAATCATCTAATGTTTCATATTCTTTTCTATAAAGAATGCAATCATTTGGACAAACATGAATCTTATTATATTCCATGCCAAATCGACTAAGATATTTCTTCATTTCATACATTGAAGATGGCAATTTAATACCCTTAGAAAACATATTTATTAGTAGATTTAGTAATTCTATGAATCCCTTGTCAGAAAAACCATGTTTTGCCTTCACATTGTACAAATGAACCAATCCCTACATTTTAGTGTATTTCTTACTTTCTGGATACAACGGTTTTTTGGCATCTTCTAGAAGTTCATCTTCAATACCATGAAACATATTTTTTGTCTATACATTATCATAAGATGTATATAATCCACTCACATTCTTATTTATCTATTCCCCATGAGTATTATCAATATTTTCTCCATGATAATACCAACATTTATAACTCAAAAGAAATGTAGTCTTGCTTAATTCTACACTTTGACATCCAAGATTTGTCCATTTTCTATTAATGACATTAAGCATATTAAATATGTATCCAATTAATATATTTTAGGTATTATTATATACGAATTTCCTAATTATTAGAACATATACCAAAACATACATAATATAAAAATTTATCATTTTAATCATTTTAAAATTGTATTACTTTTACTAAATAAAATATAATTATTTATATGTAAATAAATTTATCCACGTACGGTAATTAATAATAAAAAAACATCTGCATGACATTATTGAAACTAGCTAATATAAAAGTCTCTCTCTTCTTTCCAAAGGCAAGAAAATCACCTTATTATTTATATTGCAGCAAACCTGCCTAGAAAATCCACTCTTTAAAGTAGAGGCATCAATTATGAAAGTTTTTGTCATTCATCGTAGAGAGTACCTACATAAGAAGTAGGGTATCTACTTTTGGTAGCTTTTCCTTTATCTTCATAACGCTCAGTAACTATTCTAGTCCCTCAAATCCACAACATCCAGATATTATTTCCCCTGACCCACCTAGAAAATCAGCCAAACAAATAATAACATGCATAATACAAATACATACATAATACAAAATTTATACAAAAAATAATGCAAAATGAATAATAAGTGCGTAGGATTAATAGAAATACTTACAAGAGTAAATAAAAAGACAAAATGAAGGAAATTAAGAAAAAAGGTATTTTGTAAGTGAGAAAATGGGTACGAAAAATTTGAGTATTTCGCTTAAAAACATAAGTGATCTAGAAGATAATTTGGAGAGAAAGAAAATCCACTAAACAACACTAGAATTGGTGGTTGTAGGTAGCCGAAAAATGAGAAATAATGGACAAGTTTCGGTCATTTTGGAGCACTACAAATAAAATATGTTGTCTAATGGGGAAAAAAGAGGAGAAAAGGAAAATATCTACGTGTGTAGCATCGATTGACGTGTAGCATTGGTTCTATGTGTAAACTAATGTTATCCACGTGTGTAGCCTCAGTTGACACATAGAACTGATGCTACGTACTAAGTGTAGCATCGATTCAACATGTCAATCGATGCTACGTAAAGTTACTCATTAATATTTTTTTACAGTTTAAAATTGAAATTAAACAATAAAATGTATTTATTTTTTGGTCAATTATTATATTTTTTAAGGTTTGACTATAGATCAAAACATGTATATAAAAGTATCCAAAAAAATAGAAAACATTCTATAAATTATAAAATTTTAAAAACGAATTGACTAAAATAAGAAGAAAAAATTATACTATCCAAATTCAATTTTGAACATTTAAAATAAAATAATAATTGACCAAAAAAATAAAAAATAAGTTGTATTATGTAATTTCAATTTTAAAAATTGTTAAAATAAAAAAATTAACGAGTAATTTTACTTAGCGTCGGTTGACGTGTTGAATCGACACTACACATAGGACGTAGCATCGGTTCTACGTGTCAACTGACGTTATCAACGTGTCTAGTGTCGGTTGACACGTAGAACCGACACTACGTCCTACGTGTAGCGTCGGTTCAACATGTCAACCGACGATAAAAATGCATTGGTTTTTCAGCAAACCAACTTTAAATCATGACTTAAATGTCACATTTTGTAGTAGTGATATTTAGGATAGTGTAGATTCTTGCAAAATTATCATGTTTTTAATTGATTTTGAAGCAATTGATTAAGTGTTTTTGCATGTGGGATTAATTTATTCAACATGTTATGGAGTAAGGTGACAATTAGTTTTTTATTATCATAATTTGTGTTTCATGCTAAAATGTTAAAGTTGAGATAAATCCAAAATTGGTGTTAGGAATCAAGGAGTGGAGGGTAAATTATGAGAATATATATTTTGATTATTTATCGTTCCATCCTATGTGATTATATTTTTTATATTCCTTTAAATACTCTTCTTATTATTCAAATTATTAGATGATCTCTATAGTTTTGCATGAATGTTAGGATTTTTACATCTAATAATGTATCATATACTTATTTTTATTATTTAAATTGAATGACTTAAGTAGAAATTCAAAGTATATGCCTTTTTTATTAATGAATGACTCACCAAATTATACAATTATGTACATGGGTCCACTCTTTTGAAAATATAAATACACATATATATATATATATATATATATATATAAGAGAAAAATCAATAGTATAATTAAATACTATGACCAAAACGTCCTTCAAACTTGTATGAAATGACAATTACTAAAGAATGATAGGAGATAAATCCCTTTCAAGTCATTGTATTTTCATTCATCTTTAAAAGGAATATACTTGATATTCTTACTTAATGATTTTAATTGATGCATGAAAATAGGATTTGATTTCTTTATAAATCCTATGAGTTGATTCTTTTCATGAAATCAAATGTTATGCACTATTTTGAGCTTTTTCTTCTTTAAACATATGCGAACTCATTAATTCATTTCTTTACATAACTTCTATTCACATATAACTTTAATCGAGTGCTTGAACCCCTAAAATTAGTGTAATATTGAGAGTATGACTTGTGAGGATTAGAATCGAAGTGAATTGGGATTTTTAACACAAAATTGTGAGTCAATATTGATACATTTTTTTTATATAGAATATGAATTTGCGATTTTTAACTAATTTGTGGGATGTTAATTTAATTTATGCTTTGCATTTGAACTATGAACTTAGAAGATACTAAAGCATGAGAAGTGTTGTTATTTTTTGTTTTTAGCTTTTACTTTGTTAATTTTAGTTCTTGTTTTGTTACTTTCTTTTCTTATTTCTTTTAAGTTTTGCATTTAGTTTTATGTTTGTAGGCATCACCAATGAAAGCATTCACGGGAATTAAACTCATCCGATAGGAAATTCTAGGGGTTTAAAGGCATGTTTCATATGCAAAATGTTATAATGTCAATCTATTAAAATGATTTAGGATAGTTTGATTTTATTATTATAGTTTTTGTTTTTTGTTTTTATTGCTTTCCTTTTTAGAGACTAGTAAGAAGCTAGTTGGGGATTGTAATGAGTACTTGAAAAGCAATAAAAATACGTTTATTCGTACTTTAATGTGAAAAATAGATTTATATTTACATAATTCTATCATTATTTCAGAAAATTTGTGTTTTCGAAATCATGAGTATGTTTTGTTGTTTTTAGGTATTTCTGACTACAAATCGATTAAAATAATAAACACTTGAAGAATTATACTTGAAAGTACTTATTTAAAAACTAGAAGAATAAGAGAAAAAATACATGTAAATCCAACCAAGTTTGTAAGAGGTGAAACACAAAGGTGTTGGAGGAAAACATATTAACACTAGCCATGGCGAACAAATATTGGTGCCATAGTGAAACCTTCATGGATTATGATTTCATGCATACCATAATAGATGTGGGCTATAACATATATGATGTGGGCCACGACATGCATTAATATTTCCTTCATAATCCACTATTTTCTCCCTTTTTTTCTTATTTTTTTTGTAGCTATATAAATGGCCCTTACCTCTCTTATAGAACATCCCACAACACACACAACACATAAAGGTTCATTTGATTTTTGAGATAACTTTTCTAGTTTTAGTTTTATAGAAACTTACGAATTTCGTTTGCTACAATTTTATGTAGTAAATTTGGATTTAATAAATAGTATAGGCTGATATATTTTTAGACTTTATAGATACATATCAATACTAAAGTTCTATACATTGAAGATGCTTTTGAGGTATAAATTTTAATTATATTCTTTTATTTTTTGAATTAGTTGTATGTACTAAGCATAACTGAATTTGACTATGAGATATTAGTTATATTGTTATGCTTATAAAATATTAGTTTAGGTTAATATTTTATAAAATACTTTAATTTTCATTTCTTCATTCAAGATTTATTCAAAGTTTATTACAGAAAAATATATCGATGATAGATTTTTCATAAAAAAATTAAAATGAGAAAGTTAGATTTTAATATCTAATTATTTAGAACTAACTTAAAATTATATTCTATTTCATAGATTTTTATAAGATTTATTATTATAAAATATTTTGATGACGTATTTTTTGTAATAGAATTAAAATCTAAAACTTGGGTTTAGATATATCAATCTAAAATCTAATTTAGACACCTTGAAAGAGAGTTTAAATTGATAGCCCTACAATAATAATTGATTTAAATGGTTTGTTAATTTCTTAGGAATAAATCATAATTTAATCTTATCAATTAATTGATTCTCACAAAAAAAAACTATAATTGACATTGATTAACAATGAAACCGATCCCCACCAAAAGACTTTAATTAATATTGATTAACAATGAAACTGATCCCCTCCAAAATACTTTTTCATATAAGAAAGGGAGAATCAATAACCTCAATTTACATCTTTAATAACATAATAAATTTTGAACAAGCATGATTAACTAACTACTATATCTCATAAATTATCTATTGAATGTTTGATATTTATGTTATTAGTTTAAACTTTTCAAACCAAAACAATTGTGATAGCATGTTTAGGTCTATTTTTTGTTTTTAAGAGTTTAGTTGAATTATTTAAAATCACATAATTTCTCTTTAGACCAACCATAGATGTATACTTATTTCTTTTTATATAGTGATTCATATACTTGCAAACCTTTTTTAAATACAAAATTTGTGCATCAGTGGCTCTATAGATTTTCTCTCTCTTTTTTGTTTTGTTTTTCATATACCAATTTGTATCATTTTTCTCTAGAAATCAAGCTTGAAATGAAGATAGGCACACATTTTCAATTCCTACTCAAGTCATTCAATCAAAGTAATGGAAATAAGAAAATGAGACTTACTTTGATTTTAAAATACTAACATCCAATGCAAAACCTATAGAGATCATATAACAATTTAGAATCATAGGGAAGGTGCTTAAAAGAGGAGAAATTCTCTCTCAGAATGAAATGCTATAGTCTTAATAATCTCATAAGATAGTCTCCACTATTTGATTCTCACACACCAAATTCGATTTCATCTCAAATTCAACATTCCATGCATGGAACATAGACTATGAATAGTAGCAAACTTTTATAACAACCCTTGAACATGTTTAAAATAAATTAAATGAAAAATGCATAAAGACTCCATTACACACTTTAAATTTATATTTTGGTATCAAAAAGTTTTTTTATTGGAGTACCTATTTTCACCCCTAAACCTAAATGAAACATTGTCCTTAATGTTTTCAACTACGTATAATTTCAAAAAAGCATACAAAAAGGGAAAACAGAAAATTAACTAAACTAATTGAAAAGAAAAATATCACCAGAAATAGTGGGTTGCCTCTTACTATGTGCTTGCTTTAACATCTTAGTAAGATGTTTCTTATTATTTCCAAGGTATTTTTTCTATATCCTTAAAGTTCATGTTCCCTTCTTCATCTTGTCTTTTCTCAGAATTAGGCTTCATTGTACATAGAAAAGATTTAAAATGAGTATTACACACATAAAATTTTCTTCTAGGATAAGAGAACTTATAACTCAAGTTTTTGACATGGAAATGCTTAATGCTTCTTTGTAGGCATCATCCTAAGTTGAGACATTTAGCATTTCTTTTTCCCTCCTATCTTTGAATGAAATCAAATTTATTATGTATTTTCTCTTACAAATGAATGTCACAAATAGATGAGTCAGTTGAATTAGTAGCACATTCATTGCCATTAGTAATAGCAGGAGTGCGTAAAGGTTTAAACACTTTAAAATTTATCATCTTTCCTGTGATGATCAACTTCCCTTTGTGGCATCAATAATTATGTTATTTGTGCCATAAATGACCAACTCAAAAGAATAATATGTTCTGTATCCTTAGATGGGGTGCCTTCATTCTCTATTACAAAAACGTTTATTTGTACAATGATACTTTTCACTTGTACCAAAAAATACTAAATTATTCACTTGGGATATCTAATAGACTTATCAACAAGTTATAGGAATATATTTGTTGGCTTAAGCTCCCCTAAATCTAGTTGCAAGTATATCAAATATGGAATGAGATTGATACTTGCTCCTATACTTAGCATAACAGTTGACACATTCTTGTCTCCCAAACTGATATTAGTTTTAAAACTTTCTAGATCTTTCAATTTGGGACACAATTCTTGTTGGAGCACCACACTAGTAGTTTTTGACACCAATACTTTTTGATCTTGCTCACATCTTCTCTTGTTGGAAATCAGACCCTTGAAAAATTTACGATAAGGTGAAATATCATTGTTGACGTCCAAAAGAGGTAATTGATATTAATTTGGGAAAGAAAATTAAAAATGTCAAGAAAAGGCTTATCCTATTTGGTTGCTTTTAGGGTTGTACGGAAATGGAATAAAAGGCCAATAAGGTTCAGGTGAATTGTGCAACATGGGAGGTAAATTGATATTAATTTTGGAAAGAAAATTAAAAATTTCGAGAAAAGGCTTATCCTTCGCTTGTCCTTCTTTTGGATTTACTTCCTCCCTATCTATATTTCCTACATCAAGTGGTAAATCATCAAAAACTTCAAGAAAATAGTATTTCCTAAAACCTTACCAATTTGATAGAATGTTATAGAATTAGCTTTCTCTAATTGACAAGGAAGCTATTCTTTCTCTTGCCTCTATGTATGGTCGATGAGTTTCTTTAGTTGCACTTCTACCCTCTTTATAGTTGCCTCTATAGAATCCATGTTTGGCATATTAGATGGATTGTGGCGTATGGTTTTGGGCATAGATAGGGTTATTGTTTCTCTTCCAAGAAAAATTAGGATGATTCCTTGACTCTAGGTTATACATTTTTGCATAGGGCTCATTCCTAGGTATAGTTGGTACCCCTTCATTGAGTTCACTTGTTCATGATTAGGACCTGTATAAGGATTACATTGAAAAAGAGAAGTGTTAGCACCATGCCCATAATTACTACAAATTCTATATATCTCTCTATTTGGAGTGTTTTTGGTGGTGGGGAGTGCAACTTGCTTGGTCAATTTTGCAAGTTGCATGGACATCTCATTATTGAAACTTATCTTATTCATTCCAGTTTTCTCACTGTAGCAATATTTTTTTATGGGAATTAGCCCCTAATATCTTATAGGGTTAATAAGTTTCATCAGCTATCTACTTTCCTATAGCTGCATATTTTCAACTGTGAACTGACACTATTTTGTTAACCCATCAAAGAAAAATTGGTTTGTAGCTATAGTAGGAAATCAGGTTGTGGGAACTATATAATAAGTACCTTTCATTTATCCTAAGCCTCATATAATAACTCTCCCTCCATTTGAGAAAAATGTAGCTATCTTAATCCTCAAGTCGGAAGTCATTTTGGTGGGAATAGAATTTCCTCATGAATTTGTTATAGACTCCCTCCCAAGTTGTTAGAAAGCCCCATGGAAGAGTCATAGGCCAAACCTATGGCTCATCCTTAGTTGGTCCTCATTGAGCTTATGCAAAGTAAATGTCTAAACGGTGGCATAAAAATCACGTATCAAAATTAGTGGATCTTTGTTAAGAATATCATAGAATGAAGGTAACATAGAATAATGATTTTTTATCGATTCATAATTCCTACCTGCCTCTACCAATTGTATACAAGAGGTACCTATGGTAATGATTGACCTTGCATACTCCTTCATGGCCATTTCCTTATGTATAACATCTCCCATGTCTAGTGGCTCTTGGTCTAGCTTTTGGTCTCCTAGAATTTCAGTATCCAACTTCCTTAAATGCTCATTTTCCCTGTTGACATTGTTTATGAAAGATGTAAGATCTTTCCTAAAATATTTGATGCCTTAGATATACTAATAAAAGCAATGAATAAATTGAAGCATCACTAAAAATAAATAACAAAAGAAATTAAAATAGAAAAGAAACTAAAATAACTAAAACAATTCAACGAAACATAAAGATATGCAAAATCACAAGAAACAAAGAAATTAAAGAAAGGAACTAAAAAGAAAACAAATAAATAATTTAATATTCCAAATTCCACGATCCCAAAAACTTGATGCATACGTTTTTATTGCTCATAAATGCATGAATTGATAGTAGACTAATGATATGTTTTCCCTGAGATTGGTCTATAAAGGAATTTATGATTGTTTTAAATGTTACTTGTTTTCTTAATTAGTGAAATGAACTATCCTAAATATTCTAATAATTATCGGTTGAAATATGATTGTAATCAATAAAATAATTAAACTAAAATAAAATGAGTAAATTGTTGTCGAATTAATATGGATAAACAAGTATGTGAAATTTTCTAGCTAACCATTGATGGATAGAACGAATTAAATGGATTTCACAATATACCTTCAAAATATTGAATTATTAGTTTTTCCTCTTTTAAATAAGAGAATCTCCAACGATCATGGTGAGTGATACATGCCTAAAAATCTACATATGTTGTGATTTATTGGAATTAATTAAGTGAATTAAGTTTTAACATTTCATTTTAACCTAAGTATTTTATAAATTATGTTTTCAGAATCATAAGGGTATCTTTTGATGTATTTAAGGTATTTTGGACTTAAAAGATTCACATAAAAAAAAAGACCAATCAAATCCCATAATCAAGGGCATAATTGTCATACAATGGGATACCTAAAGGTAAACATTTATATAGCATACAACAAGAAGTGGTCAAAACATTAAATTGTCAAAATTAAAGGTGCACCATAATATGATTATATGTGCACCATGACATAAACAAAGTTGCACTATTGAATGAGTTGATGCATGTTGTGGCTCTGATAGATGAATTTACATTCCAATGCTTGACTTGAAAGACATATTTATCCAAACTATCCTAAATTTGTTAGATTGGCATTTTAAATGTTTTAAACCTCTACAATCTTAATCCTTATTACTGTGTAACTAGATATAACCTTTTTACTATAGCTATGTTTAACAAGAAAAGTAGCCATAGATTAAATAGATTGTAGTCAGAATTTTATTGAAACCATGTAGCACTATAGAAAAACCAAAGGCTAGAGGCAAGATGGAATTCAACGAGTCAATTAAGATGTTTTAAATCAACCACTGATATCAATTATGAGCTTCTTCTTCTTCTTATTTTTCTTCTACGTTTTCTATTATTTTTATAATTTACTTATGTGATTGTTGACAATTTTCAAGCCTTCAACTATGATTTTAAGTAATAAATTGTTATGATGATTTTTAGATTCAATCCTTAATTTTTGATATGTTTGACTATATGATTAAATTTCATAACTATTCAAATATGAACTAGAGTGATCAACTTGTTTATTGCATGTATATGCTTCATGCTAGTTTAAAAGGTTACTATATTATTAGTTGAGTAGATAAATTCATATTTATCCTTATTTCTATATCATTGGTATTATTCTTATTCGAAGTGATAACTTATTGCTTTGTGATAGTGTGACAAGTAAAGTTAAAACCTTCGTTAAAGGTTACAAAGAATTGTAATCTTGGGATGTTATATCATCTCTTTTTTAGAACATAATGCGATGAATAAATTATATAGAAGTTGTTACTAGGTTGTTCTGATTTAGGATTGATTTACGATAGTATTCTACTTCAATGTAAACATAATAAAAGGTGGGTTGGAATCCGTATCTTAGTAAATAGATTTTCCAAGGTGAAGTTAAGAATTCAAGGATATTTATAATAATGATTCATGATATAATTGGTCAAATAATAGGATAGTGGTATGGATTATTCCATGATTACATATTTCTCTTAATCTATGTTGTTCATGTATTTTATTTATAAATTTATTATTTATTTTTATTTAAAAAAAGTTTTGAAACCCCTTTATTAATTTACTAATGAGCTAATAAATAGTAGTAGTTATTTTAGCCATACTCTTGGGTTTGAAAATCTTCCTTAAATTACTTATCAGTTGTATAATTTTTATCACATATACTTGTGTGTTTTAAAATGTACCAGTGAGACCCAAAAAATCTCAATTAACAAATTACTTGATGGATTGGGCTTAAAAGTAGTTAATTGGAAAACCTAAGAGAAATAAATTAACCATATAATTTAACACAAATTAATGCAATTAAATTAAACTCTTGTGCATAAATACAAAACCAAACACAAATGACGTGTCAAATGGTTAGTTCTAAAATAATCACTTTGTTCACAAATTAGAATGCAAAATAATCCACAAGCAAAGATATGAAAATTCAAAAAAAAAATATTAACTTTACTTAAATAAAATCATCCAATTTTTTGTCTATTTATGGAAACAGAATTAATATCCCATACACAAAAATTATCCTTTCATAAAAAAATTAACATTCATTAATTTAATTACAAAATCCATAATAAAACCTAGAGAAGAAATAAATATAACAGTGAAAACATCCCTTTTAATCTACTATCTCCAAAACCCTTGAAATTAGTTGATCCCTTTCCTCAAATCCTTAGAAAAGCTCCAATAATAAAGGTTTTCTCTTTTTATTGTGTTGTTGAATGGAAATATTTTGCTACTATTCACTTGGTGGTTCCAGAAGGGTTTTAGAATGTATTTATTTGTTAGGTTTTGGGATGAGTGAAAACAAACATCACATTTTCAAGAAAATGGTTCTGGCTAGTAAAAGCATGGGCTTTGGCATGTAATATTCTACATTGTTGCATAAGATGAAAATAAAAACTAGATAGGTAACCCGAGAAGAAACCATCATGGCATGCATTTTTGTGTGCCCCGATATGTGTCGAAATTGAAGCAAAATTGATGTTTGATGCAAATAGATCTGAGATTGTTATTTCTTAAAAGTATGAAATTGGTGCTACCTAAGTATATGTATCATAAACAAGTAATATAATGTTATGAAAATATAGTTCCCATGGAGATTATAATATCATAAACTAATGTAAAAGTTACAAGTAAATATTAATTTTGTGTGTGTTGAGTAAACAAAAACTAAAAAAACTAAACTAAAATAGTAAGTAACAAGTTGAAACAACTAAGTAAAAATAAAATTTTGCCAAAAAAGAGAAATACCAAAGAGGTCAAGTGATTTTAATTGTTAGGATTGAAAATGAAACAAGCTATCGTAATCAATGCACAATTGCTAGAGAAATGATATGGAAAATCTACAACAAAGTATACGAGTAACAAGAGTTCATGCAATTACAAGGGATTCTTCTGAATCTGCTATGTTTATACCTTTTAAGGTTTGATTAAACATATTCCTCCATAATCCTAACCTTAAAAACGTACATACTAGTACTGATTCTTTCGGGTTATGTGAGACAACTAAATATTCTAATATTATTTGCAAATTTAACTTTAATCCTTAGACCTGCACTAAATCACTCTATTCAAGCATAAATGAAATTCAACTAACCTGTCCAGAATTAATCTCAGTTTATTATCCTATTAATTGATGATCAAGCAATAAATAGGAATCAAATATTAAAGCACGCTTGAATAACTAACATATTTTGCAAGTCTTGTAGTCTTTTTGTGCCAGTGATGGCTTTATATGGGTAAAACATGGAGTCTACTTATTTTACTTAGTATATCTATCTTCCTATGTATAAAGTTATTTATTGATGATCACTATAAACACACACACACATAGTTAGGTAAACCTTGTATGCAGGCATGTTTACACATACCACTGAGTTGATTTTTGTAGTCTTGCTCACATTTTTGTTTAATTTTCAAGGATGGATATTTATAGAGATTACTTGACAATTTTGGAAATGAAAAATAGGATTTTTTTAGCACCTCAGTGAGGACCTCATCGGACCCCTCATTGGACCCACAATGAGGTTGTCGACGATGAGGTTGGCTATAAGCTTTGGTAACTTCTATAAATATACCATCTCTTCTTTTTTCTTATCCATAAAATATGTAGTAGAGCTTTGTTAAATTGACATATCATTTTTCTATTTTTGGATTACTATTATTTTGAGTGTTGTTAGGTATTAATGATTGGTGACTGTGTAGGAAAAACTATGCTTGTGAGTGGTAAGTACTCAAGATGGTGTTTACAAGTGGATTTTTGTGAGTATCCCATATGGTTGTGAGCTATGTGTTGGTTGGTACTTGTCCTCATACAACTTCTCCTTATGTGAGGAGCCTATGTGGCTGTGTCCAATGTGTCTGTTCATAGTTTCACTTGTACAATTTTTTCTTATGTGAGAAGAACTCTATGAGAGTGGGTTGAGCTAAATTGTTTAAGTTCTCATATCATTGTCTAGGTGTGATAAGTTGTGGACTCTTTGTGCTATTTTAGTTTGCCAATGATAGTGATTAAGTGGTTTCCCACATTGGGTGTACAAATATTGTTCACACTACACATTAATAATTTACTATAGCTTACCACACTATATCAAGTGGTCCTAGCTTTGGACTCCATCACCTGATTACATATTGGATCTTAGACTCCAATATTGTTATGAATGATTAGATTATTTTGTTAGTATAATCAAAGGTCTATCATGGATGTACAAATATACTAGAATTTGACCATGATTAGAAGGTTTTATTTATTTTATGTAATTGTATGCTTTATTTACCTTACTTGTAATATGCCTAGAGCTTTTTGTTTAATGCTTTTAAAGTCTTAAATTAATCTACGTCATTCTTCATTAATTTATATTTCTTCTACTATTATTTACCTTTATGTGTGTTTGGTGTGAGTCTCTAAGGAGTCTGAATCTCTTTACTATAGTTGTGTACCAGATATTAGACTTTTTGTATTAACAAGATATGTTTTATTTGATTGCATGCTATTAGAGTACAATCCTCAATTACCAAATGTGTTCCTATACATAAGGTCTTGAAGTGATTTGATATCCTTGATACCTTTTTAGTTTGTATGACTGTTTTGCATGTTGTGTGTTATTTGCTATATTTATAGCATGTTGTTAGCTTGGATAGGAGATGATGAGGCATACCATCACTAGTGTGTTTACCACAATTGTTTCTTCCTTATTGCTGATTTTTTTTGTCGTGTGTTGATTTGAGAATGTTGTTTTGTACTTTTGTAGTGTTATTTTCTTTATTCATGTTTTTGAGGCATGCTTGGCAGAATTGGTATAGAACTTGCGAAAAGATTCCATTGGTTGGCTTCTCCACCCCTTATCTAGGTCTCGATTACTTATTTATGTTGGAAGAATAATTAATCTTTGTGCAATTGTCCCTACATATGGAATTATCACTTGGTATTAGAGAGATTCACCCCTATTTTGGCTTAATCACCTAGGTGCTCTATGCTAGTGATCTATCTACACACAACTTGTATTTTTATGACCATTGTCTTTAGTGGAGAAGGTGAGTAATGTTATGTGAAGTTTTTTATCTATGTAAGATTTTGTTGCTTATATATTCCTAGTTTTCTTGTTTGTCCATATCTCTTTCTCACTATTACTTTGTTTTGTACAATATGTTAGTTTCCATATTTGTTGTCATGCCTAATTATTTGATCTTTTACTAGTAATCTCCCTTGATAGTTATTTTGACATGATCTTTATATGTGTTTGCCTATCTTATTGCTTACTTTTTGTGGCTATTTGCATGAGCATCACATCACATATTTTCATCATGTAGTGTCAAAGTGTAAGAATATTTTTGTCTGAAGTCGTATCATTCATATGCCATGTCATATAGAATGCATATCACCTATTTTACTAAATTATTCTTTCTTATACCTAGTATGTTTTGTGTTGGCTCTCTACTTTTCTCTTGTTATTTTATGTTCATTGTTTACCTACTCTCCCTTATCTTGTTCTTTTGAGGTCATTTTGAAGAAAACTTTGGTGTGTTGCTTGCTTGTATACATGAGTGCTTCTTTTCTTTTCTTTGTACTATGCTTGTTTGGCTTTTCCTTGTGCATTTGTATGTCATAAAGATTATGAGTAGACTTGTGTGTTTAGTTGGCATTCTTGGTGTTTAGGGTGTTGACCTTGTCTAAGCATGTATCTTATTTCTATGTTGGAACCTGAGCCTTTCTTACATGCTTAGATATTTTAGTAGGATCCATTGTTTCTTCTCTCTCTTGTGGTGTTGCTTATGTTGCTTACAAGTTAGTCAATTTATTTCCTTCCCTTGACTAGCGATTATGATAGTATTACTAATGATCACTTTTGAGGAAATAGTATGCAGTTTGTTGGCTTGTTCTAATGATATATCTTGAGGTCCTTTCTTTTGTTTTTTTGGCCTACAATCTCCTTTGTGGCCATCTTTTTCATCCCACTTGTTTGTTGTTGTTATGTTTTGTGAGATTGACATTTTTACTCTCTACTATCATACTTCTTTTTTGTGATTTTTTTTAACATGCTAGTATGCTTATTTACTTCTATATTGTTTGTTTTCTACTATATGTAGATGCTTTTGTTTTGGGGGAGTCTTGAGAGTGTAGGATGCATAAATATCATCATTACTTGAAAGTACATACATTTAAGGGGAGAGGTTTGTGTCAATTCCATTTTTTTAGGGGGATTCACTACTACAATACATACATATGATAACAGGTATATTGTCATGATTATAAAAACTGACGCCTAAGTGAAAAAGACCATAGACTATTACCTATGGCCTCGGTTTTTATAAAAATTGAGACCATAGACATACCATTTAACCTTAATTTGCAATATAAATTTTAATAAATTGAGCAAATTAAAAGTTGTTATATTAAAATTAAGAATGAAATTACATTTGAAAGTTTTTATATATAATAAAACATAATAAATCCTTACTATAATTAGCTAATTAAATTGTTCCAAAATATGAAATACATGTAAAAGACTTGAATACACTAAGACTGTCTAGTAGAAAGACATATAAAGGAGAAGTTCCATACTAATTTGGGATGACCTGTGCTCCTAGTTTCTGAGCCTCGTTGTGTTGGTACTATTATACCAGGTGTTGGTGTGCTGGTGCTAGTATGCCTGGTGGTGGTGTGTTGTTGTGCCTGGCGGTGGTGCGCTAGTGTGCTGGTGTGTTGGTTCATTAGTAGGATGGTGGGTTGGTGGGCTGGTGAGCTAGTGCACTAGTGTGCTGGTATGCCTGGTGCACTGGTGTGCTTGGTGCGCTAGTGTATTTGTGCGCCTGGTGCGCTGGTACACTGGTGTGCTAATGTGCTGGTGAGCCTGATGCTACTACACCTAATGCCTAATAATGCTATGCCTAGTGCCTACATTGAAAAATCATACGCTTGGTGCTTACCATGAAAAAGAAAACAATAAAAAAACTAAAATAGAATGTGCATAGATAGCAATCAACTTTTAATAGGCCACTTACTATTAGCATCAATGAACTTAATTATGCTAATTCAAAATTGAAGTGGAAAATGACTATGATTTGCTTCTTTTTTGAAACCCTACAACCACATATATAGAGAGCACAAGTAACTAATCTCATATTTTTTTGGGAGAAAAATCATGTACAAGCACCAAGCACTAGGTACCAAGCACCAAGCATTAGGCACTAGGCACCAGGCACCCCACACTCGGCACGAGCATTAGGCACCAGTATTAGGCACCAACACCGACACCTGGAACCAAGCACTAGCAATAGGCAGCAGGCAGAAGGCACCAAGCACTATAAAACAACAATGCGTACAAGAGGAAAAATCCTTGACTTTGTGCCAGGAGCAACATTTGCAAGATTGTAGGAATTATTTGTAAAATTAATTAAGAATAAAAAATGGTTGAGGAATATAGTAGAAAGAGGAGAGAGCATGATGATAACACAGAAAAGCATGGTGGTGATATTACCATTTTTCTTTCTTTCTCTTTTTTTCCTATTTTGATCATCCCTTTTTAACCCTACAAAATAGCATGGTGGTGAGCAACTAAAATTGTGGAAGTGGGGCAAGCCAAAAAGTGCATAAAAGAAGAAAGTAGGAAAATTGTTTTAGGTTTGTAAATTTCCTTATTAATGCCTCCCAAGCGAAATGCATTCCCTTAGCCTTGCCCAAAGGTAAGTTCAAAGGCATGTAGCAGGAATAAGCCAAATCTGTATGTTAGAGAAAGTAATGTTGACCAACAAGAACATAAGAACATATATGCAGAACAAGATAAAATTTTCACTATGTACTAACTCAAAAGATTAAACATATATGCAGAACAAATGTAGAACAAATAGATAACATCTCCACTATATACCAACTCAAATTAAACATAAGAACATTTATGCAGAACAAGAATCTCCAGATATGAGAATCTCCAATGTGTTGACAAAATTGGGTCACGACGAATGGTGTATGCTGGGGAAAAGAGAAAATAAAAGTAGAGAAGGGAAAGCGCTAGGGAAAAGAGAGGAAAATAAAAAGAGAGGGAGATAAAGAAAAAGAAAAAGAGAGAAAGAGAAAAAGAGAGAAAGAAAAAAAGAGAGAAGAGAAAAGGAGAGAAAAAGGAGAGAAAAAAAAGAGAAAAAAAGAGGAAAAAAAGAGGGAAAATAAAAAATTAGGAAAGAAAAATAAAAAAAAATTGATAAAGAAATATGGTATGTGGTTTAAAAAATTGATAGGGTATGTCTATGGCCTCTATTTTTAAATAGTCGAGGCTATAAGCTATGTCTATAGCCTCAGTTTTTAAATAACTGAGGTCATAGGGTATGTCTATGGTCTCAGTTTTTAAATAACAAAAGCCAAAACCCTATTGCCTCAGTTTTTAAAAAAATTGATGTTTGTCCTTTATGAGTTTATGTTATGTTATATGGTTTTGTGATGCTTCCTTCTTCATAACATCACTTTTATGAACCATACATAAATAGGATTGCTAGTATGACATGTTGCATGCATTTTAGGCAATCTGTTGTTTCACATGTCTTTCTATGTGTTTACCTATTTTCTTATTGTAGGAGTTATTGTATGTTTCCTATATGTGGATTTTTTCTTACTATTCACAGTTAGAATGCACAACACATGTTTTCTTTGATAGAGTGTGATGTATTTCCATAGATGTGTGAATAGTATGGGCTAAGGTTGTCGGATTGAATACACCCAAGTGTTGTTGGGGGAAGATAGTTGAGTTACTAGGAGTGTGTCAACTTGGAAAATAGTTAGATTCATTGTCAACTTCTTCTAAGGGATTTGCTGACACATTTATGTGGCATTGGTGATTGATTTCCCATCTAGCCGATGTATTGTAAACACATTACAAAGCCGTTTATGCTTTCCCACAGCACGTAAAGACATGGGGCTCCACGCTACGTATTGCATTTTGTAGATGTTTTCTATTTTCATTTCTTTTGGTTTGTCTATGCATTCACTTTGTTATTTGTTGCATGTTTTTACCTTGACATTGCCTCAATGTTGTGTTGTGTCTATTTTATATGACGGAATGTACTACTCCTTATTGTGTTTTCTCTAATCTTCTCTATTATGTTGCATCAATGTAAAGATTATTGCATTTTTGTTGGACTTCTCTCCTTCATGTAGGGTCGTGGTATGTTGTGTATTGTATGTGCTTGGTTTCACATTCCATATCAAAATGGGGGATAAGTATGCAAAACTTGTGTTTGATTGTGCATTGCTTGTTGACATATTATTTACTGCATGGGATGGTGACTATAGTTTGCACTGCATTACGGTTACTTCATATGTGTATACTTAGGAAAAGTATTGTTTTTGTTTAGAGAGAGTTTACATATTTGTGTTACATGTAGATTGTGTTTATTTGTGCTTAGCCTATTGGTGTGTACCTATGTTAGGGTAACAGGATAGTATTTGGATAGACTACATGTTATATATATATATATATATGATACATTCATGGGGTATGTGTTTGTTTCATATGTGCAGGATATATATATAGATTGAAGTCATCGAGCTTTAGACATGTAGTATCCAAACGTGTTGAAACACTCATGTTTTGGACTAATAGAGTATGGATGAGTTGATTTAAGAAGATGAATGGAGCCCACAAGATTGATGCACTTAGACTAGTTGTGTTTTTGGGTGTTGGGTGTTCGTCGATGTTTCGTTCATTGGAACAAACATCTTAAGGTCATGTTAAAGATCATTTCATAATTTATGTGATTTGTACTTAATTGTGCAGTGTTTTGACACAGAAAGCCAAATGGGGAGAAGGTAAGTGCTATAGTCATTTGTGTCTATCTTGTTTTACCATGTTTAAAATATGGATTTTGTTTATTTTACTTAATGTATGTCTTTCTATGTGTAAGGTTGGTTGCTGACGATTAGTAATGCATACACGCACATAGTTAGTTACACTTTATATCTAAACATGTGTATGCACATCACAAGGTTGGATTTTGTAGTGTGCATCAAGGTTGAACGTTGTGATTTTTTGTGACCAAATGTGTGAGCGAGCAGACATTGTCACGTACCTTTTTGTTTCATTTCGAGTGCAAGTATTTATTGAAATTACAAGAAAAGTTTGGAAAATAAAAATGGATTGTTCTTATGCATGATCTGAGTTTCTATCATGTATGTACAAACATACTAGACCTAAAGTTTGATTAGAAAGCTTATTTATTTTGTGTAGTTGCGTACTTTCTTTCCTTTACTTGTAGCATACATATAGCTTTCTGTTTATTACTTTTGCAGTATTAAATTAATCTACCTATTTTCTAATTATTTTATATTGCTTTTGCTATTTATTTGAATGTGAGTTTGCCTAGTCAGCTCATCTACTTGCATGACATGCCACGTGGTAGCTCCTAATTGGTCCTACGTTAAAAATTCATAAATAAATTCATAAGAATTTCAGATAAATCCCAAAAAATATCAAAAAATTATACTTTCACCCTTTTTCACTAAAACTTTTGTATTTTAATACGTTTAGCCCCAAATATATTATTTATTGAATAAAAAAGTAAATATTAGTAAAAAAGTGCCCTAATAACTATTTCTACAGAGTCATCAACCTTCGCACAATCGTTCCTACATATGGAATTTTCATATTTCATAAAAAAAGGAATACATATGCTTGTTCATTTTTATTTTGCTCATCATCCTCCTTAATCAATTCCAAATTAAGAGATAGAAACATCCTTGTCAAAATCTATAAGTTACGGAGGATAAATTTTAGAAAAGAAAGAGTTGAGAAAACTTAAAATAAGTAGCCTCTTGCTTCATCTTTTCCTTGGTTGAACTCCTCTCTAAATTTCCTTGCCATGATTGTCTTGATTGCCCTTCCTCTACTTTCTTTTAGTCTCTTTTTCAAAGAAGAAAAAATGTAAAATTTTAAGAGAAAGCCATCAACTTTGCTCTTTCTCTCTCTCTCTTAAATTTCAACTCATTCCATTCTTCTTATATTTATAACTTGGTTTTGGTTTAAACAATGTAAGGTGAAATTCTTGTGCCAACTCCCAAATATATCCTCTAAAAATGAGTGCTTAGCTATCAAATTTTGTCCTTTAAAAGGCCCCTCTCCAATTATCCCTTACTTTATACTTCTATTATTTCCCTACTCTAATTCTGGGTATAATATCCACAAATAAGCTTTAAAATATTAATTATTTCAATGAAATACAAGCTAAATTCACATTTTATGCTTTAGAGCAAACTCAATTATAAAAGGACACAATTAAAGTCTATTTAAGTACCATCTAATTAAGCAAGTTATTAAGATAGTGAAACTAATATTAACTCTAATAAATTAGAGTTATTGATCAAGTTCCCAGACTAAACACCATGCTTGGTCTTAAGCAAGTCAACCTTAAAACACTTATCTATATACCAAAAAAGAACAACAAAAGTTTAAGTAACTAAGAATACTTACGAAAAGCTAAAATGCCAAATAATAGACAAAAAAAACTTGTTTTCATAATGTGAGAAAGAACAACCTCACATTCATAATCCAAATGAATTTTTCTCAAGTTCAAGTTCAAACCATCTTAAGCTCATGCAAAATCTCCCTCCTTGTGTTTGTGTGATGTCCATAGTTAGTCATATAAGAGCACCCAAATCATGCTATATTATGATCCTTAAACCAAAATTCATGTCTCCGTAGGTTGGTCTTTTGAACCCCTTTCCACTAATATAGAAAATACATTAACTAAAGATCAAAATGATTTTGTTAAGCTTGTAATATAAAGCTTGGGTTAAGGTTCAATGCAAAACATGCTTAGGTTCAATAATCCACAAACAAGATACCAATGAAGGACCTCTTTAGAGCTTTTAATACAACCAAGTTTGATATCTCCAATTCCCTTTTATCACTACAATCTACTACTAAACCTTTATCGATTTTTTTTTCAAACTTTCTTAACATAACATAGAGTAAAAAACTGCAAATGAGCTTATGATGATTTTTTTCACCATGATTGTAGCTCTCCCTTTATATATATATATATAAAGTAACAATAAAATAACTAAGTACAAAATACCAAAATTAATTACAAACTAATGAAGTTTCAACTATACAATTCTCCATTCCTCCAAATTTTCTCAAAATGGTTAATTCATCTCTAAATCAATCCTTAAAATAATATTTAGCTTGTGAGGTACAAAAAAAAATTATAACATTAGGTTATAATGTAGGTTAGGAAAGAAATGGACTTAATTAGGTTCAAAGGGAATTGCTAAGGATACTATATAAATCAAGGGTGGCAAGAAAGACATAATCCATCCAAATAAGACCTAAATCATCACATTAACTAAAACATATCTAGGAATTTGGGCTTGGGTTGTTCTCCATACCAATTCTAGAGAATTAAGCTCTCCCATAATAACTATCTCATTTTTTAACACAACCAAAAATAGAAAATATCACATATAATACCAGAACATTTTCTCATCTGGAAGCGCCAAAAATAGCACAATTAAACTAGAAAAATTTCTCAATTGAAGCCCAAAAAATGTTTAAGATATTTACCATAAATTTTATAATAGTTTCAGCTTGAAAAATGTCATAGTTTCAGCAAGAAAATGTCACAATTTTTCTCAGAAAATAAACACACCTTGGAACAATAAAAGTATCACAAATTTTACTAGTGGTTTTAAACTTTAACTTCTTACCTTGATACCCAAATGAAAAGCACTCTTTCTATGTGATGTGTAGATGAAAATTGTTCCACCAGTTTGGTTTTATGCTCGTGAAGACAGAAAGTAGTTCTTGCTAAATATTAAAAATGGAAGTTTTTGTCATATGATGGAAAACAAGTCCCATGCCAAAGAGAATGAAAGTGAGTGGAATGTAGGGTTATTGGGTAAGTGGGGTTAAAGAAAATAATAAAATTATGGGCTCAAGCATTTTTCATTGAAAAACATTTGCAGATTCAACCTAAATCTAAATATTGTGCTTGTTCCAAAAGAACAAAAAAACTATTGATATTTTTGCTAGAGTTTTGTTGTAACAAAGTTCTCCAGTTTCATTTAATTTACCTTTTTCTTGAATCTTTTGAAGTTGTGATGTTTCACTCTATAAGAAATATTCTACAATAATATATAAAAATTCATAAACTAACTAAGTAAGAAAATTTAAATTAACAAAACACAAATGCAAATTAAATTGAAAATGCACATCAAACTTTTTTAATTTGTTACACCTTGATGAGCAAAATTGACATCGTCGATCCTGCCAATACTTTGGTTTTATATTTATAAAATTCTCGCAAGTGCACGAATCATTTTGTAGAAAATGATAAGTATACTCCCAAGGTCGATCTAAGGAAGGAATGTATGTGGTTTTTAATTTATTATTAAAATTTTAAAAATGAAATTAAATCCTAAACATCCTCTCACGATAATTGAGTTTTTGTGTTTTTTACATAATAACATAAAAATAAACATAGATACAGATTCAATAAATATTGATGCAAATTTTATTATTTATAATAGTGGAGTATTTATGAATATAATAACTAAGTTAATTATGCTTGCTCATATTATTTAGGTTATTAAAGATATCAATTGATATTTATTGATTCTCCCTTTTTTGTATGAATACCACCTTTGGTGGGATTAGATATTCTTTGTTAACTAAAAAAATCAATTAACACCTATGGGTGGGGTTGATAACTAATTTGGTTAATTAAATTAATTCCTTTTTCTAAGAGATTAAAAATGAATCATTTAAATGCCACATTTGGTGGGGTTAGACAGTTTAAACTTTATTCAAGGTGTCCAAATTAAACCTAAGAATTTAGTTATCCGAGTACTAACTTTCAAGTTTTAAAACCACTACTGAAAACATGTTATCAATACATTTTCAGATAATAATTCTTATAAAAGCTTTTGAAATAGAGCTTCACTCTAACTACCAGACGATTATACTAATAAATAAAAGAGCACTACTCTAAATTAGACAGGATAACTAAACCTTAAAATCTAATTTTCAGATTTAAGTTTGTAATGAACAATAATATATTTCTCTCTAACATTCTTAATATAAAATCTTGAATAAAAATAAAATCAATTCATTTTAGAGATTTTTACCTATTTAATATTTCGCAAGCATAACAACCTTATTATTATATCATGTTTACAAACAGCCAGTAAAGTTAAATTTAATCACAGACAAATTAAATATAACATGTAAGAATAAAGCATAAAAAAATAACTATAAAGAAAATAAAATCCTTATAGTACTTTTGTTGCTATTCCTGTTGCTGGAAAATCTCCAAACAGAATTTGCACTCCCATTTATTGAATCAAAAAGCAAATAAATTACAAAAACATAACTAGTTCTTCTCAAAAAGAGAAGAACTCTAAAACTAAGAAAAACTAGCTAAGAAAAGCTAAAAACTAAGAAAACTAGAAAAGCTAAAAAAACTAAGAAATGAGAGAAATAAAGAGAAGAGAAGATGTGTTTTGAGGTGTGCTTAGTTATGAAGAGAATGAGGGTATTTATAGGTGAGGAAAGGAATAAAAAGTGGGTGAAAAAATGATTAAAAATGGAGGAAACGCGTAGTAGGTGAAGATGACGTCAGCTGACGTTAGCGGGTAGGTGAGGCGCGCGGATTAGGGCGCAGATGGGCAGTAGCGTGTGCGGACATGAGCAGGGGCACGCGTGGATTGGAAAGTAGGTGCGTGCGGGACTGGGTGCTCTTGAGGCTATTGGGTTAGCTTAAAGCTAAGTCCTCCTTAACGATTGGAGGTATCTTTTATATGATTCCCATTATTTGGCAGGAATATCCAAGTTGAGAGGCATACACAACCTTATGTAGTTCTATTAAGCCAATTACTTATATATTTCTACTCAGCAAGATTAAGGTATCAACGTTAATATTTTTTGTAATGACAAGTATCGGAAGGACAGGTGCTTTTACAGGTGTTCTGTGAAGAGAGAGGGGTTCATCCTCAATATTCCATCAAGCAAACATGGGATGACTCCAAAGCGATTATAACACCTTGAAAATTTGTTATACGTAATTAAAGTGACTCAAAATGAAATTTTAACAATATTTTGAATTGTAGGAACGTATCAAGAAATTTTCATGTGAAAAATTGAATGGAATGGAAAAAAATGAAGAAAAGTTTTTTTTGATGAAGCTCGCCGGACCTTTGCTACAGCCTCATTGCCCCCTATTTTTAACACATAAATTTTCCCTTCTCTCTCTAAAATTATTCAAGATTTTTGGTACAATTTTGAGCACGTTTAAGGGGTAAATATTTGAAAAGTTTGGACACATTTCAAGTAAGGGTTTTCTACTCTGACCTTTTATTTTATGCATTGTTTTTCATAAAAATTTCTTGCATCATTTGTTACAAATAAAAAAGAAAACCGAATGCCATACTTTTATAATTAATGTTATAAATGTTTTTAAGTGAAATACTCTTTATAAATGTTTTATTATGCATATTTTAGAAAATTATATATAAAACAAGTATTAATATTTGATATGAAATGAGCATTAAAAATATTACATGGCATCTAATATTATACATGTATTGATAACTCTATTTTATATAGTTATTTTTACCTATTTTATTAATTATAATTGCTATGTTTTTAATGTTTTTAGTTAATTTTAGTTTAATAAATTAGTATTTACTGTTTTTTATATATTTTAATAAAATTAAATAATTTGTATCGAAAAACTTAATTAATTGCAAATTTATGTCTAAAAATATAATTTCAAATAATAGAGTTCTTAATTACAATTTATAAAAGTCAAAAATATAATTTAAATTAAAATCGAGCTTAATTTTAATTATTAAAAGTTTAAAAATTTAATTTAAATTAGAAAAGGGCTAAACTGTAATTAAAGAAAGTTGAAAATGTAATTTGAAATAAATTTGTGGGTCAAAATGCAATTAATAAAGTTTAATTTTTTTGCGCAGATGAGAAGAACCACGCGCCATACACCACGCGACAAACATGGACCCTCCGATCAAAGAAGAAACGACTACGATGCACGCGTCCAGATCACGCCCGACCAAATCGTGTGTGTGCAGATTCTTTCACGCGGATCGGCGCCCGAGTGGGGCCCACCAGCCATGTAGGCCGGCGTGCAGGTGGGACCCACTTCTCTGACGTGTCCAGCCGCTGTCCCCCATGTACGCGCGTCTCTGATCCCGTGCGCTGATCTCTGCGTGCAACCGGATTTTCAGCGAATTAAATTCCGCCACGTGTTCACCCTGAATCCTAACCTCGAATCAGCAACTACCATGTGTCCCACTTTATTTTTCAGCCAATCAGATGATGACACGTGGCATGTTACGATGAGCACGAAAGCGCAGGATCATGCCTGTGTGTAGCCGTTGTCTCCGTGCTCTTTTGTCCCCTGCGCCGTTTCCCGTAACCAATTAGAAGCTGCCACATGTCCGCATTAATTCCTTTCAGCGAATCAGACGCTGACATGTGACATGCATAATGAATTAAAAAAATGCAGAATTTGTGCCCTGTCTCACGCGTAATTTAATTAATATTTTCGATATTGAATTTCGATACGCGTGATTTTATTTTTCAATAAAAAATTATTACGCGTTTTTATAAAAAAAATGTAATATTTTAGATGTATTATTTTTAGCTATAAATAGGAGATAAGATGATATTTTTAAGAAGTTTTGGAGTTTTGGGTAGAGCTTCATTTTCTTTTGTTGCTCGGTTTTGGACGGCCGAACACGCAGAAGCCATTTTTTGGCTTTTGTTGTGTTCTGCGTGTGCCAAATATTTGTTCTAAGTGTTGTTTTAATTTTCCTTCTTCTTCATCTTATTTTTCTCTATGTGTTGTAATTTTTATTTTAATTTTATGAAGTAATTTAATTTTTCTAGGGTAGCATTTGATATAAATATATGATGCTCTTATTTTAATTATTTTTGATAGATTTATAAGACGTTCGATTTGTTCGTTCTATTTTGTGCGTAATGCTTTTTGATTATTTACGAATCTTATCGAAACGATCCGTGGCACATGAATAAACTTGGAAGAGGCATTTGTGTGTATATTGCTCGTAAATAGAATGACATGTATGATGAAGGATAGACATATACCCTAATTGTATGTGTGGCCATTTGAAAACTTAAAACGTAATGAATCTTGGCGAATTTAATTCTCATAGAGATATAGTGAATTAATTTAACGAGGTGTGTTTGTACGGAGCTCGGAAGAGATGTATGAATAAAATTAGAAGTTTTCGGTTGACAAATTAAATGTACTAAAAAATGTAAATCAAAAGAAAATAAAATGATTTGAGTTGATTAATTTAGTGAAAAATTGCAATCCTAGATTTCTTTTATTTTGTTTTTAAATTGTTTTCTTAAATTTGTTACAATCAATGAGCGTTTTGAATAAAATCAGAGAGATATAATTTTAGTACTCAACAAACTATAGTAACAAATCTCCGTGGGAACGATAACTTACTTATCAAATTTTATTACTTGTGACCGTGTATTCTTGCACGTTTTTTGTGTGTTGTAAAATACACAACAAATTTTTGGCGCCAAAAACTTGTTGTCTGTTTTGCAACACACAAAAACGTGCAAGCATACACGGTCACAAGTAATAATATTTGATAAGTAAGTTATCGTTCCCACGGAGATTTGTTACTATAGTTTGTTGAGTACTAAAATTATATCTCTCTGATTTTATTCAAAACGATCCTTGATTGGAAAAAATTTAAGAAAATAGTTTAATAACAAAATAAAAGAAATCTAGGATTGCAATTTTTCACCAAATTAATCAACTCAAATCATTTTATTTTCTTTTGATTTATATTTTTTAGTACATTTAATTTGTCAACCGAAAACTTCTAATTTTATCCATACATCTCTTCCGAGCTCCGTACAAACACACCTCGTTAAATTAATTCACTATATTCCTATGAGAATTAAATTCACCGAGATTCATTACGTTTTAAGTTTTCAAATGGCCACACATACAATTAGGGTATATTCCTATCCTTTATCATACATGTCATTCTATCTACGAGTAATATACACACAAATGCCTCTTCCAAGTTTATTTATGTGCCACAGATCGTTTCGATAAGATTCGTAAATAATAAAAAAGCATTAAGAAAAAAATAGAACGTACAAATGGAACGTCTTATAAATCTATCAAAAATAATTAAAATAAAAGCATCATAAATTTAGATCAAATGCAACCCTAGAAGAATTAAATTACTTCATAAAATTAAAATTAAAATTACAACAGATTCAGAAAAATAAGATGAATAAGAAGGAAAATTAAAACAACACTTAGAACAAATATTTTCACACGCAGAACACAACAAAAGCCAAAAAATGGCTTCTGCGTGTTCTAGAGTCCAAAACCTAGCAACACAAGAAAATTAAACTCTACCCAAAACTCCAAAACTTTTCAAAACTATCATCTTATCTCCTATTTATAGCTAAAAATAATACTTCTAAATTATTACATTTTTTTTTTTATATAAAAACACGTAATAATTTTATATCGAAAAATAAAATCACGCGTATCGAAATTCGATTTCGAAAATATTAAATAAATTCACGCGTGAGACAGGGCCCCATTCAGAATTTTTAATTCATTATGCATGCCACGTGTCAGCGTCTGATTCGCTGAAAAGAATTAATGCGGACACGTGGTAGCTTCTAATTGGTTACGGGAAACGGCGCAGGGGACAAAAGAGCACGGAGACAACGACTACACACGGGCGTGATCCTGCGCTTTCGCGCTCATCATACCATGCCACGTGTCATTACATGATTGGCTGAGAAATAGAGTGGGACACGTGGCAGTTTCTGATTGGAGGAAAGGATTCAGGTGGACACGTGGCTGCTTCTGATTCGAGGAAAATCCGGTTGCACGCAGAGCCCAGCGCACGGGATCAGAGGCGCACGTACGTGGGGGACAACGGTTGGACGCATCAGACATGTGGGTCCCACCTGCACGTCGGCCTGCGCAGCAGGTGTGCCCCACTCGGGCGCCGAGCCGCGTGAAAGAATCTGCACACACGCGATTTGGTCGGGCGTGATCTGAACGCGCGCATCGTAGCCCTTTCTTCTTTGATCAGACGGTCCACGTTTGTTTCGTGGTGTATGGCGCGTGGTTCTTCTCATCTTCGCAACAAAATTAAACTTTATTAATTGCATTTTGACCCACAAATTTATTTCAAATTACATTTTCAACTTTCTTTAATTACAGTTAAGCCCTTTTCTAATTTAAATTAAATTTTTAAACTTTTAATAATTAAAATTAAGCTTGATTTTAATTTAAATTATATTTTTGACTTTTATAAATTGTAATTAAGAACTCTATTATTTGAAATTATATTTTTAGACATAAATTTGCAATTAATTAAGTTTTTCGATACAAATTATTTAATTTTATTAAAATATATAAAAAACAGTAAATACTAATTTATTAAACTAAAATTAACTAAAAACATTAAAAACATAGCAATTATAATTATTAAAATAGGTGAACATAACTATATAAAATACAGTTATCATGTATCATAAAAATAATTTTATTTGTAGAGAGTATGCTTTTATGTGAGTCTTATGAAGTATGGTACCCATGAGATACTAGTTGCATTGGATTATTTGTGATGGACTACATGCACGCATTGTATTCACATGTAATCTTGGATTTTCCCATCTATGGTGCCTTGGATAATTAAGTACAAATGAGCATCAAAGTTGGACCCATTGTATCTTGTAGTTTTCCATCTATTAGGTATCAGAGTTTAATTGTACATGGTCCTTGAAGTTGGAGATCCCATTGTGTATCGGAGTGGAATGCCCATAGACGAGGACCCTTATGACATTGATTTGACCAGTACATGTGCCATATGATTTATGATAGTACATGGAGTTAGAGGTGGACCCGTATACTTCTCGAAGGTTTACCGTTCATGTGTCTATGTTCTTTGGTGACCAATACATATGGGTTGTATATCATGCATATGGATTTATTTATTTTCTTTTTTAAAATATGGATTTATATTTGCATAGCATATTTTATATTGTATGAGTATGCATTAACATATCAGGAAAGTACACTTCGTCAGTCTTCAAAATCAAGGAAGTACAATTATACTCGAGTTTTGTGAGTAAACTCTCTTCACACTGTACGTTGCTAATGTTTACTTCCATTCATGAACTTCAATATAAATGACATGCATTATGAATAATTGTTTGTTATAATATACTTTAGAGTAGACTCCTATTCAACTATTTGTAGCTCGTCCCATTTCCCTTTTCCTCCAAATTAGGGTTTGATAAAATGGTTTGCGTTTGAACTTTGAAGTAATAGAAGATAATCATAGGTTTACTTTATTTTTTTATTTCATTTTATATCTTATATTTTGGTAACAATGCTAAGATATTATGTAAAATCATTTATCTTCTAATATTTTAATTTTTATGTATTTGATGTTTTCTATAATTTAAATAGGATTTGTTTAAATTGGTGTTTTCAATATCGATATCTTGAGCTTATTATAAATTTTATTAAAACAAAATCTTAAATTTATTTTGAGATGATATAATATTCCCCCTCCTTTCTTTCTCAAGTACCCATTTTCTTAGGTATGATAGTTACGTTTGACATCAAAATATGGTTTTGATCTCTCGAGCATAGTATTTATTCATAATCTTGAAACATTTTTGAACTATTGTTTTCCCAACATGCCTCTAAGAAGAAGTGTGGCTTCAAATCAACCTATACATGATTCTATTGAAAATTGTGGTAAATGTAATCTATTACAAGCATTACGTGGATTAATTACTCTTGATAGAGGTTGGGTAGAGCTTATTATCTCATAAAGTTTCAAAAGATGAGGCCATCACCCTATGATGGTACCCCTAACCCTAATATGGTGGAAGGATGGATTAGGGAAATTAAGAAGAAAATGAATGCTCCACATGTACTTACATCTTTTAAGGTTAGACTTGGTGCATATAAACTGAGTAGAGAAGCTTGGTGAAGGTGGGACTCTATAAGTAGAGGAAGGAACGTACAAGCAATCACATGGGAAGAATTTGAGGAGATGTTCTATAAGAGATTCTATAATGAAACTCTAAAGGTTGATAAGATGGTGGAGTTTATGAAAAGAACATGACTATCACAATATAAGTCTCACGTAGTCTCACTTCATTGCTACAAATATAAGTCTCACTTCAATCTTCCTTCAAATATATGTCTCACTTTAACGCTCCAAATATAAGCCTCACATCACTAAACTATCCATATTAGTAGAAAATATAGTGTTGCAAGAATTGAACAAAACTATAAAATTTTGATGGGTTTACCAAATGATATCCATATACAACAAATGCATCAAGACGTGTGAACCAAAAAGCAATTAAAAATGGCCACATTGTCATAGAATACTAAGGACAAAAGGAAAGGAGAAGAAAGAAATTTTGGCAAAGAAGACATGCGAACGAACATCCCGAACAAAACAAGTGCTACCAAATATCCTAGGGTCAACAGGAAATAGTGACTTATTAGGAAACAAAATTTTGTAAGGAATCTCACCATGAAGAACAGATAAGGGCATATGATTAATAAGAAAACATGTTGTTGAAACTACATCGGCCCAAAAAGGTCTAGAAACATTCATTTGAAATAATAAGACACGTGTAGTTTCGAGAAGATGTCTGTTCTTACGTTCGGCCACTCCATTTTGAGATGGAGTATCAACACATGAAGTTTCATGAAGCATGCCATTTTGAACCATATAAGATTGAAACAAAGCTGATGTATATTCTTTGGCATTATCACTTCACAAAGTACGAATTGAAATATTAAATTGAGTTTTAATCTCAACACAAAATGTGCGAAAAATAGTAAACAATTCAGAACGACTCTTCATTAAATATAACCAAGTTACACGAGAATAATCATCCACAAAAGTAACAAAATACTTAAGTCCAGGTTGAGACAAAATAGGACAAGGACCCCAAACATCAGAATGAACTAATTCAAAAGGAACACTAGCACGTTTATTAACTCTTGGATTTGAACTAAGATGATGATGTTTTGCAAATTGACAAGACTCACAATCTAATGAAGACACCTTACTAAACTGAGGACAAAGTTTCCGAAGTAAAGGAAGAGATGGATGACCCAGTCTACAATGTGTCTCAAAGGGAGAGGTTACACCCGAGCAAGCAATAGATTTCGGTATTGGTGTGTCAAGAATATAGAGGCCTCTAGACTCATGTCCTTTACCAATAGTATTCTTCGTCATAAGATCCTGAAATAAGCAACGATTAGGAAAAAATGAGTTGCAACAGTTAAGATTGCGAGTAAGCTGACTTATAGAGATCAAATTAAAGGATAAACTAGGTAAATGTAAGACAGACGATAAAGGAAGCAAAGGAGTGGGAGTAATTGTGCCAGACCCAAGAACACGAGATGGTGACCCATCGGCCTAGGTAACAGTAGAGGTGGAAGTGTGTGACTGAAGAGTAGAAAATTGACTAGAATTACCTATCATATGATCTATGACACCAGAATCAATAATCCATTTGGAAGATGAGGAAAGGAGACACGCATTTGATTTACCTGAATCAGCAATAGTAGTGATAGAAGGTGATGAAGACCTTAGTGATTCTTGATACTATGAGAACTTGGTAAATTCATCTATAGAGATAAGAACCGATTTGTTAGAAGTATCATAAATGGATGCAATATGAGCCAAGCGACCTTTCTGATGCTTGTACTGAATTTTTCTACAGTCGAGTTTCAAACCCTTGCAAGCCGCCTCCTTTGTTTCTATTCATATAAGTTGACCGTCCATGCTCATAATTATTATTTCAGTTGACCAAAGCACCATTTAATTGAGCAGGTGGAGGTGGAGTGCCTTCTGTACGAAGTACTCGACTAAACACCTCTTGTAAAGAGGAGATCTCAAAACCAAAAAGAACCTGGGACTTAGCAGTCTCAAAAGCAGAGGGAAGACTAGCAAGAAAACTCATGATCACCATTTGTTCCCATTGGCTTTGTTGAACCTTCACATCAGGGCTAAAAGGCATCAAACTATTGAGCTCCTCATAAGTCCTTTTAAATTCCATAAAATAATTTGTGAGTGACTGATCTTGTTTGTCTGCACGGTAAAATACTTTGCATACCTCATACATACGAGAAAGATTTCATTTACCAGAATATAAGAAATCCCAATAATTTATCAATTCCTTAACGAATTCACAATGATTGATCAAGTCAATTACATTGCTCTCAATAGAATTCTGAATCTGCAGAAATAAGTGGGCATCTTCTCTAAGCCATGTTTGCTTTGAATAATCTTTAGGAGGATCATTAGTCAAATGAGTATCTTTGTTGATACTTCTCAAATAAATTCGAATGGTCTTGCTCCAAGCCAAATAATTCGAGCCATTGAGCTTATGGTCCGTGATTTTAGACATCACAGGCACCATATCCGTCACAGCATTAGATTTCTTTCCAGCCATAAATCCTACAAACGACAAGGCAACCAACAAACGAAAAAAAAATCCAACAACAGCAGCGACCAAATACGCAACGAACAAGAACACAAAATTGGAAGAACCCAAACCTGAACAATCACAAGGGATAAGTGCCAAACCACCACAGATGACGCAGGGGAACGCTGGAGAGCAACATGAGGTCGACCGGAGAAAACTGTTGCAAGGACGCGCTGTCACGCGCCGGCGCGTGGAAAGATGGCAGAAAGTCGCGGTGGCGCGTGTGGCTCACTCGTGGCTCATCTAGTGACCGGACTTCAGGGTTTGGTTGGTCGTTGGCTGGGCTTCCTCCCTGTGCCGGCGGTGAGAATAAAATTACACTCCAAAAGGGTGTTCCAAGTTGGAACCAAAAAATGCACAAAATCCTAATTTATGTTTACCCAAAATCAGACCCTAATTTGAACGGAAAAAAAGAATTCCCAATTTTGTAACCCAAATGCTTTGATAGCATGTAAAACTCAGAATTCACTCTTATTCATTTTCATCCAAAGACACTACATATTTATATACAAAACTAGGGGCACTCTTAGGTGACATACAACTAAGACACCTAATACATAACTAATATATTCAACTAGTGATAGACAACTAATACACAACTAACATCTCTAACAGTACTATATATTGATTTTCATTTATGTTATTTTTTCTTATACGGCTCGTTCCTGTAGCTCCTGCTAACTTTATATCCTAAAAGAAACCGTTGAAATTGCAGACTGGCACTTAACAAAGATCCCGATTACATAAGAGCTTTAGTCGTCATGGGTCAGACTCTATTGCAGAAAGGATTGCCTGCAGAAGCCTGTGAATACCTAGAGCGTGCTGTATCAAAGGTCTAAATTCATATTCGTTTCTGCAATCATAACATATTATTCCTCCCTTTCATGCTATGCATGGTAGTGTTGATAAAATTGTGAAATTTACTATTACTGTCTTCTATGACAATCTCTGACTATTGGTTTTGAGATAAGTTATTATGTCTGTCTGGTATTGCTTGTTTAAAAAAAATATCATGTAAAGTACTTTGAGAACACTTACATTCATTATAATTATTTCAATGATCACTTGTTGGTACCTTTTTCTTCGTTTTAGCTTTTGCTTATAAGTTATAATAGCTGTCTCTAAATCCGTGTACTTTATCTATCCATTAACCAAAGCTGCTCTTTCACTGTCCTTCAGCTCTTACTTTTTGGACATCCAATAGAAGTTGAGGACGTTGATCTTCTTATACTTGCCTCCCAATGGGCAGGTATTGCCTATGTAAGACAGGTGTGCCTGCTTCTCCATTTTTTCGGTAAATAATATTTTTGTAAACAAGTCCCTAACATTTATCTCACTTCCCACTTTGAGCCTGAAAGTATTTTTGTTTGTTACATTTGGTTCATATCTTTTTTTATATTTTTAACGCATTTGGTCCTATTTACACTAACTGTTAAGAATTAAGTATAATTGATCAAATTTTATATGATAAGTTACTTAACTATAGCGAGCTAATAGGGCCAAACATGTTAAAATTTGGTCTTATGACATCACGTAAAGGAATACCAAAGTTTTGGTACAAAATTCGGTTATTTACTATTGAAGTTTTAATGGTAACTGCAAATAGGACCAAATGTGTTAAAAATGATAAATAAATAAAGTTAGGGTCCAATTGTAATAAAAAATAGTTTTGGTTCTAAAATGTAAAGTGAGGCAAATATTAGCTGATGCAGTGGAAGTTAATTAACAGTTTGACTAAATAAAACTTATGGTCAATTTCAATCTTGTTTAATTTTCAGTATTAGTTAATCTTAAAATGTAATGCTTTTAGTGAAATGCTTGTAATGGTTGTAGCTGAATTTGAACGTTAGTGCTTATGTGGCATTCTTGCCATTAGGGCGCTGATGGTGGTCCTTGCGAGGTGACCATCATTACATGCTTTGTTAGCAGCACAAGCACATGAGGGAGCATCTTTTTGGCTGTGATATTTTGTTAACAGAATCAGAGGTTTTCTTCTTAAAGAGTATTGAGTGCAATCGAGGACTTGTTGTCTTCTAAACCAGTTTCTATCAAATTGTCTTTTTACTGTTTCATTATCAAAATTGCACTACTTTAGGCTGATATCAAAACTAGAGGTTCACCTCAATTGTGGACTGTGATGGCAAGTTTGGAAAACAAATTCGAACATCAAATTGATGAAGTATCACGAGATCTTTGTCGATCATTCCTACGAACTTTTAACTGGCTAACTGCCCAAATGAATGACATTCAACATAGCTTACAACAAAAGGGAAAAGAGGTGCATTAAGACATCTTGCCTCCTTTGCCTGTTAACCTAACCCAATTTACTCGCAATTATGCTTATAATAGAGTTAACCAAGGGTTTGGGTTCAATGGTGGAAGCACTAGTAGAGCTGAGTTAGACTCTCTAGACAGTTAATCAGGCAAATAACTTAGCTCTTAAAGTTGAAAATCAGCTGACTTGCAGCAAGAAAACTACCCGTCCCAAGCCTCATTTCAATGACTATCCCCCATTGGTCTTCATTTGTATTCATCTTGGGAA
Source organism: Hippophae tibetana (assembly GCA_037013495.1). Classification (NCBI taxonomy): domain Eukaryota; kingdom Viridiplantae; phylum Streptophyta; class Magnoliopsida; order Rosales; family Elaeagnaceae; genus Hippophae; species Hippophae tibetana. The sequence continues at coordinate 7,455,869 of CM072805.1, forward strand.
ATTGTAAGATAAACTCTCTCTAGAGAAATACAAAACATTCTTTACAAACTCTCTTTCTAACCTCTTTGGAGTGTTTCATTCGGGTTAAAGGCAGGCTTAGTGCAACGGACGTTGCTAAGTGCCGTACGATCGCTACTTGAAATTTAAGGTCGTGAAATTAGCCTAGCTAAGGATCGTCGAATGGGAAGAGAGTTGATCCCGACACCAAACAAAGAAAAAAGGAGAATGAGCCTGAAACAAACACACCAAACTTACAAAAACAAACGATTTGTTGTAGGCAACAGGCAAGCAGGCCAATGGTCTGCAAACAAAAATTGGGTGGTAAATAAAAGCTGGCCGGAAAACAGGGAAACCTAGGGAATAGCATTATCTTCCTTCAGGGGTCCTCCTTTAAAATTCAATTTAACCCAGATTGTACAAAGAGTGGAGAGGTAGCCCGATAATAGGTGGCCACCTAAGATGAATACTCTAGGAAGAGATGTGTTGTAATGGTGTGCTTTTCACAAAGATATAGGCCATAAGACGAGAGATTATAGAAACTTCAAAAGAGAATTGTAGGCATTATTGGCTAGAGGATATTGTAAAGACCTCATCACAACGAATGAAGATAGAAGATGAGGCTACCAAGGCGAGCGAAGAATGTTTTGACCAACATACTCATCAAGCACTGGAAAAGAGTATCGTGGGGGGCCCAACATTAAAACCATCCACACCATACATGGAGGGCCAGGAGTCAATAGGGTCTCTAACAATGCTCGCAAAATATTTACAAGGGAGCTGCACAACGCACCCTATGTATATGCTTTGTATAAAGCAAGATGTTGTCTCTTTAAGAGAACATGAACGTGCAAGTATACACGGTCACAAGTAATAAATGATAAGTAAGATATCGTTCCCATGAAGATTTGTTACTAATATTCGTTAAGTACTCAAATTGTTTCAATCTAATTTTATCCAAACAATCGAAAGTTTGATGGAGTTTAACTAACTAATTTTTATAACAGTTTATAAGAAAATTTTAGGATTGCAGTTTCACCAAATCAATCCACTTGAATCATATTATTTTCTCTTGATTTATGTTCTCGCATTTTAATTTGTCAACCATGAACTCATAATTTATCCCTATGTCTCTTCTGATAACAAATAGACACATCTTGCTAAAATAATTCACTATATTCCTATGAGAATTAAATTCACCAAGATTCATTAAGTTCAAAGTTCTTAAATAGCTACACGTACAATAAAGGTATATTCCTATCTCTTATATATATATATATATGTTATTCTATCCACGAGCAACACACAAAAATGCCTATTCCAAGTTTATTTAAGTGTCACAGATCGATTGATTAATCTTTCAACAATCAAAAGCATTAAGCACAAATAGAATAAACAAATTAAACATCTCATAAATCATTCAAAAATAATTAATCCAAGCTTCATAATGTAAGTTACATGGCAACCCTAGAACAATTAAATTAATTCATAACAAATATTAAAATTACAATACGAAAATATTAAGACATTTAAGGAACATCAAATTTAGAACAAAAAGAATTAGAAGTATTTCATCTCTACTTTCTCTAGTTTTCTTCCTACGTAGAACCACAACAAAAGCCAAAAATGGCTTCTGGGTGTTCCACCTTCCTCCCCATTTGTTGTACCATAATAACAACATATTTATAGCTTCAACTCTCTTCAAAAATATACCAAAAATATTCTTCACATACGCGTGCAAAAATTGGGTGACAAAAATGTTCTACCGACACGCGTGTAAAAAGTGGAGACAAAACGTGCAAAATAGGCTAGATAGCATGTGCAATTTTCTGATTTCATTATACAATACGCATGACACGTGGTAGCTTGGTATTTGGTGGAATGAGAGGGCGCACGTGGATGGCCTCCACTCGCGTGGAGGGTGGGACGCACGCATGATCTGGGCCGTTCGTTGTGTGATCTGACGGTGGGTGAAGGATAAGCATCTGAGGGAAATCATTTGCAGAAATAGGTGGGCCCCACTCTGTGCGCCAGACTGCGCAGACAGGTGGACCTCACTCTATGTGCCGAATAGTGTGCCATCTAGAAATGCATCCAATTGCCCTTGTAGTGCTTGCATCTCACTCGCCTTATCCTCACCGTTGATTTTCTGATCTGACGATGCGTGAGGCGCGTTGATAAAGCCGCGCGTGGTACTCCTTCTCTATGTAAAAAAATAAAGTTTGGTTAATTGCATTTAAGCCATCTATATTAATTCAAATTAAATTTTAAACTTTTGTTATTTGCAATTAAGCCCTCTTTTAATTCAAATTATATTTTCAACTTTCATTATTTGCAATTAAGTCTTTTTCAATTCAAATTCTTTAATTTTCTCAAAAAATATATTCCTTAAAAAATTAAGAGTAAATATTAATTTAAGAACTTCAAATTAACTAAAAACATTAAGAACATAGCAATTATAATTAATAAAATGGGACAAAATAACTCTAAAACATAGAGTTATCACAAGCCCCCTATGAAAATAAATTTCACATAGAAGGATGAGATTGCATCCCATCACGAGGACCCTCTGGTGATAATCCTAAGGATCGGGTCTTGTGACGTCCGATGAGTAATGATTGACACTGGGAGTTTAGTAGACCTCCTTTTCCTAACAACTGGCTAGGCCCTCGGGCTAGGAGACACAGAGATCGTCAAAATAGAGCTTCCTCTCGTACCATTCAATGACAAAACCTACACAAGAGGAACGGTGATCCTACCCGTCATGGCAAAAGGGGTGATAATAATGACCAATTTTGTCATCATCGATGCCCCGACACGTTACAATGCTATCCTTAGGAGACCTTGGATACACAACATGAAAATAGTCCCATCCACCTTCCATCAGGTAATCAAATTCCCTACGACTAAAGGCCTCAAAGAGGTGAGATGAGATCAAGAGAACGCCAGGCATTGTTATAATGCCACAATGAAGGGAACTACCCCCAAATAGCAATCACCGAGAGGCCTCCCTCCAAAGTGAACAATAAATAAAAGAATAATGAGGTCAGTTTTTCTAAATAAGATAAAAGACTTCCAAACTAATGAGGAGGGAAAGGGCCACATGGTGAAAATTGGTGATCACTTAACAACAGAACTCGAGGAGGAGCTATCGTTATTTCTAAAAACCAACACATACATCTTTGTATGGACTCCTACGGACATATCGAGAATTGATTCATGAGTCATAAACCACCAACTAAACATCGACGCAAAAGCTAGACCCATTCATCAATGGAAAATAAAGTTCCTTAGAGAGAAAAATGAAGCAATCAAATAGCATGTAGCTGCCCTCAAAGAGGCAGGGGTCATTAGGGAAGTCAAGTATCCCTTATGGCTCTCAAATGTAGTACTAGTAAAAAAGGCGTATGGTGCATCTCGCATATGTGTAACCTTCACTAATCTAAACGAGGCATGCCCCAAAGACTGCTTCCCCCTCCCTAGCATTGATCAGCTAGTAGATTCCTCTTCTAGGTTTGGGTTGATGAGCTTCTTAAACACATATTCTAGGTATCATCAAATCAAAATGCACAATGAAGATGAAGAAAATAATTCTTTCATAACAGAAGAAGGAACATTCTACTACATACAAATGCCATTCGGATTGAAAAACGCGGGTGCAAAATATCAATGCCTCATCAACAAAATGTTCGAAAGGTAGTTGGGCAGGAACTTGGAAGCATACATTGACGACATGGTGATTAAGTCAGCTCAACTCCTGAACCGTATCAGAGACCTACATGAGATATTCAAGGTGATACGAAGGTATGACATGAAACTTAACCTCAAAAAATGCATTTTTGGTATGGCTGTAGGAAAATTCATAGGGTACCTCATATCAACAAGAGGAATCGAGCCCAATCCAAACAAAATATAGGCACTGGTGAACATGAAACCACCTAGTAGTCTTAGAGGTATACAACAACTGAATGAATGGATAGTGGCATTGAGCAGATTCATTGCTAAATGCATGAACAAGTGTATGCCCTTCTTCAAGATGGTGAGAAAGAACACAACTGGCTTTTGGAACAAGGACTACAACACGACCTTTGAAGAAATAAAAAAATACCTTAGTAATCCCCTTGTCCTAGTCAGCACACTACTAAGGGAGATTCTTTATCTATATTTGGTTGTCACACACTAGACATGCAGGGCCATGCTAATAACAAAAAGGAACAAAATTCAAAACCCTATCTACTATGTTAGCCAAATTTTAACAGAGGCCCAAAGAAAATATCCCATCATTGAAAAACTTGCCTTCGTTCTCAAAATTACCATAAGAAAGCTCAGGCAATCTTTTGGATTGCACACAATCATAGTACTCACCTCACACCCTCTCAAAAATGTTCTGACAAAACCAGAGGTTATAGGAAGACTGGCAAAGATAGCCGTAGAATTGGGAGAGTATGACATCAAATACATGGCTTGAGCAGCCATCAAAGGGCAGGATGTGGCCGAGTTCACTAATGGTCCTGAGGTCGTTAACATAGCAGAGACTACAGAGGTAGACAAAACAAATGCACCAACCTGGAAGATATTTATAGATAGAGCACACAACTTTAATGGTGGAGGACTAGGGGTGGTTATAATAAATAAGGTCAACAACTGCTTTGAATATGCAATTAGGCTTGATTTTTAGGCAACCAACAACATCACAAAGTATGAAGTGCCATATTCGGAGTCATGACTACAAAAAAGTTAGGGGCAAGTAGAATTACCATATATAGTGATTCCAGGCTCATGGTCAATCAATTTTTGGGAATGTTTGAAGCAAGGGATGAAAAAATGAAGAAGTACTTAGAGAGACTAAAACGTGAGTGCTCCAAATTCTCAGAGTTTAAGATCGAACAAATAACACGAAATGAGAACAATCACGCTGATGCCTTAGCAACCTTGGCATCAATACGGGAGACCAAGAAAGATCGGGTAGTATCAATAACGGTGCTGGTAGAGGCATATCTGGAAAAGGCTGAAAGAAGGATTAAATGCGTAGACACCTCTACCATATGGTACACTGTAATCTATAATTTCTTGGATAAAGGGGACCTACCAGAAAACCATTCAAGTGTGAAGCAAATTGAAGCTAAAGTAGGCCATTACATGATTGAGGTAGGTAAACTATACCGCAAAACCCTACTCGGCCTTGGCCTCTTATGCATAACAATAAAAGGAGCTGAAATAATAATGTGTGAAGCACACGAGGGAGATTACAGTTCACACTCTGGTGGTAAAAGATTATCCCAGCAAATTATGAGACAAGGTTATTATTGGGCCACTATGCTAAACAATTACGTTAAATACACTTAGAGATGTGACAAATGCCAAAGATTTGGCCCTCTAACCAACACCCCCCCAATGATATAGATGTAGTAGTAAGTCCATGGCCTTTCCACAAGTGGGGACTTGATATAGTAGGACCCTTGCCCATAGGCATGGACCAGAAAAAGTTTCTCCTTGTTGCGACTGATTATTTTTCAAAATGGATCGAATTATAAGCCCTAGTAAGAATTCGAGAGTAGGAGGTGATCAGGTTCATATGGAGATCCATAGTTTTTTTATTCAGTCTCCTTAAAGAACTCATTATAGATAACGGGTAGCAATTCATTGGTTGAAAAATCAAAGCATTCGCTCTCAAATACAATATTAAGATAGGCCACTCAATACCCTACTACCCCCAAGCCAATGGTCAAGCAGATTCTTCCAATAAGTTACTCATCAATCTATTGAAGAAAAAGTTGGAAAGGGCGAAAGGGCGAAAGGGAGATGGGTGGAGGAGTTACCAAGAGTGTTATGGGCTATTAGAACAAACCCCCTGAGAAAGCACAAATAAGATCCCTTTCTCCCTAGTATATGGAACATAGGTGGTCATACCAACCGAAGTAACAATCCCTACCCCCAGATCAATCCTAACAAAGGAACAAAACTAGGTAAGAAGAGCAGCCGAAGTCACCTTAGTAGAGGAAAAAAGGGATGAAGCTTTAAGAAGGGTGATCGAACAAAAAATAACAATATCATAATACTACAACAAAACTGTGCGCTTCAAAACATTTTCCAGGGGTGATTAGGTTCTCAAAAAGGTTTTTCCTAACAAAAGGGAAGGGTCCTACTTATTGAAAAGCATTGAAGGAAAGGAGGAAGGCACAAACTGGAATTTCAGACACTTAAAAAGATACTATTTCTAGAAACATATGCACTAACCTACCTATCTTTTTTTTGTAACAAAAATGCACGACATGTATCTATGAAACCAGGTCACGCTTTTTCCCTTATAATGGGCATCTGGGGATGCATACCTAGATTAATAAATTAGGTAGGGTACCCTAACAGTTGAAGAATTCGAGTAGGCCACCCCAGTCAGGAACTAGGTCAAGCTCTACCAATTAAGAAAATACGAGCACCTCCGTCAAGAACTAGGTCGGTGCTCTGACAATCAAGACCAAGGGCAGTCACTTAGATCCTACTAAATAGCTTATAATTACAATATACCAAATATTCGTCATACATAAACACATGAAACTCTAATTATTCATTATTAAAAAATTAATCATTACATGTCGCTCATATTGTCCTTTATTTAAAAAATCATAAACTATGCACATAATGCTAAAAACTCTTCAAGCACTTGGACACACGACCAGTATCTGGATTACCATTTGTACCATACATAGCTCAGCGGAGGGCACAAGGCATCTTAGGATATCCACGTGGGGCCTAGGGGTAAGGCGTTGATGCTCAAGCTAGTTCATGACTAGATAGGGCGACCCCTTCCTGACACATGTTTGTTAGGAACTAGCTTGAGCATCAATGCCATACTCCTAGATCCCATGTGGATATCCCGAGATGCCTTGTGCCTTCCGCTGAGCTAGGCGCAGTACAAATATAGATGGATTGTTTAGTAACCATTCTAGATTGAATATGGCTCTCTCCAATCTTTTATTAATGATCTTTTCCCCAAAGCTTTTATTTCTCTAAGAAAATTGAAACCACATGCTTAAAAATTAATTACACTAATTGCATCGATTAAGTCTTTTAAGTAACTTTTCTGTATATTAAAACATTTCCCTCAATATTGTTCTTAGAACTTGATTATTTCATTGAAATTTCCAAGCATTAACCATTGGTTGTCAAAGGTAGATACAAGTCCATTCCAAAAAAGTTCTTTTTCATTAGTATAAGTAGTACGTACTATAGACAAACAAGTTGTCTAGACCTTACAAAGATCGCAACTATCTTCACACTCTACTTCTATAACATTATGACATTTCTCAATGATAGAAAGTAAATTCCATCCTTTACATACAGAATGTATCCAACCCTATCATTCACAGAATGAGATATAACCATATTTTGAAAACCAAAAGTAGAAGCTAAATAAAAAGATGATCACCCAAAGATTTAGGTTCCATCATCCAAACACAGTCTGAATTAGCTTCAAGAACCATTTTCCTTAAAGCCATTTAAGCATTTTCCTCATAAGTCTACGGGTGTTCCATGAAAGAATTTTCATGGCTACTATTGGTACCAAGCTTCAACATTCCTTTTTCCTCACCAATCAGTAGCTATTAATAATCCCCAATTAATTAAGAATTTTTTCTTCCACTCAAAAGCGTTATAGTTTATGAAAGAATTTTGCTTATTCTTAGGTTTTTTTTAATCTTTAATATGTCAAGGATGAGGTTTTTATGAATTAGAGACCCCATAATCAGAAATAAACAACAAAAATTTGGAAAAAGTGAAGTCTAGTTCAATGATTAGATAACTTACAACTACTCATGCACCAAATATTTATATAAAAACATGTATATAGTTAAAATATCGAAATCTCCATATTTACCTCTATTCAGCACCTCAAAAAAGATGATAGTTTCATTCTTTCACAAACCTTAAGAATATTGAGAGTTTATAAAACATGGATGACACTACTACAAAAAGGGGCATTAAAGTCGGTTTTTAGAAAAAATCGACTTTATGTATCGACTTAAATACCCATTTTTGTAGTACTGTGATTAAATTAGAGAGAGTGAATAGGTTATTTTTAACTTTTATCAATTTATAGTTTAAAAACTTAAACAAAGCGGCCAGACATGAAATCGAGTATAAGAATAAAATGCTGAAATAAAATAATAACACACGATCTTTTTAGGTGGAAATTGGTTACTAACGATCAATAATGCACACACTCTCTTACTTAGGCACATTTTGTATGCAAGCATGTTTACACGCACCATAGGGATTCTTTTCATAGTATGCATGATAGATTGAGTGTTTATGATTTTTGTGTTATTTTTTTGTTGGTATTTATGGAAAAATACTCAATAATTTTTAAAGACAAAAAATCACATTTTTATGGGCTCGATTAAGCCTTGACAACTCTGGTTGGTGAGGATATAATGATTATTATGCTCTCCAGGTAGGGGTGTGTAATGCCTCTCTATAACTGAGAATTTTGTACAAATACCCCCTCTTTTATTGTGTGGTAATTAGGAAAACCTAGCGAAGCTCTACTAAATTTTCATCACATTTCTAATTCTATTTCACAAATTACCTTGAGTGTTATTAAACATTTTTGTTACATGATTAGAGTAAAATAGTATTCTTGAGAGTTGAGTACTTAAGATGTTTTGACTGGTGGCTTATGATTGATATGGGTACCTCTTGTGTTCACATCGTTGATCGTTGGTGATTGATCATGCTATTGTGTACAACATTGGGTCCAATGGAGAGCCAAATTTGAGTGTCAAATCAAGTTATTACATAGGCAACATGCGAGGGAAATAATAGGTAACTAAGGTAGAGTGGTCCCAATTGATAAATGTATTTTCATTTATACTTTTATCGAGTTGTATTTGTTTATTCTATTTGAGTGAATTATTTACTTTCGAGTGGTTACTATAAGAAACTCAAGGATTTTACCATGTAATTAAGTTTTCTACGTGAGTTTACATAACTATATCATTATGGTATGCATGATCAGCTTCTTTGTTAGTATAATTTGAGTCTATATCATATACATTCCAACATATGAGATTTGGACTCTGATTAGAAAGGTTGAATGCTTTCTGTTATTGCATGCTTTTTTTCTTCTTTTATAGCATGTTATTATTCTCTGATTAATTATATATGTTGTATTAAATTAATCTATCTATTATCGAATTGATTCTATATTTTATCTACTATATGTTTATTTTTATTGCTTAGGAGTTTAGTATAAGTCTCTAAGGAGTCTACATCTTCTTAGCTTGGTTGTTCACTCAATTTTGGACTCATTCAATTTGTATTAGAGCTGGTTCACTTATTAGGATTAATCATTCTGGTGTTGATTTTGTTTAAACTTTCTTTTTACACACACACTTCCTTATGATAAACTTGGGAGAAGAAGGTAATGTAAGTAGGCTTCCTCTGTTTAATGGGTTGAATTATGCCTATTAAAAATTTCATATGTGGGCCTTCTTATGGTTACTAAGGGATCGTGTCTAGTTTCTAATTGAAAATAGCTAGATGTGTCCAACCAAAACCCTCTCATACAACACAATTATCCTGAATCCAATGATAGAATGGAAAAAGGAGGAGAGTAAAGAGTTAGAGTGGAATAACATTGGTCTCTATGCTATCATCATAGAAATTACACAAAATAAGTATAGAGGAATACAAAGCTTCACCAAAAATAAGTAAGCATGGGATATTCTTGAGACTACGCATGAGGGTACCTCTATAGTGAAAAGTTCTATAATTTTGAAGCTGAACAGAGACTTTGAACTCTATGTCATGGAAGACAATGAAACTTTTGATAAGTTCTACACTCACTTCTCCAACATTTTAAACAACTCTTACAATCTGGGGAGACCTATAAGTGAGGAAAAACAGATTGAGAAGACTATTGCAAGTTTTCCTAACCTTTTCCATGCCAAGGCCATGGTTATTGAATCTTTGTACAAGCTGAGAGAACTCACTATCACCGAGTGGGTAGGTTACCTTTAAGTCTTGAACGTCATCACCTCTTCCCCAGAAAAAAATCAAGTAGTTACTGGTAAATGATGCACAAATTTTAATTTCTCGTAAGTGCACAAATTACTAGAAAACTAATGATAAGTTTACCCCAAGATTAGTCTTTAAAGGAACTGAAAGGTTGATTTTAAAAATTCATTTATATTTTAAATTAGTAAAAATAAACCATCATAAACATTCTAATAATAATCAGTTGAGAGAAAGACTATAAATTCTAAATTAATTTAATAACTAAAATAAAACAAGTAAATTAAATTATAACTAAATAAATATGTTGAACGAATATATGAACTTAGTTTGCTATATATTCATGGAAAGAGTAAGTTAAATGGTTTAAATAATAAGCTAGAATTATTCATATTTTTTCTTTTAAATAAGCAACCCCCCAATGAACATGGTGAGCCCTATAATTCTCAATTAATCAATAATTTTCTAGATCAAGCTTGAAATCAATTAATTGGTAAATCTAAGAAAAATATATAAATCATCTAATTTAATAAAAATCAATGAAATTAAATTAAACATTTATTCATTAATCAAAACCAAGCACAAAGGCATAGATGATGTGTCTAATGCTTAGTTCTAAAATATTCTCTTTAATTATAAATCAAAATTTGATCCATCATTAATTTGTAATTGGAGATATGAAAAATATGATCAAAAAATAAATCTATTTTTATTTAATTAAATCATAAAATTGTTCTTCCAATCACTAAAAGCAAGACTAAAATCCCATATAAAAAAGTTAGCCTATTATAATTAAATTGAAAAAATTAATTTAATTATGAATGATATTCAAATTATAGGGAGAAAAATAAGTTCTAAAAATATTTGTAATTCCAAATATTTGAATCAATTGATCACCTTATTCAAGTCCTTGAAAACTACACCATAATTGGGATATTTTCTCCCTATTTTCTGTGTTATCGATAGAGGATTACAACTATAGGTAGATGGTAAGGCTTGACATTGTTTAAGAGGGTTTAGGGTGTATATATATGTTAAGTTTAGGATAAAACACATCTCATATGCGTATTTGTGTTTCATGCCAGTTTTTACACCTAGGTCGCAGCATACTTTAATCTACACTACAACACACATTGAATTGTGAATCCCAAGTTGCAAATGTAGAGGCTTGTTCCATGACATGGAGTTTGTTGGGCTATGATGTATTTTGAACTCCAATAAATATCCAAATGGATCTCAGAACACCTCATACCTATTTTCTAGTTTCTGATGTTCTCGTTTATTTCGACTTATGTGAACTTCCATCAATTACCCTATGTTCACTCTTTTTGCTCATTTTTGCCCAATATTCATAGAAAAGCACATTAACCTAAAACAAATATGAAAATACCCAACAAAAAAAATAATACTAAAATAAAACTTAAAATTAATGCTTGAAAACATAGCAAATTATAGGTCAAAATAATTTTTGTCAATAAAGATAAGAGCATGGCACTCAAAACCACTAAGGGCAATGGTTATAGCAAATAAGTTAATACTATTATTTTAGTAATGAAACTTCAAGTCCTACTAAAGAAGAAATGGCATTGCTTACTAAGAAATTTACTAGGTTCTTCAGAAACAAGAAGAGATTTTCTAGTGGAATAGGAAGAGATAACTCTAGTAAAAAGGACTTGAGATTAGTGAAGAACGATCATGAATCAGAGAATGAGTAAAAAAACAAAATGGAAAGAGACATGCTGGTAAGATTAAGTGCTTCGGTTGTGGGAAGTCAGGTTACATTGTTGCAATTGCTTTTCCAAGTAGAAATGCATGAGCAAGCATGCTATAAAGGATAAGGTTATTCTGTCAAATAGTAATAATAGTGTTAATAAGGATGAATTAACTTCTTAGCCTTTATGTCTTCAAAAATTGCTGAAGATCCTTACACTGTAGCCTCATAGTTCTAAGTAGTTTTTGTAGACAATGATGATGATCAATAAAAGCTATTAGATACTTACAATGAGCTTCTGAGAGAGCATATTAAGTCTAAGAAGAAGAAGGTGTTAGAAATCCTTGAAGAAAGAGAGTGTGAGGAAATCCTTGAAGAAAGAGAGCATAAGTTAAGCAAGCTAAAGAACTCTTTTGAGGAAAATAAGTCCTCAATCAATAATAATCAAAGTGATCTCACAAATAAGTATGAGATTATGCAATATATATATATATATATTATGATTTACAAGAAAAGATAGTTGCAAATCATGTAATGTTGAAAAGTCTTGATCGAACACAAATTGTGTGCAATTAATACGCAAGTATAAGTATCGCAACAAGTAATATAATGATAAGAAAAGATTGTTTCCACGTAAATGATGTTATTACAAACTAATTTTTAAAACAGAAAAATAAAAATCACTCTTTTTGTGTTTTTATGTTTTAAGAAAGCAAAATTAAAAGAACTAAAAATAAATATTAATAATTAATTAAATCAGATTTGATAGCTAAAAAAAATACGAGAGAAAATATCTTAGAATATTTAATCCTCCAATTTTCTAAACATGTGAATCACTAAAATCTCCTAATATAATTATCAGTTAATTACATGATCAATTGAATCTAACCTAGTAGGTATTCCTCTGTCAAATAAACTACACATCATATAGTAATTAATCTAACCACACTCTTATGTCAGTTAAATTACATACTACTTAATAAGTTCATCAATTATGGATCACATATATAAGAATCATACATCTCTACCTAGAAACTATGCATGTTATTCAATCAAGACCAATAATTAACTAATTCTCTCAAATTTATTTAATTCCTTCAATAGATCACTTATGGCCAAACAATTAATAATATAAAAATCAAAATAAATAATATAATTAAATTTAAATCATAATTGGGGTAAAATATTATCTCATCACATGTTGAAAATTGGGTTCATAAAAACCATAGATTAGTAAATTAATTTAACATGATTTTGTTCATGAAACTCATATTTTCATAAAGACAGATATAAAAATTGATAAAGAAATCAAAAGAATAAGAAATGCAATTAATCTCTTGACTTGTAGCACTAATCTCCTCTTGAATCTCCTATTGAATCTTGATGAGTGCTCAAAAAGCACTAAAATTACCATGATTTTATGCACATTAATTGATTAAAAAATATATATATTTATATGTTTTATCATATATTTATATAAATTTTTCTTTTTCGGAATCACGGGTATTTTTATTGTTTTTCAGGTATTTTGGCTTAAAAACGTAACTTAAAGACTCAAAGAGGAATACTGGAAGCAATACATCACAAATATATTAATACATAAATGGGGAAAGGTCAACAAATATGGAAAAATTGGACAAAATGGGTCAAAAAGGTCAAAAAGGAGAAAATCGCACCGCCGCGCCGCCCAGCCGCATCGAACCCCGCGCGCGCCAGCACCCAGTCCTGCGCGTGCCCAGCTCCCTTTCCGCGCACACTCCTGCTTCCTTGCGCGCACGTGCCTGTGCGCGCCCAGCTACCCTCCGCGCGCGCCGCTGCCCATTTTGCCCCATTTTCATGCACAGCTACCCCATGATGTCATGCTAACGTCATCAATGACCTCAGCAATTGTACTCCACGTTTTCACAATTTTTTAACATTTTTTCACTCACTTTTTCTCCCCATCCTCACCTATAAATACCCCCTTTCTCTCCATTTCTTAGTTTTTAGTTTTTTTTAGTGTTTAGTTAATTTCTCTTAGTTTTATAGTTCTTCCCTTTTTGGGAAGAACTAGTTATGTTTTTGTAATTTATTAGCTTTTTGATTCAATAAATGGGAGTGCAAATTACGCTTGAAGGTTTTCCAGCAACGGGAATAGCATCGAAGTTTTGTAAGGATTTTATATTCTTTACAGTTATTTTTTTATGCTTTATTCTTACATGTTATATTTAATTTATCTGTGATTAAATTTAACTCTGCTGGCTGTTTATAAACATGATGTAATAATAACGTTGTTATGCTTGCGAAATATTAAATAGGTGAAAATCTATAAAATGAATTGATTTTGTTTTTATTCAAGATTTTATATTAAGAATGTTAGCGAGAAATATATTATTTTTTATTACAAACTTAAACCTGAAAGTTAGATTTTAAGGTTTATTTATCCGGTCTGATTTAGAGTAGTGCTCTTTTATTTGTTGGTACAATCGCCTAGTAGTTAGAGTGAAGCTCTATTTCAAAAGTTTTTCTAAGAATTATTATCTGAAAATGTATTGACAACATGTTTTCAGTAGTGGTTTTAAAACTTGAAAGTTAGTACTCGAATAACTAAATTCTTAGGTTTAATTTGGACACCTTGAATAAAGTTTAAACTGTCTAACCCCAACAAAGGTGGCATTTAAATGGTTCATTTTCAATCTCTTAGAAAAAAGAATTAATTTAATTAACCAAATTAGTTATCAACCCCACCCATAGGTGTTAATTGATTTGTTTAGTTAACAAAGAATATCTAACCCCACCAAAGGTGGTTTTCATATAAAAAAGGGAGAATCAATAAATATCAATTCATATCTCTAATAACCTAAATAATATGAGCAAGCATAATTAACTTAGTTATTATATCCATAAATACTCCACCATTATAAATGATAAAATTTGCATAAATGTTTATTAAATCTATGTTTATTTTTATGTCAGTAGATTAAAAACACAAAACCCCAAAATATCGTGACAGGATGTTTAGGATTTAATTTCGTTTTTAAAAGTTTGAATAATAAATTAAAAACCACATACATTCCTTCCTTAGATCGACCTTGGGAGTATACTTATCAATTTTTACAAATATTAAAACCAAAGTATTGGCAAGAATCGGTGATGCCGGTTTTCGCTCATCAAATCTCCACGAAAATTGTATCTCTTTTTCAATTAAGCTCAAGTGGAATCTGGATCATCAAATTAGCTTTAGATCAAAGGCTGAGATGAAAAAAGATAAAAGTAGAGGTGTCATTCAACGGAAAGTGACATGTGGCATAAGGGAAGGCGGATTTAATTAGCACGCGACGTGTAGCATGAGTGGAATGGTCTGGTCAATATGGCTAAATCAACACCACTTGGCATGATGTGATTCACAATTATGAAATTTCTATATTAAATGCGTATCTTGCTATTTTATAAAGTGGCATCTCGGTGGGAAGAATGGATGACTCAGGTCATGATGTGTGACACACCCATTGAACACGTCGTGACACTTGGAATGAATGTTGTGTTGACACATGGAAAACTATTATGTCACATGGTACATGTAGTGTTGTGAGATTAGCCCTCTATGCTTAAGTGGTATCCATATGGCTTGTCCGATCAGCTCTTATTTTTGTGTGGCTGATGAGTGCTCAAAAAGTACTAAAATTACCATGATTTTATGAACGTTAATTGATTAAATATATATATATATATATATATGATTTTATCATATATTTATATAAATCTGTCTTTTCGGAATCACAGGTATTTTTATTGTTTTTCAGGTATTTTCACTTAAAAACGTACCTTAAAGACTCATAGAGGAATACTAGAGACAATACATCACAAATATATTCATAAAATAAATGAGGAAAAGTCAAAAAATATGGAAAAATTGGACAAAAAGGTCAAAAAAGAGGAAATCGCACACGTAGCAGCCCAGCCGCACCGGCCAACGCATATAGTGCGCTCAACCACGCCGAGTAGCCATGCACCGCATTTCCCTGTCTGCACGCCTGCTCTCCATTCCTGCGCGCCCTTGCTCCAGTCTGCGCGCACCGCTGCCCACCTACACCCAGTCCGCACCCGCTGCCCCATCCGGGCGCACCAACTCGACCCACATCACGATGACGTCATCATTCACTACTCTACTTTTTCTCAAATTTTAATCATTTTTTCATCCACTTTTCCTTCCTCTCCTCACATATAAATACCCACATTCTCTTCACTTCAAATCACACCTCAAAACACATCTTCTTTCTCTTTCTTTTTCTCCATTTCTTAGTTTTTTAGTTTTTTTTAGTTAATGATTCTTAGTTTTAGAGTTCTTTTCTTTTTGAGAAGAACTAATTATGTTTTTGTAATTTATTTGCTTTTTGATTCAATAAATGGGAGTGCAAATTCCGTTTGGAGGTTTTCCAACAACAGGAATAACATCAAAGTACTGTAAGGATTTTATTTTCTTTAGAGTTATTTTTTATGTTTTATTCTTACATGTTATATTTAATTTATCTGTGATTAAATTTAACTTTGCTGGCTGTTTGTAAACATGATATAATAATAACGTTGTTATACTTGCGAAATATTAAATAGGTAAAAATCTCTAAAATGAATTGATTTTATATTAAGAATGTTAGAGAGAAATATATTATTTTTCATTACAAACTTAAATTTGAAAATTAGATTAAGGTTTAGTTATCCGGTCTAATTTAGAGTAGTGCTCTTTTATTTGTTGGTACAATCGCCCGGTAGTTAGAGTGAAGCTCTATTTCAAAAGTTTTTATAAGAATTATTATCTGAAAATGTATTGACAACAAGTTTTGAGTAGTGGTTTTAAAATTTGAAAGTTAGTACTCGGATAACTAAATTCTTAGGTTTAATTTGGACACCTTGAATAAAGTTTAAACTGTCTAACCCCACCAAATGTGGCATTTAAATAATTCATTTTCAATCTCTTAGAAAAATGAATTAATTTAATTAACCAAATTAGTTATCAACTCCACCCACTTGCGAGAGTTTATAAATATAAAACCAAAGTATTGGGAGGATCGGCGATCCCGGTTCTACTCATCAAGTTTTTAGCGTTGTTATCGGGGAAAGAATAGCGTTTTTAAATTATTTATCAAAATTTTAAAAAAAAATTGTGCTATAAATAATTGTAATTTTTTTTGGTTAAAAAAACAAAATTTCAAATTTCAAATTCAATAAGAAATTAAAAAAAATTAAAATTTTTTTTAATTAAAATAATAATAATTATTATAACGTAAATAGTAAAATAATTGTGAAATTTGAAGTAAAAAAAAGAGTAAAAATTTTTTTAATAAAAATTAAAATAATTTTTTTTTCATTTAAAAAAATAAAAAAAATAAACTTAAATATTAAAAAAATCATTTTTATCCACATGTCAATCAATCCATGATGTATTCATGTAAATGTATGACTAAATTTTTGATGCCATGCACAATGTATGATAAGCAAAATTTATGTACTCTATATGCCATTCTGATGTACTATGCAAATCAAGCAAATCAAAATATAGACTTATATTGAACCAAGGTTTATATGCCCATATTAATTTATTCTTTCTCTCTTTCTTCATTAATGTAAGTGCTAGCTTAGAAGAAATCAATAGGTCTTTTCAAGTTTGTAATGATAGGCTGAGGTAAGAATAGGGTAGGGAAGATAAGACATTTAAGGTCAAGCATGCCTTTGTTGAACTAGTCAACAACAATTCATGTTTATGATCGGTATATTCTCAAACATGGATTCTTTTTCTCCTTACTTCTCAAACTTCAACCAATTAAGTTGTGATACTAGTACACACAATTCAGATGTTTATGCAACGCATTCTTAACAAACTTACCATCTTTTCATTTTCTTTTCAATTCTTTCATCCTTCCTTTTGTTTTAAACACAAACAAACATCAACACTTCATTTTTTTTTCCTTTCCTTTTCTCTATTTTTTTTATAAATTCAACAATCCATTTTCAACTTTTTTCCTTTTTCGTTCCCCTTTTCTATATATAGAAATCTAAAAGGTAACACTGACAACCTCTTTAAGTAGAAGCTCAAACAAAAGGTGTAAAAGGTAAGTAGGAATAAATCTTTGAGCTAGGCCAGAATTTGAGAGAAAATAAAAGAAGGCATACCAAAATGGCTAAAAGAAGGGAGACTATGGATATGAGAACAACGATGGCATGAAAAGATCAAACGATTCAAGGTTGGCCTAAAACCTCTTTTTATCCAAGCAACACCTAGGATTTCACCTGGAGAGACACTAAAGGTGGATTCTATAGCTTGTTAGATATATATAGATCATCAAAGTTAAAGATTCACACAAGCTTTTCAAAACAACCACACAACTACACAAAGATATAGCATGTGTAAAGGAAAGTTATATTTTTGATAAAATGAACAAGAAAAGCCATACATACTCTTAAGGAATACACATGTCAAAACATCTACACTTCAGTTTAGATTTTATTTTACATGCAATACTTTAGTTTATATTTTATTTTACATGCAATACTTCAGTTTCAAGGAATGCACAAAAGATGACTACCAAGAGAGAAGATAAGGAAGGTCTTAAGATATAACAATACTCAAAAAAGGGGAGAAAAAAGTGCCTCAAAAGAGATAAACAACAAAACTCACATCATCGCTAGTTAGCTAGTCAGAAGAAAGGAAGGAGTTGACTAACTAGTGAATAGTACAAGCAATATCCTTAAGAGAAGGAAGATGCAATAGATGCTACTAAACTACAAAATAAGTAAGAAAGACATGTGTTCCAATACAAAAGCACGAAACATGTTTAGATAGAGACAAAAAAACAAACAATAGGAATGTTACCAGAATACACAAGATAAACATAATATTGTAAGTATGTCAAAGTCCTAAAGACAAGTATAAAGTCTAAATGACATATAGATGCATAAGGCAAGTAAGAGTAAGCATAGAAAAGTGAAACACTCATGAATACATGCCAGTAAAATCATCACATTTAACTTCAAAGAAAATAAATACAACACAACAGAAGAAAAAAAGGTAAAAGAAGGACAAAAGCTGACAGAAGACAAATAGGGAAACAACACACAATATGCTAGGTGCAAGAATGAAGAACCTAGTAAAACAGATAAGATACATATTGTACGACTTGGAATATGCATGATAAGATAGCAGAAAGCATAATCCTAATACATTGCCTACTTGAAGAACATGTGACATGCATATACAAAATGTCATATAGAAAAAGGCAGGCAATATGCAAGGAGAACACATTTAAGGGATATGTCAAAGCAATTAGCATGTGAGAAAACTAGTGTAGCATCAATCAGACAGGTAAGATAACAAATATAACAATTAATATACTATGCACGCCAAGGAAATAGCAAGAGAGTGTCAAGAAAAAGTGTCGAATAGATGAACACAAACAAAACACATATATTCACATATAGAAAAATGACAAACAAAGAGGGAAAAGAAATTAAGCAATTCAATCCTAACAAATCACCCATAAATAGTAATCAAACTGCATCTCTCCGTTTAAAGAATTTGTGAGGGACAACAGGGCTAGGAGATAGTCTCTGACTCATGTGAGCATGATGTGTATATGGAACTTATGATTTGTTTAGTTTATAGTTTTTACAAAATTCATTCGATTCATTCATATAAATCGGGCGAGGCTGACTTCTTAAGGTAGATTTATTTGTTTCTACTTTGTTCCTTAGGTGCATAATGCAACCTACAAGAACATGTTCATATGAGCTACAATAATTGTATCCCATCGAAGAAGATGGGGAAGAGTAAGGTGGAGAACTCCAAGATGTACTCCTCACATATCTAGACCCAATCTAGTAATGTGGCCAACAATGCCACAACATGTACGGACTGTGAAGTTAGGAAAATGGGATCACTAACTTCGAAGAGTAGTACACGAAGGAGGAGAAAAAGAAACGCCCACACTGACTTTCACACAAGGATGAGAAGTTAATTTCCTATAGTATAGTCTCAAATGCCCAAGTTCACCATAGTAGTGACAGTAGGTAAAGATAGAGAACCATTATTGGAGCAACGAGAAGTGCTAGCCTTAGGTGAAGGGTTCACCTTGATAGATAAATCTAAGAGGGACCACACAACATATTTACCTCATCGAGCGGTAGTGACAAACAACTTTGGTTCGTGATTGAAAGCTTTGATAAACTTAGTAGGACTACCTATAGAAGTTGAAACCCCTTCATTGTACCCAATTCCTTACTTGTCCTCTAAAAAATTGACACTACTAATAATTTCATTTAACATTTTTGAACACATAGTCATTCTATCGATGGAAATGGTAGAGTGTGCTAGTTCTCTATCCCATATGCTAAATTTTTTCTTTCAGGGATGTAACCAAGTCTTCTTTTTCTCTAAGGAATGATTCAAGATAAAGGTTGAATTATTAAGAATCTTGACACTCTTATGTAGTTTCTCAATCTCAGCATCCTTTTCTATAAGAGGGTCAGTCAAATAATTCTTTGAACCCTTAAGAATAATTATCTGCCTTTTTAATTGTTCTATTTCATTCTTCCGATCAGAAGCAGGTACAAAACTGAACAAAGATTGATAAGCTTTACCACAAGTAGAAACCATTAATTGTTCCTTAAGCTTTTCAACTTTCTTCTAACTTGTATAATTTTTCCAACAAATCATCATATCTTTTTTGAATGACCTCACAATTGCTTGTGAGATCATGTTGTTGGTCATCAACAAAGGACTTCCTTTCCTTTAGGATCTCCATAGCATTTCTCTTATCCTTTTCAGACTGAATATGTTCCAAAAGTAAAGCAACATAAGAATCGAGCAACTTTTCTTTTTCCCCTTCGACTCCATCGTCTTCAGTAGTCCTCTTTTGAATATCTAAGGTAGTAGTCATAGGATCAACGATACTACTAAAGGCAAGGAAGGCCATAAAGTTAGTATTATCCTTATCATCACTATTTGTACTGTTCAAAACAGTGATCTCAGATTTCATTGCACGTTTGTTTGTGCATTTTAATTTTTGAAAGCACTAAGCAACAATATGTCCTTGCTTTCCAAATTCAAAACACCTTATTTTATTTAAGTGATCTTTACTTGGTTTCTTAGAACCATTTTTTGAGTCTTCGTCATCTCTAGTAGATCTTGAGGTTTTAGAACTAGAAATATCTCTTCCAGTAATCCTAAAAGAAGGTTTCTTTTAAGTGAAAAACATGGCAAATCTCTGAGTGATAAATACCATTTCTCCTCATTAAGGCTAGAATCATCGTTATCATAAATAACGAAAGTCGAAATTATATCAATATTGGGACCACTTTCCTCTATGTTTTGAGAGCAAAGCTATTATCACAACTAACGGATGTGCATTATGAATTATTGATCTATAGTAACCAATCTTACATAGAGGGAGATAAAAAAAACTAAGTAAAATAACAGACACTATGTTTTGTACATGAGAAGCCAACACATAGGGACAAGTACAACGAGTCTTACACCAACCATAAAGTATAAAGTTCCAAACACTCTCATCTATAGACCATAGAAAGGCTCCTATACGAGCCTTCCAATATGGGTAATTAGACCTATCAAAGTAAGGTGCACAGGTTGTAGACAAACCCTCTCTTAAATGATCCATAACAAGGTCCTAGGCACACTATGTGTATCTAATGACATGTTCTAATACCAAATAAAAATTTGTCATTCTAGTTATGGATCTATAACTAGTAGGCGAGTGAATAGAATATCAACAAAAGTATGGAAAATTAAATTTTGCAAAACGACCAAACATGCAATAGCATGTAAATAAAGTAATGTAAAAATATAAATATTAACACACAAGATTTTTAGGTGGAAAATAATTTAGGTCACATTAATGACCTTAGAGAAAAACCACCAGTCCATCAAACTACTTAACTATCCACTATGAAAAATAAGGTCCAATTACAAAGCTAAGACTCAAACTACCAATCAATGCTCCCAAGAAATCTACTTGCAAGCCACTGCTTTCATCATATCCTCTACAAGAAAAGGTGTTTGGATCTGAACCAACATTCTGATGAACATAAGTCTCACGAGTTAATCAAACCCGTACAACTGGCACCTGAAAAATTTGGCACAATAACACAAGTGCAAACGTGTGTCCTATATTAGATTCAGTAATAAATAGTCCTAACTAGATGATTTAACAAATATATCATATAAACCAAAACTAATTATCAACACTAAGAACAATCATTTTAAAGCACAAAATCACAAATATTGTAAGCTTGTTAATTCATTTAACACAACCACAAATGTTTGACAAATTAACTCAATGAAAAATCTTGAATAGTTTAAGAAAAACAAGAGAGAGAATAAGATGATAAGAATAATGCTCTTGGGTGGTTAACAAAATTATAAGCCAATGGTATGATTAAATAGCACGAGTAAAAACCCTAGGTCAAAGGTTAATTACAAAAATGTCTTTAAAAGTATTTAGAAGAGCTTAAAAACATAAGCACAATATAGTAAAAATACTAATTTACTCAAGTAAAAATTAGGTTAAATTTGAAAACCTAACAACTTATTCAATCTAGACTTAGCTCTATCAATTGAGTATGGTCGATCGATCGATCTGGTCAACCTCAATCAATCGATTATGAATAGTTCAATCTATCTAATTAAATCCCGATCAATCTAGTGAAAAAAAATAATTAATTTATAAATAAGTAGATTCATCTAATCATTAATCTCGATCGATTTAGTTATTAATTAATCAAGTTAATGTTTCGATCAATCTAATCATACTAAAAATTAATTCAATCAGTTTTAATTAAAGCTCGATCGATGTAGTCACCACTCAATCAATCGATAGATATTTAATTCAACTAGCGTCCTATTTGAACAATGTTCTCATGTATCTAATATAAAATATAACGTACACGGGAATAGAGATATATTAGAGATGTTGATAACTCTATGAAAGTAATCATTAGTGCATTTATTTTACTTAATATTTACTCATTTTATTTAATAACTAGTATTTTTAGGGTTAAAAATATTAAGATATTAACTTTCTAGTGAAAAGGGCTAAAAATATAATTTTTGAAATATTTTGAGATTTTTATGGATGTTTTATGAATTTTTAACACAGGACTAATTAGAAGTTGCCATATGTATGCCACACAAGCATAAAACTTGACACAGCAAGTCACGCGAATACCACGCAAGTAGAGAGGCCTAATCGCATATCGCCATGTATGCAATGTGATACAACACAATGCCATATGTCAATACGGCGTTCATTCTGACTTCGTTTCGTGGTCAAAGGTCTTACCATGTGTCTTAAGGCGATTCATCCATTCCTTTCACTATCGAGCCACGTAATCCATAACCGCAAATCAAGTTGTGCCACGTGGCATTGACTCAACTTTCATTGATTTGTATGCCACGTGTTACGTTCCTATTGGTTGACGCTATTAATTTTCCTCTTTTCATCTCAGCCTTTGATCTCAAGATGAACTAATAGTTCAAATTTCACTTGAGCTATATTTAATCTTCTAATTACCCCATAAACCATAATAAATTGAAATTAACTTAATTTTTATCAATTTTTGGAGCCAATAAGAGAGAAAAATACAGAAAAATTGAAAAGGAGATACAAGTTTGGTGGAGATTTAAGAGGAGATTGTACTACAATTTAAGAGATTGATTGTATTTCTTCTTCTCCTTTCTTTATTAATCTTTATGTCTTTTTTTATGAAAAATATGAGTTTTATGAATAAAATTATGTTTAGTTAATTTATTAATCTAGGAGTCTTATGACCCCAATTTTCACCATTTGATGATCTAATATTTTATGCTAATTATGATTTTAATTTAATATATTATTAATTATTTGGCCAATAATTGATCTATAGAGACAATTAAATAGATTTGAGAGAATTATTTAATTGTTTGTTTTGACTAAATAGTATGCATAGTTTCTAGACAAAAATGTATGATTCTTGTGTATGTGATCCATAAATTGATAAACTTAATGAGTAGTATACAATTTAATTAACATGAGAATGTAATTAGATTAATTACTAAATGACGTATAGTTTACTTAGATATGAATATATATAGACTAGATTTAATTCTTCATATAATTGGTTAATAGTGATATTAAGAGGATTTTAATGATTCACATGTTTAAAAAATTAACAGAATAAGTATTCCTAGATATTTTCTCATATATTTTCTTAGTTATCAAATCTGATTTAATTAATTATTTTTAATTCTTTTAATTTTGCTTTCTTAAAACATAAAAACAAACAAAAATTGAGTTTTATCTTTTTTTTGTTTTGAAAAATAGATTCTAATAACGTAATCTTCGTATGAACGATTATTTCTTATCATTATATTACTTGTTGTAATACGTATATTTACGTATTTACGTATTCATTTAACACAATTTCGTGTTCGATCATATATGATCATTGAGACTCATGATTTATGAGGCTTGAAAATATTCTTGAAAGGCACACCTATAAGCTAATATTACATACAAATATTTTATTCACGAATATTACAACACTCACCAAGGTTACAATTATGAAAATAGAAATTGTTGCTATTAAACTTGACTAAATCAAAACCTGTCATCTTTCTAAATTCAGACTAACAGAACTTGAAAATCTGGAAACAGAATCAAACATAACAGATTCATTGTAACTTTTACGTTTTGTAAAACACTTTTTTTTCTCGTCATCCATAAACAACATTAAAAACCAGTCATTCTAGTGATTCTCCTACCAGTGCATCATTGTATATGCAAGCCAGTTGTTAACAAAACCTTGCTTCAATATCTGACAATTGGAAATGAAATGTAACCTGAGAACATTCTTTGTAACTCATTGAGTCAGTTGAAAGTTTTATTTTTCTCTTCTCTTTACAATCCTTTTCACTTTATCTGCCTAAGAATTCTACTTGCAAAACAAAAGTAAAACAACAAAGAAATTAGTAAACGTAATTAACATGAAACATGAGATAATTAAGAACACCAACTAGTAATCTAAATGTATGTGTTTAATTAATTACCATATATTAATGCATAAGTTTAATTACATGTACAAGCAAATATTTGATTTGGGAAAGCAAGAGATTCAAGTCAAAGTAACCAGCTTTATAGAAATAAAATAAGACCCAGTTCAAATACTATATAAATAAAGGCAATACCTTCTGTCACCCTACGGCCAAGTTCTTGTTGAAGTTTTTATTCCCCTTTACAGTTCCTTCAAGTGGGACCAAGGCCTAAGGGGACACGAACATTGAATATTTCACGCATTTCGGGCAGACATCATCAGCTTTAAAACTCCAAAATTTCTCAATAGACCAAGTAAAATGATACTTTTGGATCCCATTTCCTATAATCAAAATGCTTCTTGCAGAGAGTAATGCCCTACAAGTTATCGTATTCAATTACTCGAACTACAGAAGAAAGAGCCGATATCCATTCTTGCAGACCACTCTGAGTATCCTTCTTTGTTCTCATTTCCAGTTTACCAACAGCCTGCTTTGGAATTCCTCGTTTGATAAGTACAACTCCAAGTGATTTGAATGTACATTCATCAGGTTGAATGGAGGCTTTCAACATTTCTTTGAATGTTGCTACCACTTTATTAAATCTCCCACACATGGCATACAACCCAAGCACATTATTATAACTCAGCAAATTGGTTAAAAGTCCTAGTTCTCTCATCTGCTTTGCAATCACTATTGCTTCACTCAACCTTCCAATTTTCTTGTACATGCACAACATCATTGCAAATGTGAACTCATTTGCATCTCCCTTTCTTTTCAAGCTCTCGAAAATTTCTTCTGCTGGTTTAACCATTGATTGGTCACTGTAAAGATCAATCATACAGTTTGACGAATAAATAGAGGGACCCTCTTCTAATGACTGAAGAAGCTTATATGTTTCTTCAGCTTCTTTCAAGAAGCCAATTTTAGTATAGAGCTTGATCAAGGAATTGTATATGACTGCATTCCCAGGTAGGTTTGCCTTGTTCAATGCATCTACGTAATTTAGAGCTTCATTAACACCACCAACATCAGTAAAAGAATTTATCAGTATCCCAAAAAGAATAACATCAGGCTGCACATCTAATCTAACCATCTCCTTGTATAGTTCCTCTGCCATTTTCAATTGCCCTGATTTAGCAAAGCTTGATATTACTGCACAATAAGGAATGCAATCACTTACCAATCCTGCCTCTTGCATTTTCCTCAAATAGAATTCTGCCAGGAAAGGCATGTCAGCACCAGCCAAAATTTGTATCAGAGTACCATAGCTACATTTGTCGGGCGATACTCCGTTAGTTCCCATAGTATCAAACAATTCACACGCTTTCATATAACATTTTCCCACACCATACGCTTTAATCATCACATTAAACTCAAGGACACTCAGCTTCCTACATTCTTGGCAACACAGAAAAATCCTCTCAGCTTCGAAAACATGTCCATGCTCCCCAAATGCATCGATGTTAGCTGAATAGCATTCGGAAGTCATATTGCCTGCAAGATGAAACCTCCTAAACCATAACCATGACTCCTCAAGGTTCTCAGATTCTATGTACATCCTAGTCAGAGCTGATTGGGTGAATTCATCAATTTCAAGGCCCCTTTGATCCATTTCTGATACGAGTTCTTCAGCTTCTTTAGCCAAGTGCCTTATTGAGTACGCATATAGAAGTGTACGGTAACTCACTAGGTCTGGCTCCAGAGAAGCAGCCTTCATCTTTTTAAAGTAGCTTGTTGCCATGTTTATATCATCATGCTTAGCATGAAGAAAAATTAGAATATTATACGTTCTTGTATCAGGTTGGCATCGAAGCTCCTCCATCCTCTGCATCAATGAAGTTACTTCGTCTAGACGGCCATGATTTCCACAAATATGAATAATAGTATTGAAGGTAACTGTAGTTGGAGCAATCCCTTCCCTAAGCATCAACGAAAACATTTTCGAAGCTTCTTTTAGTTGCCCAGCTTTCCCATACGTGTCAATCAAAGTGTTATATGTCTGGGAACTCAAACAAACATGTGAATTTAACACACTACCCACTCCTGCAATACTAACTGTGGTGTTGGCCTCTTGCTTCAAACTTTCATCTGATGACCATTTTTGGAAAAAATCCTTGGCTTTTTGGAACTCTCCTGCTTTCTTATAAAGCTGAACAACAATTCCCATAGTAACCTCATCAGGTTCCATTCCTTGTTTGTTCATTCTTTCTAACCAAAGAAGTGCTTCATTCTTAAGCCCACCTTTACTATAAACATCAATCAGAGTTCCATATGTTGAATTAATTGGTGCAATTCCTTTAACCTTCATTTCATCCCAGAAGTCTTCAACATAGCTCCACTTCCTTGCTTTACCAAGAATCCTGAGCATAATATTGTAATGAATTACATTCAATTCATAACAACCTTTTCTCTTAAACCATTCAAAGATCTCCAAAGCTCTTTCCCAACATGACTGCTCTTTCAAAATAATACTCCTTTCTTTGTTACTGAGCCTCTCTGCCCATGGCCTCAAAGCCTCATCTAAATCACTAACTTCATCAAGCGCTTGCAAAATTGCCGGAATGCATCCCCCGTAAGTCGCCCATTTTGTCGAACACTTGGAGTGCACTTTCATTACCACATCACTACCATACCCTGACCTTAATTTAACACCAACTAAGCTTTTATTCACAATTCCACTTTTATCCCAAGTGCTAACTCTCTTTTCTGTACCTGGGTTCTTCACGAAATTCTCTCTTTTCAACTCGCGAACAATACAACCAATTCTATCACGGGTGGGTCGGGAAACTTCACTAAGCCTCTTCTTTTCCTCTTCTCCATTGGGATTTTGAAATAATCTTTGTTTTCTATCCTTTTTAATGGGTTCAACCTTTTCAAGCGGAGAAATGGAGAGTCCTATGCTGGGTAAGGCCTTCGTTTGACCAAAAACTGGGAAGAGAATTGAATCCAACTGAAGCTTTACAAACATGCTTTAACAAAAGGGTACCACAGAGTTCTTGAAAGAGTAATTAGAATTTAATCAAGAAATGATAAATGGGCATCACGTTGTATCAACACTTTCTTCAGTCCACGGAGAGCTTAATAGCCTATCAGTAATCCGAAGGAAAACGTAAGCGGCACTTGAGTTCTGTGCTTATGTATTATATATATTGCGTCAATTGACTTCGAAAAAAAAACATTTTGTATAAATTATAAAAAGGGAAACTGTAAAGATGATTATGAGCGCAAATTTTTTACATTTAAAAACACTTTAACGATAAATTCTTAAGTAAGCTATTAAATTTTTAGTGATTAATAATTATTTTTTTGAAAATATCATTTCTTTTATTAGTGTTAAAATTATGATTAGAGTGGTAATTAAGCAGTTTTATTTGTTATTTTATTTTATTTTTATTTTTAATAAAATTAACTTTGAACTGATTTAAATTGAAGAAAGAATAATCTTACCTATCAATTTAGTAAAAAACAATACAAACTTGTTTATAGTTTGTTATTCTTCAATATTTTTTATAACAAAAACATTTAGTATTTTTATTGGATACATTCATATTCAATTGATCTTAGGGCCCTAATTATTTTAATTCGAATGTGTTAGTTTAATTATTATTTTTAGTCATATTAAGGGTTGTTATTTACATAAATGCTAAAAACATTATTCTTTTTAAAAAAAAATAAACATTATTTTTTACCTTAACAAAAACAGAATAAATGGACACGAACATGTGCAACAAAATGGGATAACATTTTAGTATTTTTATTGCCAATATAGTCGCAACGAGAGAAACTTGAATGCATAGAACAACAACCAAAGGCCATTGGATGTAGTTGTCGGGCTTATAAATTTCTAAATTTCTCACACAACTCTTTAGTCAAAAGTAATATATGTAGTGAATAGTTCAAAAGTCCTTGATGATTAAATATTAATTATACAAGAAAGTGTCAAACTTAAGGTGAACAATTAAGACTAATCTCCAACTCAAAAGCAGCTCAATAAAAAAAAATGAGAGAAAAACGAATAAGCTAAACAGGAACCAAGAAAGAAAAGCAATAGACATAATAAACTAATCAACTAACATGCATATTAATATAACAACAAATAAAATCAAATAGGCAAGAAAATAGATAGAGAAATAAAAATGATTTTTAATTACAATTTAATTCTCATACATAGTCATATACTCAATGAAACAATGATTGTACTAACCAAAGAGTGGAGCATACAAACACATATAATATAATAAGATAAACTCATATAGAATCATTACTTATGTGACAAAATCCTCAAAGTTTTTTTATGACAACCACTTAATAATAAAATAATTCAATAAACACATACAACTTGATATAAAATATAAACGCAAAATCTCTATTAATTGGAATCATTTGCTCTAATTGTCTATGATATCATCGCTTATTACCTTTGTAATAAATTTGATTCTCTAAAAGAATCTGGCACTCCTCCAAAGCTCACTACACACAGTAGTATGATCGGTAACCAATGGTCAATATTGAAACAATATGGCACCCACCTCAACTCCAAACTCAACTCACACGATCATGACTTACAAATATCGAACAAACACTCAAGGTAAAAGTGAATTAGAATCAGAAAATGCAACATCAATTTGACAGGGCTTCATTTTAAATTTTCTAATTACCACAACAAACAAATGGGATATTTATAGGGAATTCCTTAAATGTTTCAAACCTAATTGACCACCTCATTGACCTTGGGTTCGTAGAGGTGACACGACACCCGCTCAGGGTAATACCTATTACATCTTGCTAACCAAAAATGATTAAGTAATGTTTCACAAATACCTGCAAGTTAAAAGACACAAAACCACACAAAAAAAAAACCTAACATGCATATTATGAAAGCCAATCTCGTGATGTGTGTAAACATGCTTGCATATAAAATTTATCTAAGAATGTTTTTACATTACTGGATTTTCAATACTAACCTTATATATAGGAAGACAATACACTAAGTAAAATAAATAGACTTTGTGGTTTGCACATGAGAACACCAACATAAAAACAAAAGACTTACAAGACTTATAATGTACATTCTCCAATTATAATATTTAATCATACACTTAACAACTTTAACTTTTCAGAAAATTGATTGTCAATTCTTCTCCAACATGATATTAGTATATAAGATACTAGGTTCAAAGCTCTTCAACTCCAAAGTTTTTACTAATGTTAAATGTGCCTTTCTTTCTTTACTTCTACCCAAATTTTAAATATATGTGTACTTCATAGGCATCTACTTGATGACTCTATGAAAGTAGAGTCATTAGTGCACTTTTCTCCTTAATACTTACTCGTTTTATTCAATAAGTAGTATAAAAATATTAAAATATAAAATTTATAGTGAAAAAGGTTGAAAAAATAACTTTTTTAATTTTTAGGGATTTTTTTGAATTTTTTATGAATTTTTAATGCAAGATCAATCAGAAAAAGCCTCTTGGGTGTCACGCAAGCATAAGAGTTGACTGAGCAAGCCATGTGGACGCCAACAAGAAAAGAGGGCTATTCATAGATCGTTTAATGTGTAGTGTGATGCAATACTACACGTGTCAATGCAACTTTCATTTCGATTTCACAGCACGATCAAGCAATCATCCACCATGTTTTAATGCTATTTGTCCATTCATTCCACATGTGTGCCATGCCATCTGCAACCGCGAATCACGTTGTGCCATATGGCATTGACTCAACATGTGTTGACTACAACTAGTCCTCCCACCATGCGTCATCCTATGATTTGCTTGCTAAAGTTTGTGTGCCATGTGTCTCCTTTCTATTCACCAATATTGTTAATTTTGTTTGTTTTGATCTCAGCCCTTGATCTAAAGTTGATCTGATAGTCCAGATTCTACCTGAGCTATATTTAACCTTTTAATTACCCAATAAATCCTAATAAGCTGAATTTAACTTAATTTTTATTAGTTTTGGAGCCAATAAGACAAAAATATATTAATATTCAAAAGGAAATACAATTTTGATGGAGATTCAAGTAGAGATTAGTACTACAATTCAAGATATTGATTGTATTTCTTCTTTTTCTTCTTCTCTTTTCTTTATCAATTTTTATGTCTTTCTTTATGAAAATATGAGCTTCATGAACAAAATCATGTCTAGCTAATTTATTAATATAATGATCTTATGAATCCAATTTTTACTATGTGATGATAAATTTTTTTTATCTAAGTTATGATTTTAATTTAAATATATTTTTTAATCTATTTTTTATCCTATGAATTGTTTGGCCAATAATTGATTTATAGAGGTAATTAAATAGATTTGAGAGAATTATTTATTTATTTTTCTTAATTAAATAACATGAATAGTTTATAGGCAGAGATATATAATTATTATGTATGTGATCCATAATTGATGAACTTAATAGATAGTATGCAATTTAATTGACATGAGAGTGTAATTAGGTTAATTACTTTATGATGTGTAATTTACTTGATAGACGAATACATACTAGATTAGATTCAATAGATCATATAATTGGTTGATAATTATATTATGAGATTTTAGTGATTCACATGTTTAGAAAATTGGAAGATTAAATATTCATAGATATTTTATCGTATATCTTCTTAGCTGCTAAATCTGATTTAATTAATTATTGTTATTTATTTTTAGTTCTTTTAATTTTGATTTTTTAAAATATAAAACAAAAAAAATTGATTTTTATTTTTTTGTTTTCAAAATTGGTTTCTAATAAAATAATCTTTGTTAGAACAATATTTTCTTATTATTATATTATTTTTTGTAATACGTATACTTTTGTATTCATTTTACATAATCTGTGTATCAAACAAGTTTTTTGCGCTATTGTTGGGATTATAAACATTAAAAATTATTTTATTTTATTTTAGTTTAGTTTAGTTATTTTCTTTATTTATTTTTCATAATTTTAATTTGTTTAGTTATCTAATTAGTTAGTTAGTTAGTTTTATTTTTTTTATTTATGTTAGTTAATTTCCTTTATTTATTTTTTAAATTTTAATTTGTTTATTTAGTTATTTATTTTTAATTCTTATCTAGTTTTAATTTTGACATCTCTTTTAGTGCTATTAAAAATATAGTTGAGTCTATTGTATGAGCAGAGTCCGTAAGAGAGAAAATTTCCCTTTTGATTCCAATATTGAGTGTACTTTGAGATGAATAAGAAAACAAAAAGTTGTCATCGAAGTGAAAAACAATTAAATAATTCTCTCAAATTTATTTAATTTCTTTTATAGATAAATTGTTGACCAAACAATTATGTATAAAAATAAAATAAAATTAAAATCATAATTATGGTAAAAATTGGGTTTATATGACCCCTAAATTAATAAATTAAGTAAACATAATTTTGTTCATAATGCTCATATTTTTCATAAAGAAAGACAAAAATTGATAAAGAAAGGAAAAGAAGAAGAAATACAATCAATCTCTTGAATTTTAGTACCAATATCTCCTCTTAAATCTACATCAATTTGTATCTCCTTTTGAATTATTTTGTACTTTTCTCTCTTATTGGCTTCAAAAACTGATAAAAATTAAGTTAATTTCAACTCATTAGAGTTTATGGGATAATTAATAGGTTAAATATAGCTCAAGTGAAATCTAGACCATTAGATCAGCTTCATATCAAGGGTTGAGATCAAAACAAGCTAAATTAACAACTCTGGCGAATAGAAATGAGACACGTGGCATGCAGATTTTAGTGGGTGAAAATGAGCACAACACATGGTGAGAGGACTAGTCGTGATCAATGCATGTTGAGTCATACAGATGGTGTGGCGTATATATGGAATAATTGAAAAAATAGCACTATGACATATGGCATGATCATTTGATTGCACTGCGAACTCAGAATGAACGTTGGGTTGACATGTGGCATAGTTTTACGTCATAATACATACGTAATGATCTATAATTGGGCCTCTGTACTTGCAAGGAGACCACATGGCTTGCCCTGTTAATTCCTATGCTTATGTGGCATCCACAATGCGTCTTTTGATTGGTCCGTGTTAAAAATTCTTCAAAAATCCATAAAAATTAAAAAAATCCAAAAAAATTAAGAAAATTATATTTTCACCCCTTTTCATTAAAAGAATTATATTTTAATATTTTTAACCCTAAAAATATTACTTATTGAATCAAACGAGCAAATATTAAGGAAAAAAGTGCAATGATGACTCTACTTTCATAGAGTTATCAGACCCCCAAGCTTAACTCTTTTCTTGTTTTTAAGAAAAACCAAGTCTAAATAAATAAATTAACATGGGCAATATATTCATAAATCGCCTTGCACTCCCACTTTACTGATTTGGCCAGCAACGTAGTGTACTTTGAATGCGTAGATGCATGACCCTTCTTTTCTTTAACTAGCTCGGCTTTTAAAAAGCCCATGTTGTGATCCTTGTCAAAATCATAGAGCAGCATAAACTACAACAAAGAAACGAGATCAAACAAATAAAGCTCAAACTCACATTTGTGATAAATATCACAAACAAACAAAAAGTACAACACACCTACCTGGCACATCTGATGACAAATGACCTCGCCAGAATCTACCCCTTCACAAATAGTCGGAGTTGCTTCTTACACGTATCGACAAAAAAATGTCTTATGCAACGATCGAGGTACTCTGGTGCCAAACCTCCATTCAAAATGACCTTGTCAACATTAGCGGTAAGGTCTTCAATAACAGCTTTCCCCTTCTTTAAATCCCTTAAAGGATTGCCAGACTCCTTAGAATCCGTGCAAGGAGTTGGAGACACATATTGCTCCCGCAAGGGTGATAGGGGAGGGCAAACATTCAGAGGCTTGGGGCCACTAGAAGGCTTATTAACACCAACCTTCTTCTTCTTCTTCTTAAGAGAAGAAGTGCGACCTTCATAAGAGGAATTTCTCCTTCTTTTTTCTCATTGATGAGCTCCTCTGAGGGGGAACTCATTCCTTTTGGCGTAACCTTGCTCTTCATACAAGAAAAAAGTTGGGCAACAATTAAATCCATCAAAGCTGTTGATTAAGAACGAGAAGATACATGTTAATCACCTTGGTTTTATAAAAAAAAGGGTAAAATATTATGAGGCAAGAAGAAAGTGTGGGGCTAGGTCACCAACATCAGGCACCGCCTAGAACCGGGCCCCAAAATATGTTGGAAAAGTTTTGCATGTAAGAAGAGCCCAGGGTTTAGGATAAGCTTGGGGTTTACGATTCACTCTAAGGGGGGCTCCATAACACCGTGTGGCATCAACCTGTATGCGACAAAGTACAGGGTGTTTAATAGAGTCTTCCAATTGGTCTTCTCAGGAAGAAAGTTTTTGACATCAGCCAACTTTTGCTTCGCATCAAGACTCAAGGTCATGATTAGAGAAGCCATATTTCTAATCACGACCTTAGTTTCATTCCAAATGCTCTTTAGCAACCTCGTGTCATTTGTGGGAGATTCCAACTGACCTGAAACGTAGAAAAAACACCCCTTCTAGTTTTTCTCATTTTCAGAAAGGGACACTTTCACCCTCGATCCTACTTCACCGACATATAGACCCTCCTCGAATATATAGGGTTCTGCTTTAGGACATACATGATGAGTGCTCAAAAAGCACTAAAATAACCATGATTTTATGCATATTAATTGATTAAAAATATATATATTTATATGTTTTATCATATATTTATATAAATTTGTCTTTTTCGGAATCACGGGTATTTTTATTGTTTTTCAGGTATTTTGGCTTAAAAACGCAACTTAAAAACTCAAAGAGGAATACTGGAAGCAATACATCACAAATATATTAATAAATAAATGGGGAAAGGTCAACAAATATGGAAAAATTGGACAAAATGGGTCAAAAAGGACAAAAATGTCAAAAAGGAGAAAATCGCGCCGCCCGGCCGCCGCGCCCCAGCGCCCAGCTCCGCCCCAAGCTGCGCGCGCACTGTTCATCCGCGCGCACTGTTCATCTGCGGTACTGTGCAGCCTCGGCACTGTTCATCCCCGGTACTGTGCAGCCGCCCCCCGTCATGCTGACGTCATCAAATGACGTCAGCAATCACTAATCCGCGTTTTTACATTTTTTTCTCTACTTTTTCTCTCCATCCTCACCTATAAATACCCCTCTTCCCTTCACTTCAAATCACACCTTCAAAAACCTCCAAATACATTCTTTTCTCTCTTTTCTTATATTTTTAGAATTTTTTTAGTTTTTCTTATGTTTTCTTAGTTTTTAGCTTTTCTTAGTTAATTTCTCTTAGATTTAGAGTTCTTCCCTTTTTGGGAAGAACTAGTTATGTTTTTGTAATATTTTAGCTCTTTGATTCAATAAATGGGAGTGCAAATTCCGCTTGGAGTTTTTCCAGCAACGGGAATAGCGTCGAAGTTCTGTAAGGATTTTATTTTCTTTATAGTTATTTTTATGTTTTATTCTTACATATTATATTTAATTTGTCTGTGGTTAAATTTAACTGTGCTGGCTATTTAGTAAACATGATGTAATAATAACGTTGTTATGCTTGCGAAATATTAAATAGGTAAAAATCTCTAAAATGAATTGATTTTGTTTTTATTCATGATTTTATATTAAGAATGTTAGAGAGAAATATATTATTTTTCATTACAAACTTAAACCTGAAAATTAGATTTTAAGGTTTAGTTATCCGGTCTGATTTAGAGTAGTGCTCTTTTATTTGATGGTACAATCGCCCGGTAGTTAGAGTGAAGCTCTATTTCAAAAGTTTTTATAAGAATTATTATCTGAAAATGTATTGACAACATGTTTTCGGTAGTGGTTTTAAAACTTGAAAGTTAGTACTCGGATAACTAAATTCTTGGGTTTAATTTGGACACCTTGAATAAAGTTTAAACTGTCTAACCCCACCAAAGGTGGCATTTAAATGGTTCATTTTCAATCTCTTAGAAAAAGGAATTAATTTAATTAAGCAAATTAGTTATCAACCCCACCCATAGGTGTTAATTGATTTGTTTAGTTAACAAAGAATATCTAACCCCACCAAAGGTGGTATTCATACAAAAAAGGGAGAATCAATAAATATCGATTCATATCCTTAATAACCTAGATAATATGAGCAAGCAGAATTAACTTAGTTATTATATCCATAAATACTCCGCCATTATAAATGATAAAATTTGCATAAATGTTTATTGAATCTATGTTTAATTTTATGTAATTAGATTAAAAACACAAAACCCCAAAATATCGTGACAGGATGTTTAGGATTTAATTTCGTTTTTAAAAGTTTGAATAATAAATTAAAAACCATACACATTCCTTCCTTAGATCGACCTTGGGAGTATACTTATCATTTTCTACGAAATGATTCGTGCACTTGCGAGAGTTTTATAAATATTAAAACCAAAGTATTGGCAAGAATCGACGATGTCGGTTTTCGCTCATCAATACACCCCATTAAACTTGTCTATCTCTAAATCCACCTCGATGTAAGCTGCATCTTAGCCAAAAACTTCCTAATAAGAGGATATATGGGGATTAACTTAATAACCTAAATAATATGAGCAAACATAATTAACTTAATTATTATATCCTTAAATACCCTACTATTATAAATGATAAAAAAAAATTATTATTGTTTATTGAATCCATATCTATGTTTTTTTTATGTTACTAGATTAGAAAACATAAATCAAAATATTGTGACATGATGTTTAGGATTTAATTTCATTTTTAAGAGTTTAAAAAATAAATTAAAAACTACATATATTCCTTCCTTATATCGACCTTGGGAGTATACTTATAAATCTCTATAAAATGATTCATGCATTTGCGAGAGTTTTACAAATATAAAACCAAAGTATCTGCAAAATCGATATTACTAACCTGATGTCGGTTTTATCTCATCATGTACCCACTCTAATACCAATTGACTAAGTCTAACACTTGGTTTACAACCAAGGTAAGAAGATAAGGACTCCTAAGAGACTCATACCATGCTCTCAAGTAGCGAAAACAAACAAAAAATAGATAGAAAGCAAAAATAGATTAAATCAATTAAAAAGCATACATATTAATTTAATACCAAAGGCAGAGTAATAAAGAGTAATAAAAATACAATAGGCATACTAAAAAAGGAAGAAAACAAAGCAAGTAATAATAGAAAATGTAGAGGTTTTCAAAATAGAGTCAAACTCTTATATGTTGGGATATACAATAGAGACTCTGATTGTACTAATACATAAGAAAATCATACAAAACATATCGATATAACAAGGTAAACCCCTAAGAAACCCTACCTATGTGATAAAATCCTCGGGTTGTTTATATAAATCACTCTGCAACAAATAATCCATTAAACAAAATAAACATACACAAATTGATAGAAAAGTATAAATATAAATACCTTTATCAGTTGGGACACCTACTCTAACTACCTATGTTGCCCTCTCCTATTGTCTCCATAAAAACTTCGACACACGAGTCTAGCTCTCCTCAAAAGCCACACTATACATAGCAGTGTAATCAATCACCAATAGTAAATAGTGTAAATAAGAATGAGGTACCTACCTCAACAATAACCCATTAGTAAACATGGTCTCGGGAACTCACAGATATAAATAATCCTAACCCAAAAACACATTTTGTATCACAGAAACACAATCTACAAATACCGAACAAACACTCAAGGTAATTGTTCAAAGGAGTCAAAAATCGTAATAAACATTTGACAGGGATTTTCTTGTATTTTTCTAATAACCATTTCAAAGAAATAGGTGTATTTATAGAAACTTTCCTATATATTTCGAGCCTTATCAACCACCTCGATGACCTTAGGTTGGCAAGGATAATACCACTCTTGAATAGGGTAATACCTATTATAATCTCACCGGCCAAGGTTGATGAGGGGTTGGTGAACCAAGTCGATGACCACTCTAAAAAGTGATTTTTTTTGTTTTAAAAAAATTCCACATAATTTTTCACAAATATCCACAAGTAAAATTACACAAAGCTACACAAAAACACAACTGATAAGCATACTATTAAAGTGATCCTTATGGTATGTGTAAACATGCTCATATACATGGTGTACCTAATTAAGTACTATGTGCATTAGTGAACCATCAGTAACCATTCTTACACAGAAGGAGTCATTACACTAAGTAAAATAAAATAGAGTTTGTGTTTTGCACACTTGAATGCCAACACAGACACAACAGACTTACAAGAATTAAATAAGTAGTAGGAAAAATTGTCACCAATCCTCGTGGATATAATAACCCTGGTTCCTTAAATCATTTGTCAATTGTACATGATCATGTATATTTGCGTGTTCTAAATCATGTCAAGTTTTTGGTACCATTTTTAGGGATTAACTTCGTAATTTTGCCACTAATTATTAGTTTTATTTTTTACTTTATTTCTTCTTAATTTTTTATTTTCTATTTTAGTTTAATAATTGTTCTAAGTTCTCAATTCTTAGGAAACTATTGAATGCAATGAGAACACTCATTGCAATACAAGACAACTGAATCCACTTCTTCAAGTGACTCAAAAATTGAATAAGAGAACATGCCAATTGTTAATCTAATGCTAAAAGAGTTATATGTACCTGACTTGGAGCAAAAACCTTTGGTGAATGCTTTTTTTAGTAACACTACTGAATTTATGCAGAAAACCTGAGCTTTCATGAGAAAAAATAAAACTTCTAAGAGGAATCTTGAAAATCAAGTAAACCAATTGACCATAAATATTGGAAGGTTGGATGCTTAAGCATCTAGTAAAATTCCCTCTCAAAATGTGGTAAATCTAAGGAAAAATTCCAATGCAACTAGTCTAAAAAGTTGGAAGTATTTAGAAGAGCTTCCTAAAGATCCAATAAATAAAAATTCTAAGAAGAGTCCAACATAAGAAGAGTTAGAAAAAAGAGCAACTACTTCACCAAAAAATAATACACCTTAAGTAATTCATAAACCCTATGTGCATGCTAATGCTTCAATGTTACCTTTCCCCACTCTCACAATGACTTGCTCAATTCTTGGACTGAAAGTTTTATTAAAGTCAAACCCAAGAGTTTGATCAAACCCCTTAACCACAACTCTAGATTTCAACTTATTAACAAAGCCTAAAGCTAGCTTATTTACTCTCCAAACCCATGTATGATTCTTAACAAGAGCATCAAAGTTAGCCTACATGACTTCTTCCATCCAACATGAGCTAAAGCTTGTCTAACATTGAATGACTCATTGAAATCCAAATCAACCATAACTGAGACAAACACCTTTGGTTTAAGAATACCACTTTTTAATCTTATAAACATAATGACTATTAGTAATAGGTGAAATAGAGAGAGATACATAAGTAACCATTGAAGACTAGTAAAATAGATACCATTGAAGCAAGAAGTGTGTAGTGCACATAGAAGTTAAATCCATTGTTAGACCTAAGGAAAAAAATGATGAATGTGACATCCTAGATATAGTGGTCGAGGTAACCAAAGAATCAGATAGAATAGGAGTAGTAGCACTTGTGCTAGAAGAAACAATGGTGACAGGTAAGGATTCCAACATTATAGAAGAAGTTAAAATAGATGCAGGAAAAGATGCAAGAGCTTTGGGAGCTAAAATAGGTAAAACTGTTCTATATGAAGAAGAGCCTTTAGGCATAGTTGAAATAGTTGAACCAACATTAGAAGATAAGAGAAAAGACAACTCATCAAAGACAACATCCCTGCTAATATACAATTTTCCACACCACTAATAACCCTTATGCCTTGGACTATATTCCAATAAGGTATAAAGAAAAAACCTTGGTTTTAGTTTATGACTAGTATAGAAATGTAAGCCTGAGTAACATAAAAACCTTGGTTTTAGTTTACAATCACGTTTCGTTTTGAACAACATTTCAATTGATGACTTAGAGCCAAGAGTAGAGGTAAGAGCAATCTATTGATAATAAAAGAACTAAAACAAAATGCTTGATCCCAATACTTATGTGGTATAGAGGTAGGAAATAACATAACCATTTTGTTAAGGTGCACGAGGACATGAGGCTTGATGAATAATACCACAAAAAGCTAAAGTAGAAGTCAAACCTTGAAACCGATTAGGATTGAATACTGGTGCTTGATTCTTAACACTCACATTTACTAAAGGAAGTGGAGAAATATTCAAAAGTCGTCTTCTCTTCAGTCTACTCTCACGACTCAATAAAAGAGCTTTAACATCACCTATAGTCACAAGCTCACTAAGCATTTTTTCAGTCACAATAACAAAGATACTATCGAAATTTTTATCAAGCTTTTCCAGAACATATATTAACTTCTTTTCTTCAATGATTAGACATCCATCATATTCTAACATGCAATTCATTAACCAATAGCCCAACATTTCATCCGGTCCTTTCCAAAACTTAAATTCTGGATTGATTGCTCCATTCAAACAAAAAATGTATAGGGGAATTGTGAAGCATATAACTATCAAACTCTAAACTTTTCAAGATTTTCAACACTTAATGTTTCCAAATTGTGAAATTAGAGTAATCGAATTTGATTTTTACCAATAAATTGTGAAAATGAAGTATATCTTGATTGGTTTGATTCAAGATTACAACTGGATCAACATTATTCTGGTCTCTAGGATTTTCTATGCATGGAACTTCCATCTCTATAATTCGTTGAAAACTAAAGTTCACTTGAACTTTTTCTCTGATATCATGACAGTTTGTAAGAAGAAATGAAGAAATCCAAGAAGAACCATGAACACCAAGAGTTTTAGAGAATGGTCAAAATGAAGAAGAATACTACATCATTGCTTTAATTGCAACTAAATTATACAATGTACTACTTGATGTACATGTATTTATAGAAACTACAAATGACACTTAGCCTTATATTGTTTACATCAAGAATCTGTAGATTACAACTCATCTAACAAACTAGCTTAATAAGCTATCTATACAAGTGTATTTGTACTATAAATGTAAGACTATAACAAAATACACTTGCACAATCTGCATTAATTTCATGCCAACTTGCCCTTTTCAACACACTCATCAACTGCACTAACACATACAGAATCAACCTTGCTATCACTAACCTTGACTAAACTACCAGCCCTACTATCACCTGGATTGTTAGTGTGATCACCAACATCTAGCACTAATTTGGATGCTTTATATATGTCTGATGTTTCTAAAAGGGTTCTATTTCTTTTATTTTTTAAGAAGTGCTTGTCATATTTTATGCAACAAATTGAAAAGCACTACATGATGGCATCCCTTCCAAACAAACACTTAGTGCTTCTTCTAAAAACACATAATAAATATTTGAATTGGTTATCTTCTTGCTCTAGAATGATTTTCTTAGAAGAGTACAAATAAAAAATAGACAAGAAGAGAATGAGAAAATTAAACCAAGACATTTTAATTCTTTGTTATAATAGTAGTCGAGTAAAAGTGTACAAAATTATTTATAGGGAAATACGACCGACTCTTTATAAAACACTCCCCCTAAAGCTAGATACACATATTGTGAGAGATCTTCCAGAAACAAACAGTCCTTTATAGGACAGTAGCAAAACTTAAATTTTATAGAGCTTAATGTTGGCGTGTGTGTTAGTGGAGTAGGGAAATGACAGACAACAATGTAGTAGTCTGGCAAACAATAATGTTTAGTGGTAGACAACAATGTTTAGGGTTTTTTCTTTCCGTTTCTTAGTATACAAATACAATCACTCTTGTACAGAAAATAAGATCAGAAATATATTGATAATTAACAGAAACCACAATATTTGTCATGGTATTAGAGCAAGTTATTGATGCCTAATGGAACAAGATAGCTACCTACTGAGCTGGTTTCTGTTTTTCTCGACACCGGTTGATCTGGTGTGCTAGTTTGGCTGGTTTAGCTGATCAAGTTTGGCTAATCTGGGGTGGCCGTTCTGGTTTACTCGTTGGAGCTGTCACAGTCTCTACGTTCCAGTTATGTCTACCATAGTTGGTTGGGTCCAACGCCGGTTGCTTGTTGGGGCCATCGTAGTCTCTACATTCCAGTCCTATCCACCGTAGTTGTTGGGTCTAACGTGGCTCGCTTGTTGGAGCTGTACCATTCTAACTACCATTGTGGGTTGACCTCATAATCCACCAGAAATACCTATTTTCAGAGAAAACTGTCATTTTTGAAAAGAAACAGAACGTGACTTGGACTTTTAGGCTAGAGTTCGCATGTGTTCTCTCTCCAAAAGAGAAGGAAAACTTGAAACGCAGTGATAAACGACACTGAGGCCACATTTTTGTATCTACGTGTGAGGTCATAGATTGTTTATCTGTGTTCATTTGGCTGGTGTACAGACTCTCACAATGTTTTATTGTGGTTGTTTGACTGGAGCCGCATCATTCTAGTCGCTGTTGTGGACAGCCGTATCGTTCCTCTATCTCGAAGAAATGTGGAACGCAGTAGAAGAAAAAAATCTTATCCATAGTGAAGTTAGGGTTGTGAAAATAGAGAAAATAAATTAGGGTTACAATGTTCTGTATATTCCGTATATATTTGGCTGGTGTACGGAGGAAAAAATAGAATTGATAGATTTCATGGAAAAATCTAGAGATTTAACCACCAATTCCATATTGAATGATTTGACTACAAAAATGATTGAAGTTCTAACTAGAGCTCAGACCGCCTCACAACCTTTGCTAACTAAAGCATCGATTATTCCATTAGTATCAAGTTGGAAAGATCTAACTATGCCTTGTGATCCCAGGTAGTGGAGATGTATATCTCTAGCAAGGACAAATTGGGATATATTAATGGGGATTTTCCTCAACCTGTTGAAACCAACCCCTCATTCAAGAAATGGTGCATTGAAAATGTCATTATCAAGGGATGGTTGATCAATTCGATGGAACCCTCCTTGATTTCAAATTTTATCTGATTCCCAACTGCAAAAAACAGGTTTGGGATTTTGCTACTATAACCTACTTTGATGGGACAGACACGTCTCAAGTGTATGATCTCCACCGTCGAGTTACTCGTATGAAGCAAACGAGTGGATCCATTGAAAAATGCTACAATGACCTTCAAGGGTTGTGGCGAGAAATTGATTTCCGTCATCCTAACCCAATGGAGTCTGCGACTGACATACAAAAATACAACTCCATCGTTCAGGAAGATTGAGTGTATACCTTCCTCGATGGACTTGATGATAGACTAGATAAAACTCTGAGTGATGTGTTTCAAATCAAACCATTCCCTATGGTGGAATAGGCCTATCGATTCATCCGTAGGGAAGAGGTTAGGTAAATCGTGATGATCACGGGTGCATATACGACTCCCGGAGTAGTTATGGCTTTCAAAGGGATCAAAGGACACCATAATTAGATGCCATTAAAACCATGAACTCTTTCTTTGGGTAGCAAGAAATCCACTGAAAATCCACCTTCTGTTGACTTAAAATGTGCACATTGCGGAAACTCCAAACACACCCCTAAAAAATGCTTCAATCTATATGGGTATCCAGATTGGTGGAATGATCTTCAAGCACAAAAGAAATGAGAAACCATTGGGAGAGCTACTGTGGCTACCAATAATGCATCATTATCCCTTATTCCTCAGGCCAAATCTTCCCAAGATCCAGGTACTTCAAGTAAAGAATTTCACATCTCTA
Organism: Hippophae tibetana; assembly: GCA_037013495.1. NCBI lineage: Eukaryota > Viridiplantae > Streptophyta > Magnoliopsida > Rosales > Elaeagnaceae > Hippophae > Hippophae tibetana. The sequence goes on from CM072805.1 coordinate 7,499,297, forward strand.
CTCGTAGTGATAATGAGGATTGGATTCTCAACTCTAGAGCTACAGATCATATGACATTTGACCCAAAAGATCTCTCTAATACAACCCAGCCGAGACAGAGTTGTGTGGCCAATGCCAATGGGGTCACTTATCCAATTACAGGGGCTGGAACTGTGACTTTATCTCCTTCATTATCATTATCTAATACAATACTTGTACTCTCTCTTTCAAACAGACTAATGTCTGTAAGTCAAGTCACTTCAGATCTTAACTGTGTAGTATTGATGTATTCTACCTTTTGTCTTCTACATGACATTCTTACCAAGGAGATCATTGGGCATGGTACTAAGAGAGAAGGTTTATATTATGTGGATGACCTCAGTTCAGGAAGAGCCAATCACATACAACACATGGTTAGTAACAAGGAGCGGCAGATTTGGTTATGTCATCGTCGATTTGGGCATCCATCATTTGGGTATTTATGACACTTACTACCTAGTTTATTTTCAAATGTCACACACTTATATTTCAAATGTGATGCTTTTATCTTAGCAAAAAGTCATAGGGCGTCTTATCCTATAAGCATGCATAAAAGTATGAGTCTGTTTGCTTTAGTACATTCTGATGTTTGGGGACCTTCCCCAGTCACTACATCGTCGGGTCATCGTTGGTTTGTAATATTTGTTGATGATTGTACACGAATGATATGACTTTACCTTCTCAAACATAAAGATGAAGTATTTTCTATGTTTCACTCGTTTCACACCATGATTCAGACACAAGTTTCTGAAAAAATTAAGATCCTTAGGTCTAATAATGGGGGGGAGTATGTTAATCAATAATTTAGGACATACTTGGACGACCATGGTATTCTCCATGAAACCTCGTGTTCACAAACCCCATAATAGAATAAGATTATAGAGAGGGAGAATAGGCATATTTTAGAAACTGCTCAGGCCTTACTAATCAGTGCACATATGCCTAGTAGATACTGAAGTGATGTTGTTACTACAACTGTGTATCTACTGGATTGTATGCCCATAAAAACCTTACAATTTCAGACTCTATTAAAGGTGTTATCTGATCATGTTCCCTTACCTACTATTTTGATGCTTCCGCCCTGAATTTTTGGATGTGTTGTTTTTGTCCACTTCCACAAAAATCAACAAACTAAGTTGGATCCATGTGTTGTCCGATGTGTATTCTTGGGGTATGGCGTACAAAAAAAATATACCGATGCTACGATCCGATTACTAAAAGAACCTATATTACTATGGATGTCACTTTCCTAGAATTTGAATGTTTTTCCCATCACCAGCACCAATTACCCTCTTCAAGGGGAGAGTTATGGTGAAGAAAGAAACTGACTTGATGTTGAAATGTTAGACATTAGTAACAATCTGGCATACTCGAATAATGCCAACAATATGGATGAGCCAGTACCTAGACCTGAACTTGAACTTCTAAGAACTGAATCTGAACTAGTAACTGAATCTCCAGAAGATGCACTGGTTGATGCACCCTTCCACTCTCTAGTACCCAATGATCCTTCTGCTGAAAATACTCCTGAGGTAAGCTATCCTATCATACCTTTACAAACTAATGCTATAGATACATCTGTTGGTTATGTGCTACCTTTTAGACACAATCGAGGCAAACCTCCAAATCGATACTCTCGAGACAAAGAAGAACGAAAATCCAAGTATCCAATAGCTAATTATGTATCTACTCAAGGGTTATCATAACCTATCAGGGCATTTGCACAAACACTCTCCTCATATCAAATTCCAAGTAGTGTTGAAGAAGCCTTATCTGATCCAAACTGGGCTCAAGCTATAGAAGAAGAATTTGAGGCATTGCAGAAGAATAACACATGGGTGTTAAGCGAGTTGCCTCAAGGGAGGAAGATGGTAGGATGCAAGTGGATTTTTTCCATTAAGTATAAAGCAGGATCAGTTGATCGATACAAGGCGAGGCTAGTAGCAAAAGGGTATACACAGAAACATGGTATAAATTATCAGGAAACCTTCTCACCTGTGGCTAAACTAAAAATTGTTAAAGTTTTGTTATCTCTTGTAGCAAATTTAGATTGGCCATTGCACCAACTTGACGTAAAAAATGCCTTTCTTCATGGTGATCTTGAAGAAGATTTTTACATGGATATCCCACTAGGATACACTGTTACATCAGGAAAAGAAATTGCATGTAGATTACAGCGAGCATTGTATGGACTAAAACAATCACCTCAAGCATGGTTTGGTAGGTTGAGTTCAGCAATGAGGAAATATGGGTTTCAACAAAGCAACTCTGACCACACTCTTTTCCTAAAACATCGACTGAGAAAAATAACAACTCTTATAGTCTATGTAGACGACATGATCATTACATGGGATGATAAAGTAAAAATCTCTAGGCTTCAAGAATGACTGTCAAATAAGTTTGAAATGAAGAACATAGGAGGGCTTAAATACTTCTTAGGCATTGAGGTAACAAGATCAAAACAAGGCATATTTCTTTCCCAAAGGAAATATACTCTAGATCTACTGGGAGAGGCAGAATTACTAGATTGTAAACCTGTCGATATTCCAATGGTCCAAAATCATAAACTTGGAGAATATATGGACCAAGTATCATCAGATAAACAAAGATATCAACGGTTAGTGGGTAAAATCATATATTTATCTCATACTCGACCTGATATTGCTTATACTGTGAGTGTCGTGAGTCAGTTCATGCATTGCCCAAGTGAAGACCATATGGATACCGTCATGCGAATACTTCATTATTTCAAATCCTCCCCGGGAAAAGGACTTATGTTTTCAAAGAATGGTCAATTGGAAGTCGTTGGATATATAGATTCGGACTGGGCAAGGAATATCAAGGATAGGAAGTCTACTACTGGGTACTTTACTTTTGTGAGGGAAAATCTTGTTACATAGAGCAGCAAGAAACAAAAGGTAGTTGCCTTGTCTAGCGTTGAAGCTGAATTTAGAGTAATGGTCAAGGGAATCTATGAGCTCGTTTGGTTGAAAAAACTTCTAACTGAGATTGGTGTTACTCCTTACTCTGAAATGAACTTATTTTGTGATAACAAGGCAGCCATTTCCATCTCCCACAATCCAGTTCAACATGATTGCATGAAGCACGTTGAAGTGGATCGAAACTTCATCAAACAGAATCTTGAAGAAAAAATTATTCAGTTTTCATTTGTTAAATCAGAAGATAAATTGGTTGATATACTCACAAAATCTGTGTCTGCAAAGAACTTCTACAACTCACTTGACAAGTTGGGCATAAGAGACATATATGCATCAACTTTAGTCAGTAGACAGTGTCCTTGAACAAAAATAACTCACAAAAACCAGAATTCATACGTGCCAAAAATTGATTTCAAAGCATAAGAACTAATATGGCCAATACTCAATTCCAACATCTTGACAAAATTAGGAAATAATTCTGAAGTCATAACAAGTAATCAAATAATCAATGTCTCAGACCACAAAGCAGCAACTTAGATAATATATCCAAACATTCAAAAATAGGTAACCAAGAAAGAACTCCAAGTTTCCAATGGCAGCAACTATAGAGAAATAAAAAACTTTTACTCGATTCTTGACAAGAGACCCAAAGATGGATTCACTATCTTAGTAGTCCATAATTTCATTTTAGATACATTGTTTACCTTTATTTTTCACATGGTTCCTTAGTGATACCCTCATTTAATAAAAGATACCAACTTGATGCAATTTTTCATTTTATTTGGAATCTTTCACACATTTAGCACATGTGCATTTAATAAACGGTATTTGTGATTTTATTTTACTATTCCCTCCACTAAAACATTAAATGCTTTTTTACCCACTATTTTTGAGTCTTTAAATATATGTTTTTATATTTTGACTCATTTTATACTCTCTTTAATCTCTCTTCTTCCTCTAAGACCTAGAAGCTTAACAACTTCATTTATAATTGCATACTACTTATTGATGTTCTTCCAAATTTTATGTAGGTTTTGTTTTTAATACATATAATATGCAATTTTTGAATTTTACATACAGAAAAATACAAAAACATTATTGCAGTATGCAATTTTTGAAATTTGTATGAAAAAATTAGATTGAACTTGTAGAAAAATACTTTGTATGCACGACTCAACAAACATTCATATATATCATACATGTAGCACCATTATTACAAAAAATATTAATATCATAAGGACCACTGAATGAGTGTTTTGTTTAGAACTTGAATGAGCCTTAGCTTTAAGTTTATCATTCTTAGAATTATCAAAAATTCTTAAAAAAAACAAGGGAAGAAATCTCAATTCAAGCTGACCAATAGGAAAAAAAATATAAGTAAAATTGTTTAGCTATTAGGTGATACACAAAAAAAGAGAGGCTAAAGAGAGTGTAAAATGAGTCAAAAAGTATTAAAATGTATTTAAAGACTAAAAAATAGTAGGAAAAAAAGTTGTTAATGTTATAAAAGGGAATAGTAAAACATACCACAAAGGCCCTTCTTTAAACGCACATGTGTTGTATGTGTGAAAAATCCCGATACAATTAAAAAATGCAACAAAATGATACTTTTATTAAATGTAGGTATCATTAAGATACAATCCAAAAAATAGGGGTAAAAAAGGATACCTAAAATGAAATTATGGTACTACTAAGTAGGCAAAGATATCAGTTAGATTGTAAAGAATTTTTGTAGGTTGAGATTCAAATAGAGTAGATGCAAATTAGAATCCAAGAGAAACCATTATTTTAATGTGCCAAACAGAGTAAAAAGTGATTGAAAACAAACTCCAATTAAATCAAACAATTGTGTCCACTAGGAGTGTCCATAAACCGGACCGGACCGGATCGGATCAAACCGAACGGTTTTACTAATCAAATGGTCCGGTCCGATTTGTACTAATTTTAAACCGTTCGAATCAGACTGGACCGGTTTAATAATATATTAAAAATTTCATATTACTCTTCATTAAATTATAAAAAAATCGGACCAAACTGGACCAAACCGTTTTATAAATCAAATGGTCCGATCCGGTTTTTATTTCTTAAAACCGTTTCAAATAGTCCGGTTCGGTCCGGTCCGAGTAATATGAACGGTCCGATTTGGTTAAATTTTTTATAGGAAAAATCGGACCGGATCGGACCATGGACACCCCTAGTGTCCACAATTAAAATAGTGGAAATATGGACTCAAAACAAGTCTGAAAGTCCGAACAGTAAGAGACTCTGGATATAAAAATTGATTGTACCCAATAGTGTGCAATTATGAAAGAAACTCTTGAATGAAGTCTCAATATTCAGAATTGCAAAGATGAGAGAACAATCAAAGTTTGTTTAATGCAAATAAATCACTACAAAGAGGAATTATACGAACAGAAGTGGGGAATAAACATATTATATTTTACCAAGAAAATAGAAAACAAATGAGAGAAATGACAAAAGCTATGAAATCCATCACACCAACAAAGAATAGTATAGAAATAAAACCGAAGATTGAATCAAACCAAACTGAAATTGAACAAGGATAACAGACGCGAATATGGACATAAATTCATCAAGTAAGCCTGGGACATGAGTAAAGATGACATCTATATTGATAAACGAAACTGTCAAACTGGTTGAAAAACTGATTTCAAAGAAATGACTTCACAAAAATTAAGTAAAAATAGCTTAAGCTACTTCACCGTTTGACTGAGCCCATGGATTTCATCTTCAGAGAGGCTTTAGTTGATGAAGGTTCAAATCAGGAAGCTGCTACAAACTGAAGAGAGAGAGAGAGATCATGGTGATGGATTATTCAGCAGTAGCTTGGATGATATGACATTCGGAAATCACAATTTCGTGCCTTCTAGAGACATACTTGGTTGTTTTCGATGGTGGCTAGATGAGTTTGAGATTAGCGGGCTTTTCTTTCTTTTTTAATTTGGGTGGATGATTCAAACATGAGAGCTGATAGAGTTTTCTTTTTTGAATTTCTTTTGTTATTTAATCTTTTTAAGAAAATACATGCACAGACCAAGGGGAGAGAGGGAATGAATAGTAAAGCTAGGTTTACATGGAATCAAAGTAGAAATATAAAATAAGATAAGAAGAGATCAAGAAAAATAAAGAGATTCTAATTCTGAGTTATAATGATAGTTGAGTACATCACAAGGAGAATACGACCAGGAAACTATATATTAAATATTTATATTCCTAACAAGAGCTGAATCAGTAACTTCTACCATACAGATGACTACTCTACTACATGCATACCTTTGAGAGATGTGATATAGGAGATTTTCTGTGAAGGACAGTCAGGTGCTCTGCAGAAGGTGCTTCAGTATAGCAATTTTTCCCCACATTTCCAAAGGTCTCTACAAAACACCAATCAGGGATATCTGATGTAGCAACCATTGATGAAATGTTGCACACAGGATTCCTCACGTCGGCAGCAACGAACTTATCAGGTGCCTGCAATGTGTATGAAATAGAGATACGATTGCATTCCCAAGAACACAAAAGATACATAAAATCAGAAGGGATCCAGCCTCTCCTGTAACATAAAGTCATGTGCATTGTGCGTCCACAGTAAAAAAGACCTAACACATGAGTGCTTAAGAGTGCAGAACAAGATCACTATTTTTTTTATGGGGGAGAAGCCCCCAATAATGAACCCACTAGTGAAGGAAGATCTCAGCTTTAGGAAAAATCAATTAGCGCACCATGCATAAGAAGAATATGTAACACAAGAGATACAGGATATACGAAAGTAAATCAATAAGAGTTCTATGCACCAAGACGTACATCCAAAGAAGGAACCAGATCTCTATTCAGCAATCCAGCTCTAGCAACTTCAAATTCTGGTCTCAGTTTCATCAAAAATTGATCACGTTTACTATCTTCATGAACCGCCTAAAGGCTGGCTAAGACCTTTTTAGATACCTTCGTGTAGATAATACCAGAATATTCGCTCTATAAATTAAGAAATCCAGAATAATACCACTCAATGGAGAGATTACCTTAGCTGAAGGTACTAATCTCGAGTTCTAGTTGAAATCGTCTCGTAGTATTATCTTGATGATATATGCGCTTCAGATAATCCCACGTCTCTTTAGCCATAACAAAAGAGCGTAAATTGTTCACCATATGAACTTTAATAGATCCTAAAATCCAAAAGATAATTCGAGCATCATTTGCCTCCCATTGATTAAGTTCCTTACCATCTCTAGGCACAGGAGAAGACCCATCAATATGACCTCAAAGCTCCTTTCCTTTTAGAAACATTTTTAATTAGAAATCCCATGTCGCATAATTCTTTCCTGTAAATTTGATAGCCAAGGTTTATGTAAACATTCTTCCAAAAAAAAATCTTAATGCAAAGTTGTCAACCACAAGTTGGTCAACCTAGAATCTCAAAACGAAGTTGTTGATAAGAAATTTATCAACCCAAAATCAGAAACAGGAGCAAAAATTCAAAAAACTGAAGCAAAATTGGAAGAAAACTGAAAATTCAGCTATGAATTCAAGAGGTAGGCTCTGATACCATGAACTTTTTTAGTAAATGGTTGAATGAACTCTTCTTGAAGATCATTTTCATTAAATAAGAATTACTGTAAAATCTATTTTAGGTAAGAATATATGCAATATTCTATTACCTAAATATACAATATTCAATTTATATATTTTAGGTAAAAATATACAATATTCTATTTATCTATTTTAGTTAATAATATATACACAGTTAATACACTAATTATGGTAAAGTAAATCTTGTAATCTTGTCCATAATCTCTACCACAATATAATCTTTGCTCTAAAAGAACTCAACCAATAATTGCTGCACAAAAAAACTACACACTAAGGGAAAATGATGGCAGAAAATAAGAGGACATAAAAATACTCTATGTCTCAAACTCCATCAAACCTATTAAAGAAAGGAAAAAAAGATCTATCTAACTCATAAGATCTAAAGTCTCAAAATGGATGCAAAGTCAATGACAGAGATAAGAAAAACAGTACACAAATATTCTCCGACTTAAAAGAAATAAAAGCAGTAAGATTACAAAAATTACCATAATCAGTAAATATGTACTACTATATTTCTTTTTTCTTTCTTTAGGATCATGGAGAAAATGCAACTCTCGAGACACCCTTGGTATGACCAAAAGTACCAGGATAAGGAATAATTACTAACATTTTATTCTTCTGAATAAAGCAATAAGTTCTCACCAAATATAATATCAACATTCATCAATTATATTTGTTAGGAGAGAATTTTAGGTGTCAGATCCTAGTGATTTTTAGTGAGAAGTAAGAAATTGAACAAATGAATTAGATTATGTATTCTCTTCATTTAAGGGGTATATATACATGTGTATTACATCCTACGCACATAGAAGGGTACGTATAAGAGACCTGGAAGTACTGTCTACATGTAATAAAATGATATACAAACTAATATCAACAAAAAAAAGATCGTTGCGTTACATCAAATCGTTATATACATATAAGGAAGATCGCTACATGTGGGTCACTTTAAGTTCCTAAGCAGTTTTCTTCAGGTCGTTCATAAGAAGGAAAAACCACGATCAAGTCGTCATAATAGGTTTAGTACATTAGATCTTGAAGTCTAGGACATCACATTTGGACAACGAGGTATTCTGTCGACGGAGTAATGCGTTTTACCAAACCTTTTGGGCCCAGGTCATCGTTGAACTAGTCCTATTACGTCGTTATACCATAGTGGGGTACCTGGATATCTAAGGTCGTATGTCTATTACCCATTTAATACCAAACATTAACTCCCTTATTCTCTTGATTTTGAGAAGTCAAGGGAATAATCCGGTCGTATATTCCATTTTAAGTAATTCTTAATTAATAGATTCAACATGTTTATATATATAACGGCCACTCAGACAATGCAAATTCTAATTGTGAAGTTTTTTAATTGTAAAATAGATAGATATATTATTTTTTTAATTAATGTTTTTTTTGTTGATACCTTTCAACTTCTCGTTTTTCCTTTATAAATAGTAGAAGAATTTACTTATATCTTTTACCTGTTTTTAACTTAGTAATTTTATTCAGAGTATCTTAGCCCATTGATTACTTAGAGGTCGTATTATTCCTTCATAAGGTCGTTCAAAAGTTTTTGATATTCATTTCAACTCGTTTATTTAACAACATTTACTGGAATTCAGGTCGCTGCTATATCCTTACCTCTTGATTTGATATGACCTTCTCACTTAGATAATTATTCATCCTCTTCTTTAATGTCACATAAAGGAAAAGAAGTGAATAGGTCTTCAAAGGGAGACCCCACCAAAAATGTATCTCCTGGTCGTTACAAACCAAACGACCTGAAACTCCGAGGGCTATTAAGGAAGGGATTCTCGCTCTTCCTTCTTCCTCAGGGTCCAAGACGGTGTCTACCTCATCGTCATGGGGTTCAATTCCTGTTATTAGGATTCTCGTGTCGACATCCACCAAAGTACCTCGCCCAAAAAAGAAAAGGGAAAACAAGGGAAAACCTACACATAGAACCAAAGATAAACACCAAATTGAAAAGATGCCTAGTGTTTTAACAACTAAAGATTTAGAAGAAATTAGACAAAAATATGACATTCTAGCCCTTGTAGGGTTAATGCCAGTGCCTCCCCATTTATGTGATGCTGATGATCCTCCACCAGGGTGGTGGGTGTGATGAGTGCTCAAAAAGCACTAAAATAACCATAATTTTATGCACATTAATTAATTAAAAATATATATATTTATATGTTTTATCATATATTTATATAAATTTGTCTTTTTCGGAATCACGGGTATTTTTATTGTTTTTCAGGTATTTTGGCTTAAAAATGCAACTTAAAGACTCAAAGAAGAATACTGGAAGCAATACATCACAAATATATTAATAAATAAATGCGGAAAGGTCGAAAAATATGGAAAAATTGGACAAAATGGGTCAAAAAGGTCAAAAATGTCAAAAAGGAGAAATACGCGCCGCCGCGCCGCCCAGTCGCCGCGCCCCAGCACCCAGCTCCGCCCAAACTGCGCGCGGTACTGTTCATGCGCGCAGCACTGCGCGCGGGTTACTGTTCATGCGCGCAGCACTGCACGCGGGTTACTGTTCACGCACGCGCCGACACTCATTTTTCACGTGCAGCCGCCCCATGACGTCATGCTGACGTCATCAATGACGTCAGCATTTCCATTACGCGTTTTTACAATTTTTTAACATTTTTTTACTCATTTTTTCTCTCCATCCTCACCTATAAATACCCCCCTTCCCTTCATTTCAAAATCACACCTAAAAACACCTCCAAATACAATCATTTCTCTCTTTTCTTAGATTTTTAGGATTCTTTAGTTTTTCTTAGTTTTTCTTATGTTTTCTTAGTTTTTAGCTTTTTTTAGTTAATTTCTCTTAGTTTTAGAGTTCTTCCCTTTTTGGGAAGAACTAGTTATGTTTTTGTAATATTTTAGCTCTTTGATTCAATAAATGGGAGTGCAAATTCCGCTTGGAGTTTTTCCAGCAACGGGAATAGCGTCGAAGTTCTGTAAGGATTTTATTTTCTTTACAGTTATTTTTATGCTTTATTCTTACATGTTATATTTAATTTGTCTGTGGTTAAATTTAACTGTGCTGGCTGTTTAGTAAACATGATGTAATAATGACGTTGTTATGCTTGCGAAATATTAAATAGGTAAAAATCTCTAAAATGAATTGATTTTATTTTTATTCATGATTTTATATTAAGAATGTTAGAGAGAAATATATTATTTTTCATTACAAACTTAAACCTGAAAATTAGATTTTAAGGTTTAGTTATCCGGTCTAATTTAGAGTAGTGCTTTTTTATTTGATGGTACAATCGCCCGGTAGTTAGAGTGAAGCTCTATTTCAAAAGTTTTTATAAGAATTATTATCTGAAAATGTATTGACAACATGTTTTCGGTAGTGGTTTTAAAACTTGAAAGTTAGTACTCGGATAGCTAAATTCTTAGGTTTAATTTGGACACCTTGAATAAAGTTTAAACTGTCTAACCCCACCAAAGGTGGCATTTAAATGGTTCATTTTCAATCTCTTAGAAAAAAGGAATTAATTTAATGAGGCAAATTAGTTATCAACCCCACCCATAGGTGTTAATTGATTTGTTTAGTTAACAAAGAATATCTAACCCCACCAATACAAAGAAGGGAGAATCAATAAATATCAATTCATATCTTTAATAACCTAGATAATATGAGCAAGCATAATTAACTTAGTTATTATATCCATAAATACTCCGCCATTATAAATGATAAAATTTGCATAAATGTTTATTGAATCTATGTTTATTTTTATGTAAGTAGATTAAAAACACAAAACCCCAAAATATCGTGACAGGATGTTTAGGATTTAATTTCGTTTTTAAAAGTTTGAATAATAAATTAAAAACCACACACATTCCTTCCTTAGATCGACCTTGGGAGTATACTTATCATTTTCTACGAAATGATTCGTGCACTTGCGAGAGTTTTATAAATATTAAAACCAAAGTATTTGCGAAGATCGGCGATGCCGGTTTTCGTTCATCAGGGTGATACATCTAACGACCTTTAAAATAGGTCTCTATTGCCCCTTTCCCAAATTAGTGGCCTATGCTTTGAGCACTTTTGACATTAATTTTGCCCAAATAAATCCAAACGGGTGGCGAACACTTTTATGTCTCTTCGTGGTGGTTGGAGAACATGGAATAGACCTCGAAAATGATGAATTGAGGTGTTTATATTCTTTAAAAAGGAATGGGTTAGACAAAAGGAGGGCATACATATCCTTTGTTATCGACCATGGGTTGCACCTCAAACTCCCCGACACTACCTCTAGTTGGAAAGATAAATATTTTTATATTACTAGCGAGCTCATCAATAAGCTGAATATTAGTGGTAAATAAAAAATGAGGTGAATTGAGCTAAAAAATACCTCGCATGAAGATTACCGCGATATCCTAATTATAGCTCGCTTAAAGAATTCTGATGTGTGGCGAGATTACACAAACGAATATCAAGGTTGTTTTTATTTTTATGTTGTATATTTTTATATATGTTCGTTATGTATACATTTATACATCGTTGGTGAAATTATTGATGTGTTTATATTTTGTAGGGATGGACTACTCACATGTCGATTTAGGAGATCTAATTGACACTTCAAGTGTGCAAGAGTTGGCTCCCACTTATCCTCTTTTGGAGCGCATGACCCCTTCACCCACTCGAGACTATTTCTTTGAGGATTTGGAGGTTGCTGCAACTACTAAAGTTGCAATGCCTTCAACGACCTTGGGTAATCCGAGTCGTTCTTACCTCGCGAACTGGAGGTTTCAAAGAAGAGAAAATTCAGGGAGTATACCCTCGGAATGGAAGCGATGGATATAAAGGACTTTGAATTTGACGAGGTCTTCCTGAAGGATGCCGTGGTCCTAAAGACCCCTATTACCTATTTTGACGAGGGGATATTTAGGCGAATAGATCTTAAGAGAGATCTGTTTCAGCATTTTGGAATAGAAGCTGAAAGGTCGTAAGTGAGAGCAGCCCGCAAGAGTGAAGGGGGGACCCATGGGGAGCTGATAGTAGATCATCTTTTTGAGGTGAATAGTTTCATTAGTTCTCCATTTAAAATTTTTACTAAATAAACTTTCTATATATTGATTTTTAACTTATCTCATTTGTAGGCGGTGTGTTTGGTGAGGGAAGGTGAGCTATCCCTCAGGGGCTACAAGTATGAGGTTCAAGCTAGCCGCTTGCAGATAGCCAAATATGAGAAGTCGGTAAAAGACAAAGATGTCTTGATTGCCAAAAAAGATACAAAAATTTTGAACTTGGAAAATGAGGTTATTGAAAAAGTGGAGATGCTAAGAAAAGTGAACACTTATTGTTTTGAGAAGGGTGAAACAGCTAAACACTTCAAAAAACTCGTAAAGGAGGCCGAGGAAAAGAACAACGCTCTACAAGAGCAAATGGCTACCATGTCTAGCCAGGTTAGCTCGCTATCTACAATGGTAGATACCTTAAAAGCAAAGTGCACTAAATCTTATCGTATTGGCACGAGCTTCATAGTAAGCAACCTCAAAGCTCAGGCCGAAATGCTAGACTAAAGTGTGCCTTACCTGGCTTTGATGCGAGCTTTTCAAAGTAATAGGTCCAAGACATCTAGAGCTGCTACTCTTCAAGCTTCACCTCGTAATACGGAGGCCACCTTAAGTCATCCACCCGAGGGGATGGTAGAAGATGCCACTCCTTGATGGATTTAATTGATTTATTTTGTAAAATAAAATGTAAATGAAAACTTTGGGACTTGAAATTAATTTTAAATGTTGCATTTATTTCTATATACCTCTATATATTTTGCTTGGATTGAAGTATCTCTCTTTTTTATCATTCACATAGCACACATAATTTAAGAGGATTTGAGGTTGCGTTGACTTAATATAATAATATTGAGCGACCTGATAAATTTCAAGAAATAATCGAAGTCCGTTTAGTTTTTAAATGGATTATAGTAAAGTAAATTTGCATGATTTGTGTGAAACAGGGTCATCATCATCTGTAAGAGTAATCCCTGTGATATGGGAACGAACTGTTTCTACTCATAGCGAAAAGATAAATCCAACAACTTTATTCACAATGCAAGTTTTGCCTAATGTAGGGAAACGATTTATTTCTCCTACTCATAGCGAGGAGGCTAAGCAAGCCCTTCCCAAAGTTGCAAAGGGAGAAAAAAATGAAAAGTGCCCAACGATTACTAAGTCGTCCCAGGGCATGGTGTCTACTTCTTTACATATGAGCAAATCATGTATTGAGAAATTATCTCAGAATAAGGTGTCCCGTTAAGTCCTCCCAAAAAGGAGAAGGGTGAGACTAGTGGTGTGAAAGATCTCTTCAAAGATGGTATTTTTAATGTACCTCGTGTGCAAGAGGAATTATATCATCATTTTTGAGTTCCCGAAGGTCGTCCATCTATCTACATAGCCCGCAAGAGAGATGGGGGAACAATGTGGCACATGATAGTGAAGCGTATGTTTGATGTAAGTATTTGTGACGTAATAGTTCACAACGAAGTGGTATTTACTCTTTGCAATATATTTTGATTCATTAATATTCCATGCGACATGCTTTTATTGTAGGCCATGGCCGTGGCAAAAGATGCAAAAAAGAGGCCAAAATGTGTCGAGAAGTAAGTGAATTCCTGGATCAAGAATTATGCGTGTGGAAATCGTGATGTAAAGTCCTAACAGAAGATTTAGTGGACTCTCGTGAAGACTTGAAATTAGCACATCTTGAATAGAAAAGATACAAAGAAGAAGGAGATGATTGCACAAATGAGTGGAATATTGGAAAGACAAGGCGCTTGATAAAAAAAAACCATGAAGTTCCTATCAAGAAGAAATACTACATTCGTATAATGTTAGTAATAATTTGCAATAATGTTTGATAACAATTTGTAGTATCAGATGGAGTAATTGATTTGGTAATCGTTTGATCTACCTTTTTTTTTAATGAAGTAGTATCTGGCATCTCAAGTGGGGGGTCAGAGGACTCCACCTCCAATCACGAGGCATAGGACATATCCCGCTTCTCAAGTGGGGGTCAGGGGACTCCACCACCAATCACGAGGTATAAGACATATCCTGCATGTCAAGTGGGGGGAGGGGGGGGTCAAGGGACTCCACCTCCAATCATGAAACATGGGACATGTCTCACATCTCAAGTGAGAAGGTCAAATGACTCTTTCCAACTTGGGGGAACCAAATAAGATACCCAAAGCATGCTTGCTCTATTTTGAGCATATTTCACATCTTAAGTGGGGGGATCAAAGGACTCCACTTCCAATCATGAGGCATGGGATAAATCCCGCATCCTAAGTGAGAATGTCATTGGACTACTTATAGCTTGGGGGCTCATTAAACCTTGCCATTGATAACAGATCATAAGATAATTGTACATCTCATATACAAGTACTCGCTGTGTACAAAGCATTTACATGTAATATTTTTTGAAGAACTTCCCATGTTGCGGCAAATTTGTTATATGTCATGCAAATATTTTTTGAAAAATTATTAAGATCTAAGCATTTTTTATAACATTATTTTAATTTGAATAATTGATATCAATGTATATGAAGTGCCACCACTACCGATCTAAATTCGACAATGTCCTCAATGCCTCAAAAATAAATATGAAATAAAAGAGCAAGGGATAGAGGACACCAAAGATACAAATTTTCACATGAAAAATGCCTCTAAGTGTGTTAGCTAGAGATGAGAAACATAAGAAATAATAATGAAATGAAAACATAAACTAAAAAATATAAAAGAAATAAAAATAATGTACCAAAAAATAAATCTTGATTGATGTTGATAGATTGGAGTCACAACATGAATCTCCTCATAAAACATAGAATGATCTACCATCTCTACATAAATTTTCAAGAATTTTCCATTAACTTTAAATATTCTTCTATCGCTTGGATCCTTAATTTCAACAAAATAGTTGGAAAAAACTTGTTTCACCATAGATGGATCGATCCATCTTGATCTTAGCTTTCTAGTATAGAGATGCAATCAGGAATCATAAATATGAACCCATTAGCTTGGTTGAAAGTTCTTGGTTAGCCTCTACTTGTCATGAACCACTTTTAGTTTAGCGTTGTAAATTCTGTAGTTCTCATATACACCATTCCTCAATTCGTCTATCTCTAATAACTATAACTTTCTCCCATCGGTTGGATCCTCATTCTCAACAAAATAGCTGGAAAAAACTTGTTTCACCATAGATGGATCAGTCCATCTTAATCTTAGCTTTCTAGTGTGGAGATGCAATCAAGAATTATAAGGATAAACCCATTGGCTTGGATCAAATTTCTTTCTTAGGATTTTCTTGCCATGAACTACTTTTAGTTTAACCTTGTAAATTCTATAGTTATCATATGCACCATTCCTCAATTCTTCTATCCCAGATAACTACTTTTTCTGAAGTCCTTTAGCATTCAAATCAAAGTTAAATGGCTTTAACAACATAATAAGCCTTATACTCCAAATCATTAGGTAACTGACATGATTTTACATAGATATGCATATAAGGAGACATTTCAGGGATGGTTTTGTAAGTAGTGTGATATGTCCAAAGTGCATCATAAAGTCCTAAGGACCAAAGTTTGTGGTTTGGATTAACCATCTTCTCTAGAGATTTCATGACCTTCATATTAGCTAACTCACACTATCCATTGGTATATGGATGGTATGCAATAGAAAGCTTGTGCAAATCACCATATATATGCATCAACGAATCACAAGATTAGTTATAAGAATGGGTTCCATGGTCACTAATGATAACACTTGACGTACCATACCTAGATTTTCTTTTTAGAATTTTACCATATTTGTATTATGATGATTTCTTGAATTGCATTAATATTTTGGGATTTTATTATACTTAAATGTGAATAAAGAGATTTGATCATGCATATTTTTATCATTTTTTGTGAAAATCTATATGTTCAAAATCACATATATTTTCTATTGTATTTCAAGTTTTCATACTTTCAAATATATAATTGATCAACACCTGAAGCACTTAATTTACACCTTAGGAGCTTAAAGGAATAATGCATGAAAGCCTTACATGAAGAACCATCCAATCTGTAAGGGGTGAAAAATAATACTTTAAGTGAAACATTACGTGCCACGATGAAGATATAGTAGGCCATGACATACTCCTCTCTACAAAGATTCACTAGGCACATTGTTTGTTTTGTGCCATGTTAGAAATAATGTGTCTTGACATGACCTATTTGGAGTAACATTAGGTGAACCTCTACATATATCGGGCCATAACATGAAAAAGTTAGAGCGTAATGCGTGCTCACTAAATTTGGCCCAAAGCCCTTACATCACCCTCAACCTATATATTAAACTATTTTGTGCTTTAGGTTAGGAAATTACATATACAATGCCTGTAAAATTTTATTAGTTTCATTTTACATTCTCAGAGTTGTTGGAGCTATATTCTTACTTTATTTCTTAGTTTAGGTGTAGTTTATACAAAATTTAGATTAGGTAATAACAAATAAAAAGAAATGGGGAGATTCTTTTAAATGAAGTGATACAATAAGGTTGCTAAAAAGTAGGGATTATTATGAATATCAAGATCACAATTGTGGAGCAAGGTACATATGTCTATCTACTTTTGGTATTAAGATCTAATCATTGTTTTTGTTTATTTTCCGTAAACTCTTTTCTATTTCTTGAATTTGTTGAAATTAATATATTGGCCATTTATTAACTTTGAGCATGTTTGGTTGATTGTGATAATGAAAATTTAGTTTTGTTCTTATGTTTGTGTAGATTATATAGGCAATAGTTTTAATAATTAATAAATACAAATTATTTTTTATTTCAAGATTTCTACAAAATTTATTGTTGATTAATATATTGACAACACGTTTTTTTGTAATAGATTTAAAACATGAAATTTAGGTTTTAAATACATTATCTAGATTTAATTTAGACAACTTAAATAGGAGTTTAAATTGATAACCTGACCATAGGTATCGAATAAGTTGGGTTGTTCATTCCTTGAATGTTAGGCATAATTTAATCAAATTAGCTAATGACTAGACCAAAGGAATTAAGTGATTTGATTAATAATGAATAACGACCCTATCAAAGGCCTTATTTATACATAAAGAGGGAATCAATAATTTGGTTTTGTACTTAATTAACCTGAATAATTCTATCAAGCATAATCAATTACCTAAATTTCTCATTAATTCCTCATTGATTATTAAAGTCATATCTACCTTGAATTTTTTTGAGTCCAATCTATCTTTTATCCTTTTATTACTTTTGTCATTAGTTTAATCTTTTCAAATATCAAAATTGTTGTGAGAGAATGTTTAGCTTTTATTTTTGTGTTTGTTTTAAAGAAATTTATTGAATTATTTAAAAACACATTGTCACTCTTAGAACGACTTTAGAAATATACTTATTGCTTATTATAAGTGATTCATGCACATGTTAACTTTTTATAAAATACAAAATTCGACTATCAAAATTTGGTGCACTAAGTTTTTGGTGTTATTTCTAGGCAAGAATAACATTTTAAATTTTTATTATCAAAATTCTTAAAAATGTTTTGTAAATATTTGTGATTTTTCTTTTCATGATTGTATTTTTTATGGGTTTTTAAATTAAAAATAACTAAAAATAATTGTTTTATGCGCTTATGTTTGCTTTTCATTTTAACTTCTATTGTTTTTATTAACTTCTTTTTAATTACTAATTTATTAACTTAGTTTCTTTTTATTTTGGAATTTTTATGTACTAATTTTTATTTTATTTTATTTATTTACTAATTTATTTTTTTAATTACTTTTTTTTATTTAATTTTGTTTAGTATTTTTGGTTTCTAAATTTTAATTCTTGTGCAATTTATTTTCTTCTTTGTTAACTTCTTATAGTTATTTATTTAATTTTTATTATTTAATCTATTTGCTTGTATCTTATATATTGTATTATTATTTATTTATTTTGTCTTTTTTATTTGCTATTTTGAAAATGATTAAATTTGTTAATTTAGTAGCTTATAAGTGGTACGAGATCCCTAGGAAATCCACTTGCACCTTTCATAGACAATGTTAATAGATAAAAGGAATTGTTAACAAGGTTGGATATTGAAATCCAGTAACCTTTAATTGGGCTTACCTTAGAGGCAATTTCAATTCAACTAGGTGAGGCAGTACGAAATTATGAATTAAAAAATATTCATTATTCTAAGCTATCCTATTTCTATGGATTATCTAAAGAATACTCTTTGTCTTTCATTAGACACTTTAACTCTACATTCCAAAATTTTCCTCTTAGTGCACTTAATGAAGATCAGCTTAAAATGAGATGTTTTCCTTACCTTCTTAAATATAGGGCCAAGGCTTGGCTAAAGTCCCTCCTTTTAGGTTCCCTAATGACTTAGGATGAGGTTTATAATAAATTTATGAAAAACATTCTATTCCCATGAAAAAACTTCTGATTTGAGAGCTAAGTTTTATACTTTCTCTCAAATGTAAGGTGAACCGTTCCATGAGGATTGGGATAGATTGAACTTATTCCTCACTTAATACCCTCACCATAATTACCTATTGTAGTTATAGAACTAGTTTTCTATGATTAGTTGACACAACATTATCAATTCATCATTTATAACACTATGGGTGGTGCTATGGGTGAGAAAACGACCTTTAAAACTTACAATATATTTTAAATGATGAGTGTTAATTCCTAATAAAGGAGCTCTAGAGTGAAAAGAGCTAGAGTCCATGAAATAGACTCTGGTATTGAATTATCTATGCAACTTGCACAACTAACCAAGCAAGTTGCCCTTCTTGCTACATATGGAACTCTTAATAGAGAACAATGTGGAGAAATCATCCTACAACCAAGGGTAGAGAAATCATCCTAAAAATACCTACAACCAAGAGTGGAGAAATCATCCTAATTTCTCTCAGAGGAAAACACTCCTTCCTTTGGCTAGAAATCCAACCAATAGGCCCAGTAATAACACCCCTAACAAATGCCATGAAATCCTCGCAATAAGCCAACCCTAGAGGATAACATGAATTCTTTCATTAAAGTAAGCAAGGAAAAATAATCCAAAAACAATCAAAGGTTGAACTCATTGGAAGCATATGTGAAATGGTGAAGATACAAACTGAGCAACTGGTTGAACACTTGTATAAGCAAGGAAAAAAGCAATTTCTAGGTCAAAATGACAAGTGAACTCAATAACGTGTGGACATTGAGTTTATTAAAAATGAAAGTCCCTCAAGCAACTATTGCTAAGACGATAAACTAAGTCCTACATGGGAGGAAACCAATAATTCTCTCTTTTTACTTAATAGTAATAATAGTTTTTATTTTTTTGTTATTTTTATTTATTTTATTATAATATTTAGTACTTAGTTTTTATTTATTCCTTTATACCATATTAGTTATAGAATTTGTTAAAGAAATGATTTTGAGTGGTAGCATGGTATGGGCTCTTAGGATAAAATTGGGGAGTGAAGAAAAACTTTTCGTGTCATGGCATGAAATTTTATGCACTGTAGCCCATTGGTATCTGAAATGTTGGCTTGGAAAAATTGAAGTTCGCATCGCAACATGAAACAACCTGCATCGCCGCATGCGTTCAATTTTTTCACTAAAACATTCAGCCCTATATGTTCCATGATGTGCCAAAACTTGGTGTATAAATTTTGTATATTTTAAATAGCTCACAAGAATCACTTAGAAAATAATAAGTATACTTCTAAGATCGTTTCCAAAGAAGAATCACATGGTTTTTAAATAATTCAACAAATTCTTAAAAATGAAAATAAAACCTAAACATTTAGTCACAAATTTTGGTTTTGAAATCTAATCTAATGATATAAAATAAAGAGAATCATAAAAAAAAATTGGCAAATAAACATTTACATTGAGTAGAGAATTTATGAGATTGATTAGTTAGTTAATCATACTTGCTCAATATTATTAGGTTATCAAATATATGAATTAATATTTTTGATTCTCTCTTATAAATACAAATAAGAGATTAATTAGGTCTATCATTTGTTATTAATTAAAATCACTTAACGCCTTTGGTTAGATCTATCAGTTAATTTTAATTAAATAATACTTCTTTTCTAATAGATTAATAAACCATTTATTTACTACCTTCGATCGGGTCTAACAATTTAAACTCTTATCAAGGTGTCAAAGTTAGATTTATGATTTAGTATCTAAAATCTAACTTTCAGATTAAACTACTATGAAAAATATGACATCAATATATTTTTCAATAATCAAACCCAAAATCGAAGAGTTGACACTAAAATCAGATTCAAATAATTAAATTTTAAATCTAACTCTTTTGTTTATTATGAAAAATACTTTCTTAATATTTGTTTTTTACAAAATTTGTTTAAATCTTGATGAAAAATAAAACTTAATTGATTTTATAATTTTTTTTATATACTTTAATATTTCACAAGGATACAACAAAAATGAAAAAAACAAAAAAAAGTATAAAAACATTGATTCTATGTCATAGCATGAGACAACTTATACGCATTGAATTGCTTGATCCATTACTTCTATGACACGACACACATAATACCATGTCACGTCACCTATCTCTCTAAACTTCTAGAACTCAATTTTCTTTGATCACGAAACACACTGAATGACCCATACTCAAATATAATTGTACCAAAATGATTTCTAAAATAGATATAAATCTTGATATAAATTTTGGTAGAGTTTTTACACTAGAAATGTGAGTAAAGAGAATAGAAATGAGTAGGGTATTTATAGGCCCCAGAATAGACACCTCATTAGTCATCATGCTAACCACCTCCTCAAGGGTGGTGGCGAGCTTAGTGGTGAGATGCAAAAAAGTTGCATTTTTTCATTTTCAAAATTTTTGAGTACTATATGGATTGAACGTCGTGCCGACCAATGCCATACGGTTCATCATCCTCACACATGTCGATCTACGATTCATAATCTCTACTTGTGTGACATTCGCGTGGTTTGCTCAGTCAGCTCCTCTATAACATGGTAGGACACATGGTGGCTCTTGATTGCCCTACGTTAAAAATTCATACAAAATCCATAAAAATTCTAACAAAATCCCAAAAAATCATAAAAATTATATTTCCCCCCTTTTCACTAAAAAGTTTATATTTTAATATTTTTAGCCCCAAAATACTATTTATGGAATAAAACAAGTAAATATTAAGTAAAAAAGTGCGTTAATGACTCTACTTTCATAGTCATCAGTATATGTAAACATGCTTACATACAAATGTATCTAAATATATGCATGTATGAATAATTGATCTAAAGTAACCAACCTTACATAGAGAAAGATAAAAATATTAAGTAAAATAGAAGAAACCATATTTTCTACAACGAAAGTCAACACATAGACATAAGTACAAGGGGACTTACAGTAGTGATCATAAGGTTTTACAAACATAGTTGATTTTGAAGAGGATGGTGTAGTGTGCTCATCTACATATCCTAATCCTCTCTTTTCTCCAAAAGGTTTTCTATAGTCAAGAATATTGTTCAACATTTCAGCTCTAATTGTTAGCCTTTTTACATCTTCCATGGATCGTTTTAGCACTTGCACCCATTTTTTCTTTATCTGTTGTAAGCTTGTTATTTTCTTCTTTCAAACCTGTAAGATTCAAATTTAAGGCATTATTTTGTTCTTGCAAAATATTATTTTCTTCTTTTAACCATGTATTACTTTTTATGACTTTAGCACCTTTAGAAAACAATTCTTTAAAAAATTTAACATTATATTCAGAAAGAAAAGAAAACTCCATTTCCTCAATATCTAAACTAGCACCCTCAATAAGATTATCAATAACAAGGTCATAAGAACACTAAGTGTATCTTGTGACCGATTTTGATATTTATTGGAAGTTCATAAATTTAGTTATGAATCTAATTAGTAAAATATCAACAAAAGCATGACAAGTTGAATTTTTATAAGTGTACAAGCATGCAATCATGTGTAAATAAAGTAATGTAGAAAATAAAGATTAACATATGAGATTTTTAGGTGGAAACAACCTAGGCCACACTAATGACCTAAGAATAAAACTACTGATTAACCAAGCACCTAACTATCCACTATGAAAAATAAGTATTTAGTTATACGGTAAGGACTTAAACTACCCACCCAAGTAAAGCCCTTAAGTAACCTGCTTACAAGGCATTGCTTTCATTATAGTCTCTAAAATAAAGGTGTTTAAGAACTGGATCAACATTTTGACAAACTTGAGTCTCATGAGTTAATCGAATATACACTACTATCACCTAAATTTTTTGCACATAAACACTAGTGCAAGTGTGTTCCCTAGAATAGATTCAATATTTAATCTTGATAATAAAATAAAACTTAATTCATTTTATAAAAATGTTTAATCTACTTAAATATTTCACAAGTATAACAACATTAGTAATATCTTATACTATTTATATCCAGACATGCATAATGTAAGGTTTATTTAAGTGTTGGTAATATTCGTGAAAAAAACATATAATTGTAATTTTATTCTAGGTGTATCTTAGAAGAACATTTTCAAGCCAATGAAACTATCGAGCCTTAACGATCACATCCCAAGTATATCTTTATTTCCATGCCTATTAGATTGCATATTAGACATATAGGAACAATATGATAATAGGCTACTCGATTGATCGAGTAGTGACTAGATGAATCGAGCTATATTACCTATTGAATTAATTATTTATATTACTATATTAACTGAGGAATTAATACACTATCGATCGAGCACTAGATCAATCCATGTTTTTGGAAATTAATTAATTAATACACTGAATCGATCGAGAGAACATTCAATTGATCAAATTATGTACTTGATCGATTGAGAAATTGATTAGATCGATCGAGCAGCCAAGGCTTTGATTTTAAAACCTATTTCTAATAAGAATTGGATTGGACAAGATAATAATTTTAATTTGACCTTAAGTGCTTTAAAATATTCTATAAATATAAACCTATGCACACAATTCAAACCAACCATATATGAGCTTAATTGTGCTTACTCTCTTAATCTTTTATTCTCTCTCTTGTTTTGCTAAAATTTTTCAAGTAGGTTTTTTCATTAGGTTAATTTTTCAAACATTTGTAGTTGTGTTTGATGGATTAACAAGCCTACAATAATAATTGCGTCTTTATACTTTTAACTAATTGTTTTAGAGTTGCTAGTTGTTTTCAATTTATTTGATAATTTTTTTAATAAACTATTTAGGGTTGTTCATTATTGAATCAATTCTAGGACATGTTGTCTCTTTTAGAGAACATAAAAACGTGCAAGTATACACGATCACAAGTAATACAAATTTATAAGTAAAATATCATTCCCATGGAGATTTGCTACTACAGTTTGTCAAGTACTAAAATTATTTCACTCTGATTTTATCCAAAACAAAAGAAATTTGATGAAAGTTTAACAACTAATTTTTGTAAACAATAAATAAGAAAATTATAGGATTGTAGTTTTCACCAAATTAATCGACTCGAATCATATTATTTTCTCTTGATTTAATTTTTTGTAAATTTAATTTTTCAACAAAGAACTTCTAATTTTATCCATACATCTCTTTCGAGCTCCGTATAGACACACCTCGCTAAAATAATTCACTATATTCCTATGAGAATTAAATTCACCAAGATTCATTACGTTCTAAGTTCTCAAATGGCCACACATACGATAAAGGTATATTCCTATCCCTTATATATGGGCCACAAATCAATTGATAAATTTTCCAATAATCAAAAAGAATTAAGCACAAATAGAATAAACAAATTAAAAATCTTATAAATCTTTCAAAAATAATTAAATCCAAGCTTCATAAATTTAGTTAAAATGCAACCCTAGAAAAATTAAATTACTTCATAAATAAAATTAAAATTACAATATTTAAGGAATATCAGTTAAAGAACAACACAAATAAAATTAAAATCTCATCTATGCTTAAATTTTTGGCACACGCGGAACACAACAGAAGCCAAAAATGGCTTCTACGTGTACCACTGTCCAACACTCCAAACTCTCCAATCGAACCTAACCTCATTTTTCTCGCAATAAATGCCATATTTATAGCTCCAAAAAATACATCAAAATTTTTTTTTTCATAAAACCACGCGTGAATATTGGGGGACATCGAAAATAATATTAAAAACACGCGTCGAAGAAATAAAAAACAGCTGGAAAGAGCCGGTTCTGTGTTTTTGTTTCAATTTATGCATGCAACGTGTCAGCTTCTGATTGACTGCAAGAAATAACAGGACATGTGGTAGCCTTTCATAGGGTGAGATGAAAGAGCACACGAGGAACGCGTTGCATGCGATAATCACTGGCGAGACACGTGGGGGACACAAAATCTGCTAGAAATGCGCACCATTTCTTTATTTTAACCAACACATGCCACGTGTCAGATCCTGATTTGCTGAAATAATATTTGAGACACTTGGAAATTCTTGATTAGTTTTCATATTTGGGTGCACGATATCCATATGGACCGCATTGCATGGGACACTTCGCGAAGCGACAAGTGGGTCTTACCTTGCACGTCGGCCTGCACGGCAAGTGGGCCCCACTCAACACCGAGCAACATGTAATCCAGGAAAATCGTTGATTTCTTGATCATTCGGTGTGTGTCGTGCGTGGATAATAGCTGCGTGTGGTCTTCTTTCTTGCACAGAAAAATAAATTTTCCTTAATTGCATTTTAGCCCTCCAATTTAATTCAAATTAACTTTTAAACTTTTGTTAATTGCAATTAAGCCTTTTTTCTAATTTAAATTAACTTGTATACTTTTGTTAATTGCAGTTAAGCCTTTTTTCTAATTAAAATTAACTTTTATACTTTGGTTAATTGCAATTAAACATTCTTTTCATTTAAATTATATTTTCAGACATTTATTATTTGCAATTAAGTCCTTTTTCGATTCAAATTCTTTAATTTTCTTAAAAATATATTCCTTAAGAAATTAATAGTAAATTTTAATTTATTCCATTAAAATTAACTAAAAATGTCAAGAACATAGCAATTATAATTAATAAAATAGACGGAAATAACTATATAAAATATAGTTATCAGAACACACACTTGCACTTGTTTTTACATGCTAACTTTTCAAGTGAAAATAGTGCAGGTTTGATTAACTCATGGGACTAGAGTTTATCAGAAGTTTAGTTTGGATCTGAATGCCACTGGCTTATAAATAGGTTACTTTGATGCATTACCTGGGTGGGTAGTTTAAGTCCTAACCTTATAACTAGACACTTATTTTTCATAGTTGATAGTTAGGTGGTCCTATGAATCTGTATTTTTCTTTTAGCTCATTGGTGTGGTATAGGTTTTTTCCACCTAAAATTCTTGTGTATTTATATTTATTTTATGCATTACATTTTTTACATGTGATTTCGTGCTTGGTCATTTACGCAATTTTAAATTTTCATACTTTTTCTTATATTTCACTAATTAGATCATAAACAAACTTTCATTTGGCATTAGAGTTAGCCACTATAAACACTTAGTGTACCTAAAAACTTGTTATAGATCATTTCAGGGAGGGATTGTCTATAACTCACTCACCTTAGTTCAGTCTAGTTACCTCTATTGAAAGGTTCATATCTTCGGTCTTTAAATGAGAGCTTCTGGAACTATATGCTTTATGGTTGGGAAGTACCAACAATTACCAAAGATAATGTAGTCACTCCTTAGCCTAGGATCAAATGAACCAATTAAGATAGAATTAGTAGTAACAAAAATCAAAATGATATTAATGTTATTTTTAGTGTGTGTCTATTGATGAGTTTCATTGTATTCCTTATGATGAAACTGTTAAGTATGCTTGGGATATATTGGAGGATGCTCATGAGGGTACCTCACTTGTTAAACAAACAAAAGTTTGCGTGCTTAGTACTCAATTTGAGAATATTAGGATGAAAGAAGATGAAACCCTTTTGGCCTCTTCCAATCTTGGAGAGAAAATTGATGATTTTACGATAGTTTGAAATATTCTCTACTCATTACTAGAACGTTTCCATGAAAATGTCACTGCCACTAAGGAAAGCAAGGATGTGGACACCATCAAAATAGAGGAACTCGTTGACTCACTTAAAACCTTTAAGAGGAGCTTTTGAAAACCTCTAAAGAACAAAGATATCACTTTGAAAATTGCTATGATTGAAGGCAGTTGATGACTCTATGAAATAAAGTCATTAGCACACTCTTTTACTTAATATTCACTTGTTTTATTTAATAAATACTATTTTTTGGGTCAAAAATATTAAAATGTAAACTTTTTAGTGAAAAGGGGTAAAAATATAATTTTTGGGATTTTCTGGATTATTTATGAATTTTTAACGTAGGAAAAATCAAGAGTGACCACGTGACCTGCCATGCAAGCATGGTAGCTGATTGGGCAAGTGATGAGCAAAACTGGCATCGCCGATCCTGCCAATACTTTGGTTTTATATTTATAAAACTCTTGCAAGTGCACGAATCATTTCATAGAAAATGATAAGTATACTCCCAAGGTTGATCTAAGGAAGGAATATATGTGATTTTTAATTTATTATTCAAACTTTTTAAAAATGAAATTAAATCCTAAACATCCTATCATGATATTTTGGTTTTTGTGTTTCTAATCTAATAACATAAAAATAAACATAGATACAAATTCAATAAATATTTATGTAAATTTTATCATTTATAATAGTGGAGTATTTATGGATATAATAACTAAGTTAATTATGCTTGCTCATATTATTTAGGTTATTAAAGATATGAATTGATTCTCTCTTTTTTATATGAATACCACCTTTGGTGGGGTTAGATATTCTTTGTTAACTAAACAAATCAATTAACACCTATGGGTGGGGTGAATAACTAATTTGGTTAATTAAATTAATTCTTTTTTCTAAGAGATTGAAAATGAACCATTTAAATGCCACCTTTGGTGGGGTTAGACAGTTTAAACTTTATTCAAGGTGTCCAAATTAAACCTAAAAATTCAATTATCCAAGTACTAACTTTCAAGTTTTAAAACCACTACTGAAAACATGTTGTCAATACATTTTCAGATAATAATTCTTATAAAAACTTTTGAAATAGAGCTCCACTCTAACTACCGGACGATTGTACTAAAATATAATTGAACACTACTCTAAATCAGACCAGATAACTAAACCTTAAAATCTAATTTTCAGATTTAAGTTTGTAATGAAAATAATATATTTCTCTCTAACATTCTTAATATAAAATCTTGAGTAAAAATAAAATCAATTCATTTTAGAGATTTTTTCCTATTTAATATTACACTAGCATAACAACGTTATTATTATATCATGTTTACAAACAGCCAGCAAAGTTAAATTTAATCACAGAAAAATTAAATATAACATATAAGCATAAAGCATAAAAAATAACTGTAAAGAAAATAAAATCCTTACAATACTTTGATGTTATTGTTGTTGGAAAACCTTCAAATGGAATTTGCACTTCCATTTATTGAATCAAAACGAAAATAAATTACAAAAACATAATTAGTTCTTCTCAAAAAGAGAAAAAATCTAATACTAAGAAAAACTAAAGAAGGAAAAACTAAAAACTAAAAAACAACTAAAAACTAAGAAATAGAGAGAAAGAAAGAGAGAAGAAGATGTGTTTTAGGTGTTTTTTGTTATGAAGAGAATGATGGTATTTATAGGTGATGAAAGGAAGAAAAAGTGGGTGAAAAATGGTGGAAACACAGAGTAGTGAATGATGACATCATTGTTGGCCTGGGGCGCGGTGGACTGGGCGATGCGTGCGACTGCTCGGTACAGCTGGGCACGTTGGCTGGCGTGGCTGGGCGGTTGCGTGCACGAGTTCCTCCTTTTTGACCCTTTTGACCCATTTTGTCCAATGTTTCCATCTTTTTTGACTTTTCCTCATTTAATTTATGAATATATTTGTGATGGATTGCCTCGAGTATTTTTCTTTGAGTCTTTAAGATATTTATTTAAGCAAAAATACTTGAAAAAGAATAAAAATACCCGTGATTCCAAAAAGATAGATTTATATAGAAATATGATAAAATCATATATATATATATATATATATTTAATTAATTAAAGTGAATAAAATCATGGTAATTTTAGTGCTTTTTTAGCACTCATCCGCAAGCCACGCGGATGCCAGGCAAGCACAGAGAGAAAATCAAATTATTTCGCACAAAACATGTGCCACGTGTCAACACATGATTCAATCTGAGTTTGGAGATTGTTCAAGGTGCCATGACATGTGTCACTACGCCATTACTCCGCACGTCCTACCAGTGTGCCATACCATCCATTTTTGCGAATCACGTGGCACCGCGTGCTGCAAACTCAGCGAGCATTGACTCTGACCGGTCTCCTCTACCACGCGTCGTGCCCTAATTCACCCAGTGAATTTCTGATGGCACGTGTCACACTGTGATTGGCTAGCAATGTTAGTTTTGCTTGTTTTGATGGTAGCACTTGATCTAAAACTAATTTGACGGTCCATATTGCACCTGAGCAATATTTAAGCCCATAATCACTCCATAAACCCTAAGTGGCCTTCATTAGCATAATTTTGGTCAATTTTTGGAGCTAAAAAGAGAGAAAAATACAGAAAAAAATCAAGAAGGGACATAATTTTGGTGGAGATTCAAGAGGAGATTAACACTAAAATTCAAAAGATTAGTTGTATTTCTTCTTCTTCTCTTTTCTTTATCAATTTTTATGTCTTCCTTTATGAAAATATGAGCTTTATAGACACAATTGTGTATAGTTAATTTATTAATCTAGGGATCTTACGAACTCAATTTTCACCATATGATTTAATATTTTACCCCAATTATAATTTTATTTTAATTATATTATTTAATCTAATTTGTATGTTATTAATTGTTTGGCCAAGATTTTATATATAGATGCAATTAAATAGATTTGAGAGAATTATTTAATTTTTTATCTTGATTAAATAACATGCATAGTTTTCTTGGTAGAGATGTATGATTCTTATGTATGTGATTCATAATTGATAAACTTAATGAGTAGTATGAAATTTAATTGGCATGAGAGTATGATTAAATTAATTACTATATTATGTATAGTTTACTTGAGAGAGGAATACATGCTAGGTTATATTCAATTGATCATATAATTAATTGACAATTATATTGGGGGGATTTTACTGATTCACATGTTTAGAAAATTGGGAGATTAAGTATTCCTAGATATTTTCTCATATATCTTTTTAGTTGCCAAATTTAATTTAATTAAATATTGCAAGTTACTTTTAGTTGTTTTAATTTTGTTTCCTTAAAATATAAAAACACCAAAAAAATTGATTTTTATTTTTTTTAGTTTTAAAAATTAGTTTGTAATTAAATAATCTCTATGAGAACAATATTTTCTTATCATTATATTACTTGTTGCTATACGTATACTTGCATATTTATTGCACACACTTGGTGTGTGGCGATCAAGATTTTGGCGCGTTTGTAGGGGATTATAAATATTATAAATTAATATTTTTTTTAATTTTTAATTTTTCAATTTTATTTATTTTATTTTTATTTTTATTTTTATTTTTATTTTTATTTACTTTTTTATTTTGGTAACTTATTTATTTATTTATCTTAGTTAATTTATTTCTTTATTTATGTATTTTCTTTAATTTATTTATTTAGTTTTATTTAGATATCTCTTTTAGTATCGTAGAAACATAATGATTTTATTGCATGAGTAGAGTTCGTGAGGGAGAAATATTACTTTTAGATCTTGAAATTGAGCATACTTTGAGATCAATTAGAAAATAATAAGTCACCCAAGAGGAAGAAATGGCTAATCCATTAGAAATAAACAATAATGAGCTAAACTTGAATAATCAAATGCTTTTTATAGATGATAGAGATAGAGCTAAGAATGAATACAAAATACCTACGTTGGAAGGGTTGAATCCAAGTATTACAAGGCCAAGCATTCAAGCTAATCAGTTTGAACTAAAGCTAGTGATATTTCAAATGCTACAAACAATTGGACAATTCAACGGATTACCAACCGAGGATCCTCAACTTCATATTAGAGTGTTTATTGAAGTTGTAGATTCATTTAAGTTCAAGGATGTGACCGATGAGGCATTTAGGCTTAGATGGTT
This sequence comes from Hippophae tibetana, assembly GCA_037013495.1. Lineage (NCBI taxonomy): Eukaryota > Viridiplantae > Streptophyta > Magnoliopsida > Rosales > Elaeagnaceae > Hippophae > Hippophae tibetana. The sequence goes on from CM072805.1 coordinate 7,530,069, forward strand.
TCCTTATTCTTTAAGAGACCGTGCTCAAGCTTGGCTAAACTCTTTGCCACATGATTCCATTACAACGTGGAATGGTTTGGCAGAGAAATGCTTGGTGAAATACTTCCCAACAACAAAGAATGCCAAGCTTAGGAATGACATTACTTCCTACCAACAACTTGAAGGAGAATCTCTACATGAAGCATGAGAAAGATTCAAGGAATTGTTAAGGAAGTGTTCTCACCATGGTATTCCTTCTTGGATTCAAATGGAGACTTTTTATAATGGTCTCAATGCTCACACAAGAACTATTGTTGATGCATTTGCTAATGGAGCTTTGCTAGCCAAATCTTACAGTCAAGCTTATGATTTACTTGAGAAAATGGCTAGCAATAACTATCAATGGCCAATGGACATAATGATAACCACAGGAAGAGTAGCCAAAGTGCATGAGGTAAATGATATTACAACACTTATAGCTCAAGTTTCATCTTTGGGTAATCTTTTGAAGGTTTAAAACTCGCCAGTGAGTATAAACCAGGTCCAAGATTCAAGAGTATCATGTGTGTTTTTTTGAAGGAGCTCATTTGTTTGATAATTTTCCAAATAATCCTAAATTAGTATTCTATATGGGGATTGTGAACCGAAACAATAATCCATACTCAAACACATATAACCTAGGATGGAGACAACATCTAAATTTCTCTTGTTGTAATAACAACAGTCAAGGTGGTAATCAATTCAACCATTAATCATTTCCACCACCTATTTTTCAACAACCACAACAATCACAAGCCTAAGAGCCATATACCGAGGACAATACAAATTCTTTAATAGGGATGATGAAAGACTTCATCCAATCAGTAAATACAAAAGTGTCCACTCAAGAGGCTTTAATTCGAAATTTGGAGAACCAAATGGGGCAACTCGCTCAGGCTATAAGTCAAAGGCCTCAAGGTAGCCTTCCAAGTGACACAATTGTAAACCCAAGAAGAGAAGGAAAGGACCAGTTCAACGCCATAGCCTTGACTAGTGGTAAAACTTTAGAACAAGAACATAAGATAGAAAAGGATAAGGACAAACAAGAAATTAACAATGATGATGAGTTACTAGTGGATAAAGAAAGCATTGAAAAAGAAATAATTTCGCCAAAAAATAGAAACCTCTACAAACCCATTATTCCTTTCCCTCAAAGACTGCAAAAGCATAAGTCAGATACGCAGTTTTCAAAATTTCTAGAAGTCTTCACGAAACTACCCATAAACATACAATTTGCAGAGGCACTTGAACAAATTCCATCTTATGCCAAATTCATGAAGGATATAATATCAAAGAAAATGAGGCTTGGAGATCATGAAACAATAACCTTGACTGAAGGTTGTAGCGCCATCCTTGATAGAAAACTACCACAAAAACTAAAAGGTCTAGATTGTTTTGACATCCCTTGCACTATTGGGAACATCCATTTTGGCAAGGCACTATGTAACTTGGGTTCTAGCATTAACTAGGGTTGGTAAAGAAAAACCCACTTCGATAACATTAAAAATGACAGATAGATCAATTAAGAGGCCTCTAGGTGTGGTAGAAGATTTGCTAGTAAAAGTTGACAAATTCATATTTCTTGTAGACTTCATTGTGCTAGACATGGAAGAGGACCGTGATATTCCTATCATACTTGGTCGTCTGTTCTTAGCAACCAGAAGAGCACTCATTGATGTACAAAAGGTGAACTTACAATGAGAGTGCAAGATGAACAAGTAATGAATGTTTAAGGATTAAATGTTACTAAATATGGGGATAACTTAAAAGAATATGTTTAATTGCCCAAACTTAAGACTTTAAAACATGTTGTTATAAACAAGGAGATAAAATCACCGAAAAACAACTCAACCTATTATAACTTTGAAAGTATGGCATCGAAGGTTGATATTGTGGACTGTGTCAATTTTTTGGAGGACACACCACTCATGTGTGTATCAAAGGAGATTATGGAAAATTTTGAGATAGGATCTAAGCTTAAACCATCAATTCAAGAGCCACCAAGTTTAGACCCTACACTTTTACCCTTCTATCTTCACTCAAGTATGAAAGTGAAAGAGTCCAATAGAGAGGTGAAAAAGTTGTTTTAAATACATAAATTGGATGAGTTACGTTGGAGTGTTTATAAGAATTCCAAAAAGTTCAAAAAGAAAAACAAATATGGCATGAGAAGAGAATTGAGCTCCATTTTTGCGAACTAGAACATAAGGTATTATTAAACAAATCAAGACTCAAAGTGTTTCCAGGCAAACTCAAAAGTAAATTGATACAAAGGGATATGCCTTAGGACATGAGAGGACTGTCTAGTCAAGGACGTTAAATGTGATGCTGGTTAGGAGGCAACTTAATGCTATTTTACTTATATTTTCATTGTTTTTGTTTTGTAGGTGAATAAATGTGGAGAGCTATGGGGCAACAAGAATGAGCATTTCAATGACAGATGTGGTGTTCCATGATTTAGGGAGTTTTCTTTTATTTTACCTTTTCATATTTATATGTGCACATTAGGGACAATGAGTAATTTAAGTTTGGGGGAGGGAACTTCATTCTCTACTTTAGTATTTAGTATGCATTTTAAAGTTTTAGCAATTTTTTTTTAATTTTTAGGTTGTTTTTAATCATGACTTGGGTAGAAATTGATAAATTTATGTAAACTAAATGCATGCATTCTTGATATGAAACATATGAACTCAATGATAAAAATTGGTTGTCATGACTTGGATAAGGAATGTATCATATTTTTTAAGATATTTACATTAATCATGTGATATGCTTGCTAGTTTTGATTGGATTGATTCAAAGTTTTATGCATATGTTCATGATTGATTTTGGTGTGCTTATTGAGAGAAAATTTGTAGTGAGTTATATGAGTTGATGAGATCCACCAAGTTTTAGAATCTATTTTATCATCCCTTGAGGAGAAATCCTAAATATTATTTAGCAAGAGAAATTATTTAGGCCTCATTTGGATCGATTGAGCCTTTCAAGCTAACCATTGTTAATATCTTTAGTCACCTATTTGAGCAAAAAAAGAAGAAGAACCATTCATATCTTTAACCCATATTTAATACCTAACCAATAAACATTACCTTTATCCTTGCATCTTTAGCTTGTATGAAAAGAAAAAAATGCAATCATGTGTTATGCTATAGAATAAGGTGAAATGTAATGTACCCTATAAAAAAAGAAGAAGAAGCAAAACTCACAACACAATTATCCCTCTAAAGAAAAAGAAAATAGAATTGAAATAAGTTTGGGGGTGTTGTGAAGTTACAATAAAATATCAAGTAAAAGCCCAATTGTAGTTAAAAAATGCATGATGAAAAAAAACTAAGGTGTGGAATGACGCTAAAATGTTTTCATTTATCGACCCCCCACCTAAGCCTTACATTATAACCATGTAAAGTCCTTATTGATCTTGAACTAAGTGCATATTTATATTAGTGAAGAAGGATGTGAAAAATAGACTTATGAGACTTGTTCTAAGATATAATATGCAGCACACACACACGAATCAATTTTTCAAAAACCTTGCATATCCTTGTATTGATGGAATGTTGATTGATGAATGTGTGAACTTCTTTATGATAGAGTTGTACGACTTTTGTTAGGGATAGTTTTCGTGAAATATGCATGTACTAATAGAAGTATACTTAGGAATGTATTATCCAAGTAATTTTATTTAGTTATATTTGGCTTTACTTGAGGACTAGCAAAGAGTTAAGTTTGGGGGTGTGATGACTCTATGAAAATAAAGTCATCAGGGCACTTTTTTTTACTTAATATTTACTTGTTTTATTCAATAAATAGTATTTTTTATTGCCAAAAATATTAAAATATAAAAATTTTGGTGAAAAAAGGTGAAAATATAATTTTTGGAATTTTTATGAATTTTTAACGCAAGACCAATCAGGAGCTACCACGTAGCAAGCCACGCAGACGTGAATAGCGAATCATGTTACATCGCGTGTGAGTGAACGAAATGTGTGACACGTGTGAGCACGATGTTCAATATAAGTTCAAAAATTGGTCAATGAGCCACACCATATGTTGCTACGCCATTACTCTGCGCGTTTCACCCGTGCCTTACACCATTCATTTCTACGAATCACGTCATGCCACATGTTGGTGACTTAGTGAGCATTGACTCTGAAAAATCTCCCTTGCCATGTGTCACGTTGTGATTGGCTAAAACTGTTTGTTTTGCATGTTTTGATCTGAAGCTGATCTGACGGTTCAAATCGCACGTGAGCATTATCTCCATTAGCATAATTTTGGTCAATTTTGGAGCTAAAAAGAGAGTAAAATACAGAAAAATTCAAGAGATGACACAATTTTGGTGGAGATTCAAGAGGAAATTAATACTCGATCAATCGAGCAGTAGATTAATCGAGATTAATAGCTAGACATTGCATTTTTTTACAATTAATTAATTGATACACTATATCGATCAAGAGGACATTTGAATGATTGAACTATATACTCGATCGATGAAGCACTTGATTATATCGATCAAGTGGCCAGGGCTTTGATTTTAAAACCTATTTCTAATACAAATTGGATTCTCTTTTTACTAAATTGTCCTTATTCCTTAAAACTCATATAATTGATTTTATGGACAAGATGGTGATATTACTTTGACCAAAAGTACTTCAAAATAATCTATAAATATAAACCTAAGCTCACAATTGAAACCAAACATACAAGTGCTTAATTTTGTTTATTCTCATCATTTTGATTCTCTCTCTTATTTACTAAAAGTTTTTTAGTGAGACTTTTCATTAAGTTAATGTAGTAAAAATTTGTGATTGTGTTTGATGGATTAACATGCCTACAATAATAATTGTGGTACTGTGTTTTTAACTGATACTTTTAGAGTTGTTGGTTGTTTATGATTTATCATATATATTATTTAAATCAACTAGTGCAGGCTATTTATTATTGAATATGCTCTAGGACACACATATATACTTGTATTTATGTGCTAACTTTTCAGTTGATAATGATACAAGTTCAATTAAGTCATGATACTCGTTTTTTTAGAACACTAGTACAGATCTAAAAAACTTTCTTGTAGAGACTATGATGAAAGAATTCGCTTGCAAGTAGGTTATACTTAGGGGGATTAACGAGATATGTAGTTTGACTTCTAGCATTGTAACTGTATACATATTTTTCATAGTGGATAGTTAGGTGGTTCAATATTCCTCTTAGGTCATTAGTGGGACCAACGTTGTTTCCACCAAAACATCTTGTGCGTTGATCTTTATTTTTCGCGTTACTTTATTTACATGTGATTGCATGCTTGGCTACTTGCAAAATTTTAATTAGTCATAATTTCGCTAATTAGATTCATAAGTAAATAAACAAATTTTCATATAGTTTAATAAATGATTAATAAATTAAATGTATAGCATGTAAAATAACACTAAATATTCTAAAAAATAAAAGCTATTACATTAACTAAATTTGTTCACTCTCGAATGAGAGAAGAATTATAAACTAAGAAACGAAATAAAAAGAACTAAAAAAAAAAGCTAAGAAAGCTATGGGATTCTAGGATATAATTTTAAAATACAAATAGTGTCCTATTTATAGGGTGTAGAAAGGAGGAAAAGTTAGAATTTTTAACTTGGCACTGCAGCATCCATTTTATTCATACTACGACATACACAACTGGTACACGGTTTGAGCATGATTCACTATTTTCACACTACATCACACAATGTTTTCATGTCATGGCCTGAATTGATTTTGGACATATTCCTTTCAGCCTTACACCGTGACTTACAATGTTTTCACACTACGATGCACTTCAAACTACATCACTTAAGAAACTCTAGTTTCCATGTAATTTCTTTTCCCAATTTTTAAACATATGTAAAGCTTAAAAATTGTTTTCTTTTAATCTTCCAAGTTGTAATGGAGTGCTTCAACTATAATTCTTCAAGTTAATTTATTTTAATACAAGAAATACCTTAAAAATAACAAAATATACTAATTCTTTTGAAAATATATATTTGTGTAAAATGATAGTAAAACAAGAAAATAAAAATCTATATAATCACTAAACATGCGTAAAAACATGATATATTTAGTGCTTTTTCACAACCCCTCACCAGCTTCTTACTACTCTTTTAGCAAGAATGACAAAAAACTATAAAAAAAAAAAACTAGAAATTAAACTATCTTAAACCATTTGTCTAGATATGGTTGCATTAAGCGTATGCAATAAGCCTTTAAACCCTTAAGTTATCCTAATGGATGAGTTTAAGTCTTGTGAGGGTTTTCAGGTATGACACTCATAAACATAAAAATTAAAACAAATAATAAACAAATAAATAACATAAAAAAATTTAAAAACAAAGTAAAAAGATAAAAGAATAAGAAAACAAAACTTCTCATGTTTTTAAAATTTCTTTTAACTCTATAATAAAAATCGATAGCATAAGTCATTTCAATATTCTAAACATTTATGATTTATTATAATAATTAGTTTGAAAAATCACTTTCATATTCAAATCAAACATGCATCAATATAAAATTTACCCAATCTCAGTGTAAGAAATTGTATTTTTTTTAATTCTAACCTCACAAGGCATATTCTTAATAAAAATTCTCCTAATGGTTCAAGCACTCATTGAAAGGTTTATGTATAGAAATGAACTAATAGTTTGCTTATGTATAAAGAGTAAAAAGATCAAAGTAGTGCATCATATCATAAAAGAGATCAAATGAAAGGATTTATAAAGAAATCACATATTACTTTAGTACATCAACTAAATTCATCAAATAAAAATATCAAGTAATGCCTTTAAGGGGATGATAGGTCATAGTGAATAGTTTACACTATTCATTTTTCTCTTTTCTTTTTCCTTTTGTCTCTCTAGAGATATTATTGTTTTTAAGAAATGACCTATGTATATATTATATATATATTGTATGATAGGTGAGTAGCTAATTTATCTTATCGATTTAGGTAACCCCATACATACCTCTTTTTTAGAAGTCATGCATGAATGAATAGAAATGCATATACTTTCAATTTCTACTTATTCAATTTAAGAAATAAAAATAAATATATGATACTTTATTATATATAAATATCATAACATTCAATGCAAAGATAGAGATTATCTAATAATTAAAATTGATAAGAAGAGTGTTTAAAGTGTAAAAAAATATATTATCACTTAGAATGGGAAGATAATGGCTCAAAATATAGTCTTACAAGGATAGTCCCCCCTATTTGATTCTTAAACACTGATTTTGGATTCATTGTAATTATCACATTATACTATGAAATATGTTTTGAAATTAATCTAATAATGCAAAGACTTTATCATTTTCTTAAAATTAACTTTAGATGACATGATAATTTTGTAAGAAATTTTAAAAATATTCCTAATTCAATACAAATATATTATAATTATAGAGATTTTTACTTCTTACAAATTCAATAAACAGTTATAAAATTAACATTTTCAATAAATGTTCACAAAATAAAAATAAAAATGACCTATAACATAATAAAACTAAAAACAAATACATTATCCAAAATAAATTACAACTAAAGTTTAAAAAAAATAAAACCAAACAATAATACATAAAAAGAAATAAAATTTTGGATCATTTTAGAGCTCCTCCTCCATGTCATCCGGACCTTGATCTTTAGGTTCTTATTGTCGTGATCTTTCTGGTCATATAAAATTAAAGTCCTAATGAGGATACTTGGGTGTTGTTAAATGACTCGTATCTACCCTGAGATAACATAATTGTAATCGATTCATTTCATACATTAACCAATTATGTTCCATTTGATAACGATGCTATTAATTTAGGAATGCTTCTTGTTGGGTAAAATAAGCTTGTTGGTATTCTTCCATGTAGCTCATTCATTCACAAAAGTTATGAAATCAATCTTTCATAGAAATTCTTGATGGAGGAATGGTTCTCCTTTCTCTTGGAATGATGTTCATATCAAATGTAAGCTCATCAAAGTAAGTCATATTCAATAATTCACCGGGTTGTATAACAACTCACCTTTTGAATGGGGTACCTCCACTTTCCTACATAAAGTAGTTTTTAATTAGGGGAAAAAGAAACCTATACAATAACTATTTGTAGACAGCTTAATTAGTTCATGAATTATTGCTCCAACATCAATAGACATCTTACATGCAATTACATATAGAAAAGTAGCACTTTCTTTCAAAAACACTGTAATTTTTGGTAGGCATCATCCTAGAACATACAAAGTATTTCTAAATTCTTGAATTTTTTTCCAAATATGTTGCTTCGAATCCTTTATGTTTCCTACTAGCAATAATCCGTTCAACTCCTTGTATAGTCAAGGCTTCTAATACTGTAGTATAATCCATATTACTAAGATATTGCTCATACTCACCTTATTCAACATGTACTCAATAAAAGTGTGCATTTATATCATTTGGTCCACATGGAACTAACACATTCCTAATAAAAACTTTATCATCAACAATGTCTAAAACATTTGCTTAAAATTCTCAAACTAAAGATACAATGCCAGCCTCTGGTTCTTTAACAATCTTTCTATAGCCTATAAATGCTATTACATCGATAATCCCATCAAGTCCATCATTAAATTCCATCTCCCTTTCCATAATAAAACCTTTGTCAACTTCCGTCGCTTTTTCAAAGTGGACTTTAGTATCAAAACTTGAAAATTTTGAACTATCATAATCTTCCAAAGTTGAAGCTTCCTTTCTTTTCCTAGACCTCTTAGGTGCCATTTTCAAGTTTTTAACACAAAATATAAACTGGGGTTCACAAAAAATTTCAATAACACAATTTTATTCCAAATAATTCCTAACCCTCTTTTTATCCTAAATAGAGTTTTGGAATCTTAATAAATATATAAATACTCCACAAATTTTAGAAAATAAATTAAAAAATAATTCCAAAATTTATGAATACTTACTTTTTATTGTTGAAGTTTTGAAGAAAAAATGAAGAATATCTCTTTGAAGATAAAAATCTCGAAGGAACTTGAAAAACTTGAAATTTTTTGTGAAAGAAATTTGAAGAAAGGTGAGATTTTTGAGGGATTAAGTATGTTTTAGGGGAGAGAAAAATTAAGGGTTGAGAGAAAATATGAGAAAAATATTAGATTTTTGCATAGGAAAAAGATATATAGGCAAAACATTTCACGCATACGATGACACGGTCCTTTCTAACTTCTATCCATTACACAATTAGTATACTATGATACGCTGCATATAAATTTTATGTCATGGCACGCTCTTCTCTTTTTCACTTTTTTTTAAATTTCCCCCCGTTTTTACCTAAATTTAAAGAAAAAAAACCTAAATTAAGAATGCATAAATTAAACACACAAAATAAATTAAATCAATAAATAAATAATTAATGGGTCACATCTCATCTAAGACTATTTTTTATTGTCTTTAGTGAGATGTTACTTTGGAGGATTTCAAAAAATTTGTAAATTCAATATCCCCTCATTATTGAGTTAATCTATTTCTTGACCTTGTAGTTATTCATTGCCTTGCTTCTGCAAGTGTTTGGCGCATTATTCCACCTGTACTTCCATCTTCTTAATGAAAACTTCTAAAGAGTCCAACCTTTGATTTGTCCTTGACTAGTTGTCTCTACTCGCTTGAATAATTGAATTCAAGTTTTCCTCCATATTTGGGTTGTTGGGAGGATTCCTTTGTAGTTATTGGTAGAATTGATGGCCTTATGGATTTGACTTTTGGGAAATGGAGGGTTGTTCTACCTAAAAGAGAAATTTGGATGATTCCTCCACCCAGGATTATAGGTATTAGCATCGGGGGTCATAGCTAGGTCTTAGTTGGTATCCCCCGAGTAAATTGACATACTTGGATCCAATTGTAGCTTTGATTAATAGAGACAAGTATCAGTACCACGTTTTAAAGTACTACATGCACCACATATTCTTTATTTGTTGTAGCATGTGTAGTAAGAAGTGCAACTAGCTTGGTTAGTTGAGCAAGTTATATTTGAAATTTAGTATCAAACTCAATTTCATGGACTCTGGCTATTCTCACTCTAGAGCTCTTTTGTTGGAAATTTGGACTAACACTGTTGTGTTAATTCATCATAGAAAAATTGGTTTTGAAGCTATAGTGGGTAGTTGTGAACCTGAAATAGGTGACATCATCCATGCCTTAGCCTTATCTTTAAGAGTGTAGGGGAAATACTCATTTTGAGTTGATGCTCAGTAAGCACACTGAGGGTAAAAGATAGAACAATGAGTCTTCATTAGGTAGTTCATGGAAAGAAGGAAGCATGGAAAAATGAATGTTTCACAATTCATAATTCCTAGTAGCCTCTCCTAGGTAGATAGAGGTAGTTGCAATTCCAATTACTATCCATGTAAACTCCTTCATTGTGGTATCTCTAGGTAGTGGGTTTCCCCCATGTTTAGTGGTTCAAGTGGAGGGTCAAGTTGAAGTTCAGAAATTTTTTCAATAAAAGGATGAGGGACGTTAAAATCTAGCATTCTTAATAGTCTAGAGGGTTTACAAATATTATTATTTAAATGTGTGAGAGGATTCCCTAAGGACCTCCTACCTTGCATGTTCGTACACAGAAATACGAATCATGTAGCTAAGAATAATAAACATATACACATGTTAATAAAAACACATGAAACAATTCATTACATAAAAATTAAAAGAAATAAGAGAATAAGAGAATTAAAGAAAATAAAAGTTAAATTATTAAAAATAAATAATAAAGAAATTTTAAAGACCTTTTTTTAAAAATTAGATAATTAATGAGACAACTAATAGATATTTTTTTATTTTTGTTAAACTTTTTTATATATTTCAAAAATAATAACAAAATAATTTTTTTAATATCTAATAGCTAACTAATAAATAAGATATAATTTTTTTAATTATAAAATATTTTCAAATATTTTTATAATATAAAATAAAAATCACAATATTTACAATACAAATGTTTTTTAAGATTTTGATAATAACAATTTAAAAACGTTATTCCTCCTTGAAAACGACGTCAACAACTTGATAATTGCTAAATTATTGAGTTTTTAAGCTTATACTATCCCCGGTAATGGCGTCAAAAACTTGATGCTCACAAAGGTTAACTAGTAAATTACACAAAAAACTTGATGTGTCCAAATTAGGCATACAAATTTTTCATAATTTATAAAATAGCTCTCAAGTGTACGAATCGCTTATAGAAAATGAAAAGTCTACTTCCAAGGTCAGTCTAAAAAGGAACATGTGATTTTTAAATCATTAAAAATGAAATTAATAACATAAACATCCTATCATGATTATTTTGAGTTAAGTTTCTAAACTATGACATAAAAATAAAGATAGATTCAATACACATTTAAGAAATTAAAAATTTATTTATCATGTGGTTGAGAATTTATAGAATATATTAGTTATTTAATTATACTTGTTCAATATTAAGTAGGATATTAAAGATATAAATTAAGATTATTTATTCTCTCTTGTATTTAAAAAGAGAAGATTAATTAAGTCTATAATTTATTATTAATTAAAATCACTTACCGCCTTCGGTAGGTTCTATCATTTAATTTTAATTAAATTATGCTTCTTTTCTAAGAGATAGTGAACCATTTAATTTGCGCCTTCGGTCGAGTCTAATAATTTAAACTCACATCAAGGTATCTATGTTAGGTTTATGATTTAAGTATCTGGAACTAACTTTCAGATTTTAAAACTATTATGAAGGATACGTTGTGAATTTATGTTCAATAATAATTCTTACAAAATATTTGAAATAGAGCGCATCTAACTATACAGTTAACATTAACCAACAGATTAAGAGTGTAAATCTAAATCATATTCAGATAATTTAAATCTTAAATATAAATCTCTTGTATTTTATGAAAAACACTTCATCAATATATTTTTCATTTACAAACTTTGGTTTTAATCTTGATGATAAAATCAAACTTAATTCATTTTATAAAAAAATGTTTAATCTACTTTAATATTTCACAAGTGTAACAACTTTATTAATATCTCATACTATTTATAGCTAGAAATGCATAGTTTAATAAATAATTAATAAATTAAACATATAGCATGTAAAATAATACTTAAAAATATTTTGAAAAGAATGCATTTGAAATATAGCTCAACAAAATCTTTAGGATTGCTTCTCGAAAACCACCAGGTAGAATTGCTGCATTGTTTATTGAATTGAAACTAAAATCTATTACATTAACTAAATTTGTTCAACTCTTGAATAAGAGAAGAACTATAAACTAAGAAAGGAGATAAAAATGACTAAAGAAAGCTAAGAAATCAACTACTAAGAGAGCTATAAGATTCTAAGATATATTTTTATCATAGAAATAGATCCTATTTAAAGGGTGAGGAAATAATGAAAAATTAAAACTTTTAACTTGACGTTGCGGCATACACAACCTATACATGATTTGAGCATGACCCACTCTTTTCGCATTGCACTACATGATATTTTCACACCCTAGTCCACATTGATTTTTGACACATTCCTTTAGCCTCGTGCCATGGCTTACAAAGATTCACACCATGGCACACTTCTAACTACTTCACTTAAGAAACCCTAATTTTGATATAATTTATTTTTCCAATTTTTAAACATATTTAATGTTTAAAAAATGTTTTCTTTTAAGCTTCCAAGTTGTAATGGAGTGCTTCAAGTATAATTCCTCAAGTTGATTTATTTTGAAACAAGAAATACTTAAAAATGAATTTGTGTAAAATGATAGCAAAACAAGGAAATGCAACTCTATAAAATCATTAAGCATGCATAATATATGATATATTAAGTGCTTTTGAGCACTTATCAGTACTTCAACACGAGACAACTTGTTCACATTTAATTGCTTGATCCACTACTCTTGTACTACAACACATGATACCATGTTATGGCACACATCTCCCTGAACATATGAAACCCTATTTTTTTTAGTGTTTATTAATTAAATCATTTGTGAAGCTAAAATACATGAAAAATAAAAAAAACATACCCATGATTCTGAAAAGAAAGATTTTCTTCAAAAGATAATAAAACTGTACAAATATAAATCTATTTTATCTTTTAAAGTGCATAAAATCATGTTATATTAATTATTTTTAAGCGTTCATCATTCTGCAAATTTTTCCTTCACATTTTCTTTTATCCTTCATCAATATCCTAAATTTTTCTCTCCATAAACACTCAAATCTCCCAAACATCATATATTTTTCCTAAAATACTTCCTATTTCTTCATAAAATTATCCCTCCTATTTGTTTTCTAGCCATTCCTTGAGAGATTTTCTCAAATCTCCATCAAAGTTCTTCAAGAGTTCATCTTCTAAAAGGAGGAATTCTTTAATCTTCATCTTCCTCACAACAACACCAATAAGTGAGCAAAACATTTTCTAGAATAATTTTTGGATTAAGTTTTTTTATTTTTGTGAATTATTTATGAGATTTTTGGATTAAAAGTGTACCAAACCATAATTGGTCTAAGAGAGGGTGAATGAAAATATTTGGATTAATTTATAGTATTTTGTTGTTTAGATTTTTGGAATTTGGTTCTACTATAATCTATAGGGACCACGTTTTTTCCTATATCACTTCTATTTCTTTTAGAAGCCATTGAATTCAAGTTCTTAGAAATTAGGGTTTCACATATACACAAACATATATTTAGGAAGGGAAAAAGTGGTCCCCGTAGAATACAATAGAGCCAAATTTGCTAGTGCATCGACTAAACTTAGATTTGATAATTCCATTGAAATTAACAAAACATTTATTTTAGAAAGGGGAATGGAATTTCAAGTTAGACAAGATAGTCACTTTGAGAGAATAACAGACATAATAGCGACACTTGGATGAAGAACGTTCGTTAAGAGCTCTTAACATCTGTTAAGTCCATCATTCAGAATTTTATGCTAATGTTCTTGGTGCTATTGATAATAGGGTAAATGTTTTGGGATGTACAAGTACCATTTAGCCCATCATATATAAATTATTATTATAGTTTAATGGATGTGGACCAAGATAAGTACTAAAGTAATTTGGATAATGTGGACTATACAGAGCTCATAGAAACCCTAGATGTAGAGGAGACTAATTGGGAATATTCTATGGGGAATCATAAAGGTTTCAAAGAAAAACAATAAACTAAGGTTTCCCATATTTGGAATTATTTTTTCTACTCTAGACTCATGTCCACCACATACGGTAGCTCTATGGACATAGAACAAGATATCTTACTCTTTGCAATAGCATCCACAATAAGCAAGAATGTTAGAGCAACAATTAACCAATAGATAAGTTATTTGCAAACTGTCACCATTTTAGTTACTTCTTTCCCCAACTTATTACCACTTTGTGTGCTAAAGTGAGGGTGAAATATCCAAAGGGTGAGATGTTATTACAATCGGGTGAATTAATTACTCCAATGTACATTAGTGAACTCACCTAAGGTACTAAAAGCACCCAAAGGGACAAAAGGGAAGCTCATTCTTCAAAAATGTCCATCAGATGAAATTCATCACTTAAGAGAAGATGTGGTTTACATGAAAAATCAAGTAAAATAATACACTACCCAACATGATGAGTATACAATTAGGCAACATCGTGTTAAGGGTGAATATAACCATAATATCTATGAGATGTAATAGTTAGATCTCTCTCATCTCAAAGCTTATTTCAGTCATTTGAGAGAATCTGAGAATCAAGGATATGATTTTGTGTTTAGACCACCTAAGCACCCACATGGCTATGACCAAGGATCGAATGACATGGCCGATTGAACCCCAACATTTCTCCAAATTATTATTGTCTGTTTATGAGAAACAATGTTTACTTTATTTAAAAATATTAAATTATAACTATTTGTTAATATGTAATTTATGAGAAGTATATAATATTCTATTTGTGTGATAAAACTGTATAAGATGATGGATGCACCATGACTTACCACATCGCTAATTGATCACATAGAGCTAAGACAAATGGGTAACTTTTCTTCTCTTTGTCTTTATTGTTAATTTACGTTTGAAACATTAAGGATAATGTAGATTATAGGTTAGAGGTGGAAGAAAAGTTACACATAAAATTATTCATTTTTTAATTTTTTTTTATCAAACATGTGTTTGGATTTATTTGCATTTATTTAATTTATTTAGTTGTTTCAGGATATTTAGGTTTATTTTTAAATGTTTTGCAAAATTATTATGCTTTTAGTTGATTTAATGTGAATGGTTAAGTCTTTGTACTATTAATTGATATCTTAAGCAAGTTTATGGAATATTGTGAAAGTCATTTTTTTATTTATAGTTTGTGTTTCATGCTTGTTTACCAAGATTGAGATAAATTTAAAATTGGTGTTTAGGAATCAAATAGTATAGACTATCTTGTGAGAATATTTTTAGCTTATATAATTTTATTATAGGTAATAATATTTTTTTCTACTCCTTTAAACACTTTTATTATTGTTTTAAATTATTAAATGATCTCTATAGGTTTTTAGCTTAATTTTAGGATTTTTGACATCTAATTAAGAATCATATACTCATTTTTATTACTTAAATTGAATGATTTGAGTAAAATTTAAAGTGTATGCCTATTTCAGTCATATTAATTTGACTTCCAAAAAAGAGATATATATAGGGTTTCCTAAACCTAACACAAAAGTGCTAAAAATTAGTCACTCTCCATATGCATATATATACATGGTCAATACTCTAAAAAAAATATAAAAGGAGAGAAAAAATAGAACAAAAAAAGAAAGTAAAAAAATGAGAGTATAAGAAAGAGAGAAAAACAAATAGTATGACCTTAAAGTTCTTCAAGTTGTGAGGTTTTTATTATAAAATAAATATAAGAAATAAATCCCCTTGAAGTCAATGCATTTTCATTCATTTTAAGGGATATACTTGAAATTTTTGCTTAATTATCTTTAATTGATGCATGAGAATATTACTGTGATTTTTTCATAATCCTATCATTTGATTATTTTCATGAAATCAATGTTATGTACTTTCGAGCCTTTCTTGTTTAATCATATGCAAACCTATTAGCTCTATTCATATAAATCATTGTAGAGTGCTTGAACCTATAGGATTAGTGTGATATTGAGAGTATAACTTGTGAGGATTAGGGTCAAAACAAATTAGGATTCCTAGCAATAAGATTGGGTGAGTCAAAGTTGATATATTTTGTAATGGAACATGTATTTGTAATTTGTAATTGGTTTGAACAATAAAATGTGAACCTTTGAGATATTAATTTAATATATTCTTGAGATTTGATTATTAACTGAAAAGAAACTAGAGTATGAGAATTGTTATTATTTTAATTTTTTTACTTTGTTATTTTTTTAGTTTTAGTCTTTAACTCTATTAATTTTAGTTTTTGTTTTGTTCATTTGTTGTTTGCTTTTATTTTTGCTATTTCTTTTAAGTTTTAATTTTACATTTTAGGATGTTTGTGAATATCATCGCTAAGGATTTCAAGGATTGTTGCATATGCTAAATACATTTGTGTCAATATACAGAAATGATGAGTGCTTGAATATATTTTAATTTAGTTTATTTATTTTTTCTTTTTAGTTTTTATCACTTTCCTTGCTAGAGGTTAGCAAGAAGCTGGTTGGGGTTGTGATGAAAACTTGAAAAACATTAATATTTTTTGGTTTTATTGTACTTAAATGTGAATAAATAGAATTATTATGTATGTTTTTATTATTATTTATGCAAATCTATATGCTCAAATCACGGGTATTTTCTTTTGTATTTCAAATGTTGATAGCTTCAAATATATAAATTGATCAACACATGAAGAACAACACCTAAAGAACTCAATTTACATCTTAGAATCTTAAAGGAATAATGAATGTAAGCCTTATATGAAGAACGAGCCAATATGTAAGGAGTGAGAAATAAAAGTTCAAGTGAAGTATGCCATGCCACGACAAAGACATAGGGAGCCACAGTGCTTTACATAAATTCACTAGACACACTGCTCATTCTATGTTATGGTGAAGAAATAGTATGTTGTAATGTGACCTATTCAAGGTAACATTGAGAAAACCTCTACGTATCCCAGGTCACTTAATTTGGCCCAAAGCCCTTATTCAGCCTCAACCTATATATTAAACTATTTTGTCCTTTAGGTTAGGTAATCACATATAGAATAACCATACAATTTTATCAATTTCATTTTACTTTCTTAAGGCCATCATAGCTCTGTTCTTATTTTATTTCTTAGTTTAGATGTAGTTTATACACAATTTAGGTAAGGAAAAAACAAATAAATGGCAACAACATGGAGATTCTAAAGATCAAGTGATACGACAAGGTTATTGGAAATTAGGGATTACTATGAAGATTAAAGTCGAAATTTTGGGGTAGGGCACATCCGTCTATCTACTTTTGGTATTAAGATCTAATCTATATTCTTATTGCTTTTTAGTAAATTCTTTTATATTTCTTGAATTTATTGAAGTTAATTTATTGGCCATTTATTATTTTTGAGCATGTCTAGTTGATTATGATAATGATAATTTAGTTTTGTTCCTATATTTGTGTTAATTATCTAGGTGAATATTTTTAATAATTAATAAATATAAATTATCTTCTATTTCAAGATTTTTGTAAAATTTATTATTGATTAATATTTTGATCATATATTTTTCATGATAGATTTAAAATATGAAAATTAAGTTTCAAATACATCATTAGATGTAATTTAGACATCTTTAATATGAGTTTAAATTGGAAACTCAATCAAAAGGATTGAATTAGTTGGTTTGTTATTTCCTTAGACGTTAGGCATAATTTAATCAAAGTAACTGATAACTCAATCGAAGGCATTAAGTGGTTTGATTAATAACGTATAGTGACTCAACCGAAGGCATTATTCATACATAAAATGGAGAATCATTAATAATCTCGATTTATACTTAATTAACCTAAATAATTCTATCAAGCATAGTCAACTACCTAAATTTTTTATTATTTATCCATTCATTGTTAAATTCATATATGTCTTGAATTTGTTTGAGTCCAATCTATATTTTATAGTTTTATTATTTTTGTAATTAGTTTAATCTTTTCAAAAACTATAATATTGTAACAGAATGTTAAGTTATAATTTTTGTGTTTGTTTTTAAGAAATTTCTTTAAATATTTAAAATCACGCATTTGTGAGCTTTTTATAAAATACAAAATTTGACAATCAAGTTTTTGTGCATCACATTATCATTAGTATGACACACCACAACTTCCACCCATATGAATACATGATCAACGAGTAGAAGAATATAAAGATGACCAAAAGAAAAGGAAAAAAGTCCCATAAAATAAATACCCCAAAAATCAAATATCTCAAGAAGTATATAAGGTTAAGGGACATCATCTCAATGCACCCAAATTTTAGCATCTTTCACAAGAATGACAAAGAGTGTTAGTATCTTTGAACAAAGTGAGCCAAAAGAGGCCATATGGTAAAATTTTAACAATAGTATTTTCATGGAAAAATGACCACCACATGCTTTAGAATGAAAAAAAGTTTAAGACATTATAAATCTTAAGTTATAGGATACAACATCTCATAATTTTGTCTAAGAAATATTTTAACAAATATGGCTCATCCCAATAAAAATTTCTTACCTCAATCAAGAACTTTCGTTTCTCTTGTGCACTCCACTTAGATGGAACTTTACCATAAACCAAGTAATTAATAATATGTGCATACCTACTTGGCTAATGATAAACAAGTGTTCATCGGAGAAGTCATCTCAAATAAGTGAATTATCCTTGGAATCATTAAAATCTAGAGTAGACAAATGATTCACAACAACATTTTCAACATGATACTTATCCTTGATGATTAGAATAAATTCCTTTAAAAGAAGAATCCACCTAATTAAGTGGCCCTTAGCATCCTTTTTCAAAAAAGGTACTTATGAGCCATATGGTCAATAAACACCACAATCAGTGAACCAATCACATAAGAACAAAAATTATCTAAAGAAAAAAGAAAACCTAGTAGTTCTTTTTCTTTTGTAGAATCATTCATTTGAGCACTATTAGCATAGTAAACAACAAAAGGCCTCACATCCCTTCATTTCCCAAGGAAAGCTCTCGTTGCATAGTGGCTTGCATCACACATAATTTTGAAAGGAAGGTTCCATTCAGGTGACTGCATGATTAGAGAGGAAGTGGATTTGGTAAAGAGTATTTGGAAAGCTTCCCCAAACTCCTAAGTCTAGTTAAACATGACATCTTTGACTAGGAGGTTACACAATGGATGAGATATTGTAGAGAGTTTTTGTAAAAATCATCCTTTATAAACCAACATATTCAAGAAAAGAACAAAAATCTCTTATTGTTTTAGGAGTAGGTAATTTAGATATTAATTCAATCTTTTCTTTATCTACCTACCTAAAAGAATCCTACAAGAAACCATGAAATGACATTTTTCCCAAATCAAAATAAGTTATTTTCTTCACACCTACTTATCACAGCTTCTAAATTAAATAGAAATAAGTCAAAGGAATCACTAAAAATAGTCAATCATCATAGAAACTTCCATGAAGTTTTCAACCATATAAAAAAATACTAAGCATACAATGTTGAAAGCTAGCTGGTGCATTACATAAACCAAAAAGCATCCTAAGCACAACTACCAAATGGCCATGTAATGGTTTCTTTTTCGTAATCCTCTAAAGCTATCTCTATTTGATAATAACAAGAATACCCATCAAGAGAGTAATAGAAAGGATGGCTAGCTATATATTCTAAGATTTGGTATATAAAAGGCAATGAAAAATAATCTTTTTAGGTGACTAAATTTAATTTTCTTTAGTCAATACACACGTGCCACCCAGTTATTATCCTATTTAGAATAAGAACTCCTTTATCATTTTCAACTACAGACACCCCAAATTTATTTGGAACCAATTATGTTAGACTTCTTTCCCAAGTGCTTCTTTCATTATGGGATTCATTCTTCTTTGGAGGTCTCTTCTAGGGTTACCTTCTTCTTCTAAATGTATTTGTAAAACTCAGAATTCACTCTTATTCATTTTCATTCAAAGACACTACATATTTATATACAAAGCTAGGGACACTCTTAGGTGACATACACCTAATACACAACTAAGACACCTAATACACAACTAATATATTCAACTAGTGATAGACACCTAATACATAACTAATATCTCTAACACTCCTCCTCAAGTTGGAGCATAGATATTAATCATGCCCAACTTGTTACAAAGATAATTAACTTGAACCCCACTTAAAGCTTTCGTGAAGATATCTCCTAGTTGTTCTCCAATCTTCATATATCCTGTAGAAATCAAACATTACTGAATTTTCTCGCGAACAAAATGACAATCAATTTCAGTGTGTTTAGTTTGCTCATGAAACACAGGATTAGAAGTAATATGAACAACATCTTGGTTATCACACCATAATTTTGATGGTATTGAAGTTTTCAAACCTACTTCATCCAAGAGCTGATATATCCATATTATTTCATACGAAGATTGTGTCATAGCCCTATATTTTGACTCTACACTCGATCGTGACACAACATTCTACTTCTTGCTTTTCCATGAGACCAAATTTCCTCCAATGAAAATACAATAGACTGATATGGATCTTCTATCCACTTTGGAACCTGCCCAATCTACATCTAAAAAACATTCAATATGAGTGTGTCCATGATTTTCATACAAGATACCACGTCCAGGTGCTCCTTTCAAGTAACACAAAATTTGCTCTAACACTACCCAATGATGAACTGTTGGGGATGGCATAAATTGGCTAACAACACTGACCGAATATGCAATATCTGGACGATTCATGGTAAGATAATTCAGCTTTCCAACCACCCTTTGATACCTCTCAGAATCTTTAAAGAGTTCCCCATCTCCTATAAGGTGGATGTTCGGAGTCATTGGAGCACTACAAGATTTTGCTCCTAATTTTCCTGTCTCAGTTAATAAGTCCAGGAAATATTTTCTCTGAGATAGAAAGATACCTTTTTTACTCCTTATGACTTCAACACCCAAGAAATACTTTAGCATCCCCAAATCCTTCATATGAAACTGAGTATGTAGGAAAGACTTAAGAGATGAAATTCCCATAGTATCACTTCCAGTAATAACAATGTCATCTACATACACAACTAAAAGAATGATATCAGCTTCTGATTGTTTGTAGAACACAGAATGGTCAGACTTGCTTTTCATCATACCAAATGTTTCTATAGCTTGACTAAATTTTCCAAAATAAGCACGAGGACTCTATTTCAAACCATACAAAGATTTGGGGAGATGAAAAACTTGCCTAGAATCCTCTTGAGCAACAAAACTAGGAGGTTGCTCCATAAACACCTCTTCTTGAAGATCACCATGAAGAAAAGCATTCTTGATATCTAATTGATGCAAAGTCCAATGATGAGTAGCTTCCATAGAAATAAACAATCGAACAGAGGTTAATTTAGCAACAGGATAGTTCACTCCATATGTTTGAGCATATCCCTTAGCAACAAGACGGGCCTTTAATCGAACAATTGACCCATCCGGATTAACCTTAACTGTGAACCCGTTTCCCCAAAGGTAAATCAACCAAGTCCCAAGTACAATTGTCGTCCAACGCATTAATTTCCTCAACCATTGCATGATGCCAACCAGGATGAGATATGGCTTCGTGAATATTTTTAGGGATAGAAATAGAATCAAGAGAGGCAATAAAAGAGCAAGAGGAAGACGAAAAATAGTTATAAGAAACAAAATAAGAAATATGATAAGTACATTGACCTTTACCTTTGCGTAATGCAATGGAAGATCATCATTTAGGACTGGATCTGATGACGAAGGAGCAGGTGCAGGACATGAATCAGAAGATCTATGTCTAGAGTAGACTTGAGTTATAGGAGGCCTAGCAGGAATTGGATCATAGACATGTTCAAATGATGTGATAGAATAGACTAACAAAATTTTCATTCCAAATAGGTGTTCCGAGTTGGAACCCAAAAACGCACTAAATGCTAATTTGTGTTTACCCAAAATTAGACCCAAATTTGAATGGGAAAAAAATTCTGAATTTTGTACCCCAATGCTCTGATACCATGTAAAACTCAGAATTCACTCTTATTCCTTTTCATTGAAAGACACTACATATTTATATACAAAACTAGGGACACTCTTAGGTGACATACACCTAATACACAATTAATATATTCAACTAGTGATAGACACCTAATACACACCTAATATACAACTAATATCTCTAAGAGTATTCTATGTGAACAAATTCATGGAGAAATACATTTTATGTTAGCTATAGTCCAAGCTAGTGCATTTTATATTCTTTTAACATATTTATCAATTTTTCTTCTTGCCTAATACTTATTTTATAAGGTATAATGACAAAAAAGTATCATTTGAAACCAAGAATGTGTGCTTTATACTTTTTCATAGTGGATAAAGTTCAACTTTTGGTGTCTCTATGGCCAAGGTTTTTAGCTTCTCTAATTCCCTTACCAACCCCTTAAAGCAAGGTTGCTATTATCTTGATTGCTTATCTTGGTTATCATAAGTAGCAAAAGAAACATTAAATGTATCAGGAAAAAGTAATGATTCATATTTATGATTAAGGATGATGAGAACCTCCAATGATTTAGATTCATATTGTAAGTTTACTTCCTCCTGAATAAGCATGTCTATGGTGTAGGTTTAATAGCACTCTTCCTTATCTTATCCAATATTGAAAAAATTCACCTCCATAGTCTTATTCACAAAAGATAGCTTTATAATACCATTCCTACAATTGACAATATGTTTTATGTAGCAAGGAAAGGTCTTCTTAGGATGGATGAGGATCTTTGACTCTATGTCGGTCTTGATATGATCATAAATCCACTTGCTTGTCCTTCTTCTAAATTCTTAGATTCTCACTTGAGTCAAATAAATCTTGAGTTTTCATAGTGGAATCGATTGAATAGTGTGGTGAAAAGCTCGTTTTACTCTTTTGTTTCACTTTATAATCATCCACATCTTTGATGTGGTGCTACTACATCTGAACTATGGATCTCATTGCAAATAATTCACTCATTTTTCTCACATACTCAAATCACATAGCTTATACTTCAACTTTAAACTAAAGCTAAGAATGATCTCTCAGCTAATGACTATGTGATGCACCTAAGGACACTTGCTTTTCATCTTGCAACTATTGGAGACGCTATCACTGATCATGATTTAGTTTTGTATGCTATTTATGGACTTAACTAGAGTTATAATCATCTTGTGTTTTATTTTACCATGACTTCAAATGTTATGTCCTTTTATCAATTTCATGTCAAGTTGTTAACTTATATAAATCCTATAATTTTAGTACCCAAAAAAGAATTTTAAAAAATATTTTATAATGTTGAGATGTAACGAGAAAGTTTCATGTAAAAAGTTAGATTGAATGAAAAAATTAGGTACAACCTTCATCACCTCGCTACCACTATCTCGCTGCCACCACAGCTGGCGAGCTCATCAGTTGGCTTTAAAAAAGGGCTAAACCACCCATTTTCCTCACATTTTTTATTCCCTCCTTTATCCCTCACTCTACAACATCCTCTCTTTAAGTTGTTTGGGATTTTTGAAAACAATTAGAGGGGATTTTGGGGATAAGTATCTGAGTATTTGTGTCGAGGATTCAAGGTAGATGTTCTTACTTTAACTTTTTAAATTCATGCATTTTTTAATAAATGAAATTTCATGCATCATATGTTATAAATAAAAGTGAAAACATAGATGCCATTATTTTATAATTAATGTTATAATGTTATAAATATTGTTAAAATCTAGTTATAAATATTTTATTATGCACACATTTAAAAAGCTTTGCATATAAGACAAGTATAAATGTCATTATGAAATGAACATTGAAAATATGATATGGCATTCGAGAATTTATTAAGGCATTATGAAAATTGTTTTTTTATGTGTAGAGTGCACCTATTCATGGTCTTTGGTTGTATGGTACATATGGGCTACAACAGACAATTTTCTATAGACTATCACTACTACAAAATGTGGCATTTAAGTTGACATGTAAAGTCAGTTTTTGGAAAAAAAACGACTTATAATGAATTTAAAGTCGATTCGGTGTAGAACCAACGCTACGAGCTATATGGATAGCATCGGTTAACATATAGAGCCAATACTACACACGTGGATATTTCCTTTTCTCTTCTTTCTTCCCCAAATAGAAACTATTCCAAGCGCTACATAACTCTCAAAAACCCAAAACCTCCTCCACTTCTCCTCCACTCTTTCTCATTTCCTGGCCATCTACGACCACCAATTCCAGCGCCAGTTAATGGGTTTTCTTCCTCTCTAACTTATCTTTTAGATCCCCTATTTTTTTTAGCAAAATACTCAAAAAAATTATACCTATTTCTCACTTACAAAACACAATTTTTTCTTCATTTCCTTCATTTTGTCACTTAATTTACTCTTGTAAGTATTTCTATTAATCATACGCATTTATTATGCCATAGATTTTTGACCGCACACAAGCCTCAAAGTTGGACCCTTTTTTGCATCTCAAAGTTTTTCATCTAGTAGGTTTCAAAGTATGACTACACATGGGACTCAAAGTTGGACCCCCTCCCCCCCCCCCCCCCCCCCCCCCCCCCCCATTATGTTTCAGACCCTTAGACTAGGCCCTATATGACATTGATTGGACCAATACATGTGTCATATGTATTATGATCATACATGGTTTAGAGTTAGACCCACATGCATCTCAGAGTTGGACCGCTCAAATGTTGATGTATCTTGGAGACTAATATAATAGAGTTGTAAATCATGCCTTGGATTTATATTGCATAGCATATTTTATATTGTATGAGCATGCATTGGGATACCCATATTGTACGTTTTCTCATTTTCTCTATAATCGAAGAGGTACAAATATACCCAAAAATTTTCACAAAATCTCCCAACTCTGAATATTGTTAATGATTATCATTCATGAAATTTTATTAATAAATGACATACATCATGAATGATTACTTGTTGGAAATATATATTAGAGTAGACTCCTACTGAGCTATATATAGCTCACCTCGTTTTTCCCATAGCTTGAAATTAAGGATTGATAGAGCGATGCACGACTTTGAGATAAGGAAAAGGAAGAGAACTTCTGGTTATAACTTTATATTTTATTTTGTAACCATTATTTAGAGAAAATTTTGTAAAGTGAATGTGTTTTCTAATATATGTGTTTTGTGATTTGTAATAGTTTTGTTAAATTATGTTAATGAAACTATGTTTTTGAATTGGGATATTCTGAATTGAACTAAAATTTTAATTTTAAAATCTTGCATGTGCTGCAAAGGTTAATTACTTGTGGTGGAGAACCTGAGGAAAGAGGAAGATCTTATTAGCTAGAAGAATTTGAGAAAATGAGGCCATCACTCTATGATGCTACTCTTAACCTCAACATCGTGGAATGATGGGTTCGGGAAATCAAGAAGAAGATGAAAGATCTAAACATGAGATGCATTTTAGAGTTAGTTTAGCTGCATACAAATGAATTAGAGAAGCTGACTACTGGTGGGACTCTGTTAGCAGAAGAAGAGATGTAGAGATAGTCACATAGGAAGAATTTGAGAGGTTGTTTTATGAAAGATTCATTAATGAGATTGCAAAAGCTAACAAGATGGTCCAATTTATGAATCTTAAGAAAGATAGCATGATCGCCACACAATATGAGAATCATTTCAATTAACTGTCAAGACTTACAGAAAATATGGTAGCAAGATTTTGACAAGGTTGCAAAGTTTTTGATGGGTCTACTAGATGACTTATGCGTGCAACTAATGTATCAAGGCATATGAGCCTACATTATAATAGTTTTCGTAACTTATATCATCGAAAAAGTTAATGGAGAATAGTTAAAGGTAGCCAGGACATTATAATGTTGATTAATTTAGAATCCATATCTAGCTAAACTTCTAATGTAATTTTGGAAAATTTCAAGTCTTAGACTATGATTTAATCAATTTAATGTCATGAACAATTTTAATTTCAATTTCAATTCTTGATTCTTGATATGTTTGATTCTATGTTTGAATGTCATAAGTATACATGTATGAATTAGAGTGATTAACTAGTTTTTTGCATAAATATGTTTACTTTTGCTAATATTATTATTCAAAGTTATACCTTATGGCTACGATCACAAATAGATTTGAATACCTTCACTAAAGATTAAACCATTTTTCTAATCTTACTTAGTTTAGTTATCATCATTTTAGATCTTAATACAATGAATGAATTAAATATAGTAAGCATACCTTTAGGTTGTTCAGGATTTAGGTTGGTTAATAAGTAGACCTTTAATCAATACATAATAAGAAAAGATGAGAAATCTTAAGTTAATCCAGATTTCTTAAGCTATAGTTTAAAATTCAGGAATAATTTTAAATCATGAAAGCCATTTATAACTTAAAGAATTAATTTACAGTCATGATATGGTTACCAAAATTGTAGACCTATGGTGAGGATAGTCTTATAAGTATATATCTCTCATAATCCTTTTACAAATTACTTCATTCCATTATGTTATTTTTCTCAAGAACACTTAAAAATCCCAATTTGCTAATTTAATTAACTCACTAAGAAACTAATAAGGTGAATGAGTCCAACACATGGTAAAGAACTAGGATAAAGATATGTACTCCTTAGAGAGTCATACAAAAACCATAAGCATTGAAAACAAACAAAAAATAGATATAAAGCAGAAGCAGATTAAATCAATCAAAAAGTAGATAGATTAATTTAACACAATAGGCAGAGTAATTAGAATACAATAGGTATGCTAAAAAGGAATAAAAGAAAGCAAGTAATAAGAAAACGTATAGAGATTTTCCAATCAGAGTCAAACTCTCATATGTTGAGACATGCACGAGAAAAACTTAGATTTTAGTAACACACAAGCATATATGCATAACAAAGTGATATAATGAGGTACACCCACTCATAACCCCTATCTATAATGTAAAATCATTAGGTTTCTTATAGCAATAACTTGGAAACAAATAATATATCAAACAATATATACAAATACAAATTGATAGAATAGTATAAATGCAAATACCTCTATCAGTTAAGAGACCATTCTTAACTTCCTATAATACCCTTACTTGCTACCTTCGCAAGAACTTGATTCGACACAAGAATTTGACTCTCCTTTAAAGCCACACCATACACAACAATTCGATTAATCAGGAAATTTCAATAGTGTAAACAAGAATGAGTTACCCATGTCAATAATAACCCACTGGAGAAATAACACAATGTACATGCATACTACAAAAACCATCCTTACATACCTAAATAGGTGCATGTATACATTATTGAACCTCATCTACCAATCTTACATAGAGGAAGACAATATATTAAGTAAAATAAAATATACTTTGTGTTTTACACACAGGAACACCAACACAGACACAAAGAACTGACAAGACTTACAATCTCTATTTTTGGCTTTCTATGGCAACATACTGCACAACTAGTTCAGATGCACATCAACATGAGATGATCA
The DNA here is from genome assembly GCA_037013495.1 of Hippophae tibetana. Taxonomy (NCBI): domain Eukaryota; kingdom Viridiplantae; phylum Streptophyta; class Magnoliopsida; order Rosales; family Elaeagnaceae; genus Hippophae; species Hippophae tibetana. The sequence continues at coordinate 7,557,726 of CM072805.1, forward strand.
TAAATATGAACTAAGGATGTATTTTCCTATGAATAGAACATTGATGACTCGATGAAAGTAGAGTCATTAGTGCATTGTTTTACTTAATATTTGCTCATTTTATTCAATAAAAAGTATTTTTGGGGTTAAAAACAATAAAATGTGAACTTTCTAGTAAAAAAGGGTGAAAATATAATTTATGGAATTTTTAGGGACTTTTTGTGGGTTTTTTTTTTATAAATTTTTAACTTAGGGCCGATCAGAAGTTTCCACATGGATGCCACGCATGTATAGGAGTTGACTGTGTAAGGCATGTTGATGCCACATAAGTAAATGAGCCCAATCATAAATCACTAAGTGTGTAGTGTGAAGTGTGATGTAACACTATTCCACAAGTCAGCACCGTGTTCATTCTGAGTTCGTTGCTTGGTCAATGCTCGCACCATGTGTCGTCACACTACTCTATAACTAGACAATCATATCAACTCATAAGGAACATCCCTTTATGTCCATTTACATTTGAGTTTTCCAGGAAAAGGTTTGAGTCTGGATTTGTTAAATAATTCTTTATGTTATGGTTCACAAACACGATGCTTAATTCTCTACTCATGACATATTTTTGTTTTCTTTTTGAACTTGTTGGCATTCTTATAAGACTTCACCGTGACTCATTCAATTTATGTATTTCCAACATATTTTTCACATCTCTATTGGACTCTTTCGCTTGCATACTTGATTAGTGGTGGGATGGTACAATTGTTGTTGGCCATTCAATTGATGGTTTGAGCTTAGATCCTATCTCAAAATTTTCCATAAATGCCTTTGATAAACACATGAGAGGCACGTCCTCTAAAAAGTTCACACAATCCACAATATCAACATTCCATACTTTCAAAGCTAAAAAGGTTGAGTTATTTTCTAGTGAGTTTATGTCCTTGTTTACAACATCATGTGTTAAAGTCGTAAGTGTGGGTGACTTAGTAGACTCTTTTAAGTTGTTCCCACAATCAGTAACATTTATCCTTAAGCAGTCATTAGCATTATCAATATCATGAAATTCATATGCTTCTTCATCTTGCACTCTCAATGTAAGTTCACCTTTTTGTACATCAATGAGTGCTCCTCTAGTTGTTAATAATGGATTACCAAGTATGATAGGAATGTCATAGTTCTCCTCCATGTCTAGCATAATGAAGGGTGTACTGATGAGTGTTTAAAAATAACTAAAATTACCATATTTAATGTACTTCAATTGATTAAATACATTTATATTTGTATGATTTTATCATATTTTTATATAAATTTCTCTTTTTGGAATCACATGTATTTTTATTATTTTTCAAGTATTTTTTTCCAAAAATAATTTAAAGACTCGAAGAAAAATAATGGAGACAATAAATCATAAATATGTTGAGAAACAAATGAAAAAAAATCAAAAAATGAAAAAATTGGACAAAATGGGTCAAAAATCTCAAAAATGTAGAGTCTCACGCGCGCCCTACACATAGCCAATACACACGCGTGCATAACCAATAGATGCAAGCACATAGCTAGCAGATGCCAGCGACTATTGCGCAGGCGCCAACGCTTGTTTGCCACATATCTCGCTTTCCATAATCAATTTTTGATACATTTGTTTCTGCCTTTTTAGCCTTTTCCCCATCTATAAAATGACCCTCTCCCCCATTGAAAAAACCATCCCAAAAATCCCTCATACAACTAACAATCCCTCTTCTCTTTCTCTCTAACTTTTTCTTTCTAGAAAGCATTCTTATTTTTTTAGTTTTAAAGTTCTTCTCTTTTTGAGAAGAACTAGTTATGCTTTTGTAGATTTCTAGTACTAATTTGATTCAACAAACTGAAATGCAAATCCGTTTGGAGACTTTCTAAAAACAGAATTAGCATCAAAGTTCTATAAGGATTATTTTGAGGTATAATTTTAAAATGAATTCTTTATAGTTATTTTTATGTTTTATTCTTATATGTTATATTTAATTTGTCTTTGATTAAATTTAACATGGTTGGCTATTTGTAAATATGATATAATGATAAAGTTATTGTACTTAATAAATATTAAATAAGTAAAACATTTCTATAAAAACAATTGATTTTATTTTTATTTAAGATTTTATATTAAAGATGTTAGAGAGAAATATATTATTTTTCATTATTAACTTAAATATGAAAATTATATTTTAAGCTTTAATCATGCGGTCTGATTTAGAGTAGTACTCTTTTATTTGTTGGTACAATGGTCTGGTAGTTAGAGTGAAACTCTATTTCAAAAGTTTTTATAAGAACTATTATTAGAAAATGTATTAACAACATATTTTTAGTAATAATTTTAAAAATTGAAAGTTAGTACTCGGATAATTAAATTCTTAAGTTTAATTTAGACACTTTGAATAAAGTCTAATTAACTAAATCCGCCTAAAGTTGTAATTAGATGGTTTGCAATTTTCTTAGAAATAAAACTAAAATTCAATACTTAATTGATTAATAGGTCATACCTAAGGATATTAGTTAATTAAAATTAAACAAAAGAATTGGGCCCTGCCTAAGGACACTTCATACCAAAAAGTAAAAAATTAATAAATATCAATTTATATTTTTAATAACCTAAATAATATGAGCAAGCATAATTAACTTAATTATTATATCCTTAAATACTCTACTATTATTAATGATAAAAAAAATTACATTATTGTTTATTGAATCCATATCTATATTTGATTTTTTTATGTTATTAGATTAGAAAATACAAATCAAAATATTGTGACATGATGTTTAGAATTTAATTTCATTTTAAGAGTTTGAATAATAAATTAAAAACCACATATGTTCCTTCCTTAGATTAATCTAGGGAGTATACTTGTTATTTTCTATAAAATAATTCATGCACTTGCGAAAGTTTTACAAATATAAAACCAAATTATATGCAAAATCAGTATTGCTAACCCAATACTAGTTTTATCTCATCAAGTTTTTGGAGACGTTTCCAGGTAAGGAATAGAATTTTTAAATTATTTATCAAAAATTTTAAATATTTCTATGTTGAAAATAATTGTGATTTCTTTTAACTTAAAAAAATATAAAAATATAAAGTTTTTGAATAATTCTTAGTGATTTACTATTAAATTTAAAAAAAACTAAATAAATAGTAAATCAAAAATTTTAAATTTAAATTTAAATTCTAAATCTAAAACTTAATAAATTTTAATTTTAATTTAGTTAATTATTTGCTTTTCTAAAAAAACTAAAAAAATTAAAAAAAAATTAAAAAATTTATAACTTTTAATTTTTAGTTTTAATTTTTAAATTTTTTTTAAAAAAAAACTAACTGTGTAATAACATGAAAAGTAAAGATATAAAAAAAGTTTTATCTAAGAGACTAGTTCTTGGAAACCTTTCGTGGGAACAATGCTCTGTTTAGGATGATTGTTTTTAAGGAGTCTTTTCCCCACTATTCTTTCTTGGGAGCACTCTTGGTTAATATTGATTATGTTATTAATAAAAAAATTAATTAATTTTTAACTTTTACTTTTAATTTTAATTTTAAAAAATATTAACTTTATTTTTAACTTATTTTTTAATTATTAACTTAAAAGTATTTAACTTTTTATGATTGTATTAATTTTAGTTTATCTCTTTTATTTATTATATAGTATTTATGTGAACTAACTTGTAAATATTGTATGATATAACATGTATAAAAATGTATTTGTATTATATATTAGATAGAGTGTATTATATTATATACAATTTAATCATATATATTTATTTGTAAAAAAAGAGTTTGTATTATATGATAGATAGAGTTTATTACAAATATGTATAGTTTAAGTAGGTGTAATTATATGTATCAAAATTTGTATAACAGTTGTTTGTATTATATATATTGTAAAAGCTATATAATTATTTTATTTTTTCCTTTTTCTTTTCTTTATTTTACTAACTTTATTTTTATTTTACTTTATTTTTTTCTTTTATTTGTTTATTTTTATTTTATTATTTTATTTTGTTTGTTTCTTTTACTTAATTTTTATTTTTATTGTTTAGTATTTATTTTAATGCTTAGTGTTAGATTACTAAAAAAATATAATTTTTCTTTCTAAAGCTATCTCCAAAATTTCAAAGTTTTTAATTACAATTTGTGACAAAAGGAGGTAGTTGATTTTTTAGATAGGTACAAATGTGTTTTGATATCTTAGTTATTTGGCTTGCACCTAGAAGTGGTTTATCTAAAACCCACAATCATGTCCCTAATTTTAAGTAAATCAAATTTTGAAAATCCATAATGCATGACTTAAAAAGTATAGGTAAACAAATTTGTCCTGCTTTTAGGTTTGATTGACTCAATGATGTGGGGATATTGAGTTTACTTAAAATGAAATCTCTCAAGTTACGTCGTGTTAGGACATTAAACTAAGCATTGGATGGAAGTCAACCCATCAATTTAGGTAATTTTATTTAATTTGTTTTATTTATTTAATTTGTTTTGTTTATTTTAGTTTAATTGCATCTGAATAATTTTATAATTTTTAAAATTAAAAATATTTATTGAGATATTAGAAGTTCATAGCGATTAGCTTGTGTGAACTTTAATGATGAACATTATAGATACACCTACATTTCTCTATCACTACTTGTACATTCTCAGGATATAGGTAACTTTTCTTCTCTTTTCTCTTTATCTTTGATTTACAATTATTAGATAGAGGACAATGTAAGTTCTAGGTTGGAGGTGGTAAAAAGTTACCATGCTTAATTTCAAAAAATTTAACAATTTTAAAAAAAATTATGTTCACATTTTTCATTTATTATTGTGTTTGATTTTATTTTATTTGTGTAGTTTAGTAATTTTTAGAATTTTATGATTAGTTTTAAAAAATTTCTTACAAAAATATATCATTTCTTTAAATCAAATTTATGTAAATAGTTAATCTTTTGCACTATTAGATTAAATTTTGAAAACATATGATGTAGTAAATGATAATTAGTTCGGAATCAAATAGTAGAGACTATCATTGTGAGAAATATTTTGAGCCCATTATCCTTTAGTCTGAGTGATAAATATTATTTTTTCTACTCTAAATATTTTTCTTATTTTTTTTAGCATTATTAGATAATCTCTATAAGACTTAACATTGAATGTCTGGATTTTTACACCTTAATGAAGTGTTATATATTTATTTTTCATAAGCTTAGATTAAATGATTTAAGAAGAAATTAATAGTATATGTATTTCTTCATTCATGTATGACTTCTATTAATATATATATATATATATAGGGTTATCTAAACAAATACGAATAGAAAAGCCAAATATTAACCACTCACTTTACCATATAAAAAATGTACAATCTGTACATGGGTCCACTTTCTTAAAAAAATGGTTTCTCTTATAAAAAATAATATAAGAGAAAAAAAATAGAAGAAAGAGAGTAAATGAATAGTATAATCTATATACTATGACCCAAAAAGCCTAAACATTTGTGAGAAATGGTTTAATGCAAAAGAAAATATAAGAAGTAATTCCTCAAGAAGTCATTGCATTTTCCTACATTTTTTAAAAGACATATTACATGATATTTTTATTTGATAAATTTTATTAATGCATGAAAGTAATGTATAATATTTTATAAATCCTATCATGAGATCAACGTTAAAATAACACCTTGAGCTTTTTTTCTTTATACATATGTGAACATATTAGTTCATTTATATAAATCAACTCTTTCGCATATAAATTAGTATGAGTATTTGAACCCATAGAATTTAGTGTTTTTTAGAGTATTGACTTATGCGGAATAGAGTCGAAGCAAATTCAGATTCTTGACACTAAGTTTGGGTGAAATTGGCTTAATACATGTTTGATATGAAATGTGAAAATGATTTTCATCTAATTATTATAATATATCATGAATGTTTAGGAATTTGAAATGATCTATGCTTAAGATTTTAATTATGAAATTTAAAAGAGATTATAAGCATGAAATATTTATGTATTTCATTTCTTTATTTTATTTGTCTTTTTACATTATTTTAAATTTTAGCTAACTTCTTATTTTATCTGTTTTATTTTGTTTTCATTTTTTTGTTAATGTTTATGGGTATCATTATTGAAAACCTTCACGAGACTTAAACTCATCCACTAGGTCAACCAAGGGGTTTAACGCCTTGTTATATATGCTAGATGCAACTATGTCAATCCACGGAATTGATTTATGATAGTTTAATTTTTAGTTTTTATTTTATTTTTTACTGCTTCTCTTGCTAAGGGACTAGCAATAAGCTGGTTGAGGGTTGTGATGAGTGCTTAAAAAGCACTAAAATTATCATGATTTAATGTACTTTAATTTATTAAATAGATTTATATTCATATGATTTTATCATATTTTTATATAAATTTATCTTTTCAGAATCACTGGTATTTTTATTTTGTTTTAGGTATTTTGTTTAAAAATAATTAAAAGACTCAAAAATAAATATTGGAGGCAATAAATCACAAATATGTTGAGAAAACAACAAGGAAGAGTAAAAAAAATGGAAAAATTGGACAAAATGGGTCAAAACGATTCAAAATGTCAAAAATGCCGAGTCCCTCACGACGCCCCGCACACAGCCAGCACATACCCACACCTATCCCACGCACACCAACGCATGTGTGCCACAAATCGCACCTTCCACACACATGGTAGCCTATTCAAATGCATCCAAATTCAATTTATGAGATATTTTCCCATTTGTTTTTCCCTTTTCCTCATCTATAAAAGGACCTCGTTCATTATTGGAAAAATCATAACAAAAATTTCTCAAACACCTAAAATCCCTCTTTTCTCTCTCTATCTTTCTCTTTCTAGGAAGCTTTCTTAGTTGTTTTTAGTTTTAAAGTTCTTCCCTTTTTGAGAAGAACTAGTTATACTTTTGTAAATTTCTAGTATTTGATTCGATGAACAGAAATGGAAATCTGTTTGGAGGTTTTCTAGAAACAAAATTAACATCAAAGTTTTGTAAGGATTATTTTGAGGTATAATTTTAAAATAAATTCTTCATAGTTATTTTTATGTTTTATTCTAAATGTTATATTTAATTTGTTTGTGATTAAATTTAAATGGCTAACTATTTGTAAATATGATATAACGATAAAGTTGTTGTGCTTACAAAATATTAAATAGGTAAAACATTTCTATAAAATAAATTGATTGTATTTTTGTTCAATATTTTATATTAAGGATGTTAGAGAGAAATATATTATTTTTCATTACAAACTTAAATCTAAAAATTAGATTTTAAGGTTTAATTATTTGATCTGATTTAGAGTAGTGTTTTTTTCTTTGTTTGTACAATCTTCTAGTAATTAGAGTGAAACTCTATTTCAAAACATTTTATAAGAACTATTATTCAAAAATGTATTAAGAACATATTTTCAGTAATGGTTTCAAAACTTGAAAGTTAGTACTTGGATAATTAAATTCATAGGTTTAATTTGTATACCTTGAATAAAGTCTAGTTAACTCATTCTACCTAAAGCTATGATTATAAAGAATTTCGGCCCCGCCTGAGGACACTTTCATACCAAAAAGCAAAAAATCAATAAATATCAATTTATATCTTTAATAACCTAAATAGTAAGAGCAAGTATAATTAAATTAATTATTATATTCTTAAATACTCCACTATTGTTGAATTCATATCTATGTTTATTTTTTTTATGTTATTAGATTAGAAAACACAAATCAAAATATCATGACAGGATGTTTAGGATTTAATTCCATTTTTAAAAGTTTGAAAAATAAATTAAAAATCATATATATTCCTTCCTTAGATCGACTTGGGAGTATACTTGTCATTTTCTATAAAATGATTCTTACACTTGCGAGAGTATCTACAAAATCAATATTGCTAACCCAATGCCAATTTTGTCTCATCATGTACCCACTTTAATACCAATTGAATAAGTCTAGCACCTAGTTTACAACCAGGGTAAGGAGATAAGGACTTCTTAAAGACTCACACCATGCTCTCAAGTAGCGAAAATAAAACAAAATAGATATAAAACAAAAGTAGATTTAATCAATTAGAAAGCATACATATTAATTTAATACTAAAAAGGTAGAGAAATCAAAATACAATAGGCATGCTAAAAAGGAAGAAAAGAAAGCAAGCAATAATAGAAAACATAGAGGTTTTTCAATCAAAGTTAAACTCTTATATATTGGGATATATAGTAGATAGACTCTAATTGTACTAACACATAAGCAAATCATACATAACATATCGATATAAGGTAAACCCTTATAGAAACCCAACCTACGTGAATAAATGTAAATGTATAAATGTAAATACCTTTATCAGTCGAGACATCTGCTCTAACTACCTATGATGCCTTCTCTTACTGTCTCTGCAATAACTTCGACACACGAATCTAGCTCTCCTCCAAAGCCACACCATACATAGCAATGTAATCAGTCACCAACGATTAATAGTGTAAATAAGGCTGAGGTACCTACCTCAACAACAACCCATTAGCAAACATTGTCTTGGGAACTCAATGATATAAATAATACCAATCCAAAAACACATTTGTTTTCTCACAGAAACACAATCCACAAATACTGAATAAACACTCAAGGTAATTGTGCAAAGGAGTCAAAAATCGCAATAAAAATTTAGCAAAGATTCTCTTGTATTTTTCTAATACCTATTTCAAAGAAATGAGGGTATTTATAGAAACTTTCCTAGCTATTTTGAGGCCTTATCAACTACCTCGAAGACCTTAGGTTGGCAAGGATAATACCACTCTTGAAAAGGGTAATACCTGTTACAACCTTGCTGGCAAAGGTTGACGAGGGATTGGTGAACGAGATCGGTGAGCCCTCTAAAAAGTGATTTTTTTTCATTTTCAAAAAATTCCATATAATTTTTCACAAATACTCACAAGTAAAATGACACAAAGGCACAAAAAAACACAACCTAGAATGCATACTACTAAAGCGATCCTCGTGGTATATGTAAACATGCTCACATACATGGTGTACCTAACTAAGTATTGTATGCATTAGTGAATCATCAATAACCATTATTACACAAAAGGAGTCATTACACTAAGTAAAATAAAATAGAGTTTGCATTTTACAAACTTAAATGCCAACATAGACACAAAGAACTTATAAGAATTACATAAGTAGTAGGAAAATTTGTAACCAATCCTCATGAATATAGTAACCCTGGTTCCTTAAATCACTTATCAGTTGTACATGATCATATATACTTATGTGTTCTAAATCATGTCAATTTTTTGGCATGGAGATTAACTTCGCAACTTTTCCACTAATTATTAGTTTAATTTTTTACTTTATTTCTTCTTAATTTTTTATTTTCTATTTTAGTTTAATAATTGTTCTAAGTTCTCAATTCTTAGAAAACTATTGAATGCAACAAGAACACGTACAACTTGAGATCAAAATGATCACTAGTTGTACCTGACTTGGAGCAACAATGTTTGGTGAATACTTTTGTTAGTAACACTACTGAATTTATGCATAAAACTTGAGCTTTCATGAGAAAAACTAAAACTACTGAGAGTAATCTTGAAAATCAAGTACGCCAATTAACCATAAATTTTAAGGTTGGACGCTCAAATATCTAGTAAACTTCCCTCTCAAACTGTGGCAAATCTAAGGAAAATTTCTAATGCAACTAGTCTAAAAAGTGGGAAGCATTTAGAAGATCTCTTTAAAGATCCAATAAATAAAAATTCTAAGAATAGTCCAACACAAGAAGAGTTAGAAAAAGGAGCAACTTCTTCACCAAAAAATAATATACCTTACGTAATTCATGAACCCTATGTGCATACTAATGCTTCAATGTTACCTTTCCCTAGCAGGTTTGCTTAATCAAAAAATAAGGATCATGAACAATGGATTTTGGAAACCATCCACAAAGTTGAAGTTAACATTCCCTTATTGGATACTATAAAAAAATGCCAAGGTATGTTAAGTTCTTTAAGGATATTTGCCCAGCTGCGCCAAGGAAAAGAATGCTAAAAGGTAATGAGGTAGTTGATTTAGGAGAGAATGTCTCAGATATATTACAAAGAAAATTTCCCCCTGAGTGTAAGCATCCTTGTAGTTTTACTATTCCATACACTATAGGAACCATTTGGTTTGAGAGAGTCATGTTAGATCTAAGAGCATCAATTAATATTATGCCTTATTCTATATATGTTTTGCTTAACATTGGTCCCTTCAAAGACACTGGTGTTATTAAATAGTTAATTGACAAGTTCATTATATATCCAAAGGGTGTCTTAGTGGATGTGTTCGTACAAGTCAATGAGATTTTATTCCCTATTGACTTTTTTGTTTTAGATATGCAAGATGAGACTAACATGATCTCTACCCCTCTTCTATTGGGTATACCATTCATGAAAACTACTCACACTAAGATTGACATCCACAGTGGGACATTAACCATGGAATTTGATGGAGAGTTTATACACTTTAATTTATTTAAACCAATATATTAATTCTTACTATTTTATTAAAATTGTAGACTATTGTATGGAATAGGTATTTAAGCTTACATAAGAAGACACCTTACAAGTAGCCTTAACACACAAGTTCAATTTTGAAAATCCAAGAAGACCTATTAATACAATACAACTCATTGTAGTTTTTGATATTGTAGTGGCATCCTTCGAATCTCTCTCCAAAATGCCACAAAGGTATAGATTGAACTTTATTTCATTACCTATTAACACTGAAAGGATGTTACCTCTTTTGTACATAACTCACATTGGAATTAAAACCTTTCCCATCACACTTGAAACATACATATTTGGCCAACAATAAAATAGTTGATATTAAAGGTATCAATCCTTCCATATGCATGCATAGGATATTACTTGAGGATGAAACCCACAATAAAGGCACAACATCGGCTAAATCCTCCAATGATAGAGGTAGTAAAGAAATAAATACTCAAATGGTTAGATATGGGGGTGATCTACCCCATCTTTGATGGTAAAAAAGTAAGCCAAATATAGGTGATACCAAAGAAATCTGGAATAGTGGTAGTGAAAAATAATGATAATGATTTAATACCAACAAGAATCCAAACAAGTTGGAAAAAGGTCAACACCAACACTAGGAAGGATCACTTCCCTTTGCCCTTCATTCATCAAATGGTAGAAACGTTAGAAGGTCAAACTTTTTATTGTTTTCTTGATGGTTATTCAGATTACAACCAAATTGCTATAGCACATGATGATTAAGAGAAAATTGCATCCACCTACACCTTTGGATCATTTGCCTTTCAAAAAAATCCATTCGGCCTTTGCAATGCCCCAGTTGTCTTAAAGATGTATGGTAAGTATATTTTCTTAATACATATAGAACATTATATAGGTTTTTATATATCATTTTATAGTTTCACATGGTACTATTGGTGTTTTAAGTCCAAAGGCACACATAGCTAAAAAGACATAGAATCAAGGAAAATTCTCATGGATACAGATTTGGATTTTGGTGATAAATAACTACATTATCTTCTTAGAGATCTTTGTTTCTTTTACTCTTTTTTTGTATCGATCTAGTCTGTTTGACTTGAGAAATTATTAGAGTGATGATACTCTATTAGTCATTTTTCTTTTGTTGTGGTATGGCCATATTTATCTTTTGTCATCTCTAGCATGCTCAATTTTCTCATTTTTTATAGCTAAATAACTTAGAAGGTGTCTAACATTGCTTTTAGTCTTTCATTTGATAAGTATGGTTTTGACATTTTATTTATTATTTGTGTCGATTCTTTACACTTAAATTTTTTTCTCAGTTTACTTGATTGGATTGTTAAGAAAGAGATGTGTTATTGCTTATGGTTTTTGGTTCATATTAGTTGTGTCACTAGAAAGTTGTTTAACTTTATTCCTTAAGTTGTGTGTTTTTATAGTTGATGTTAGAATTATTAAGTTGTAGTTTATGAAGAAATAAATAAAGTTCATATTTTGACAAAAAAAAGTTCATATGTACTTTACTTCAATCTTTCTCAGCAAGTTTTCTTTCTTCCTTGTTACTCTCCTTTTTTTGTCTTCTCGTACTAGTTTCTTGGTCATAGCTCTAATTATTTTAGCATCGTAACAACCCTCGTAATTTAAGGCTTCGTTGTTCATTGAATGTCCAAAAAAGAGTTATAAGTATGAGTTATAAGAAACACTTTTCCGTTTTTATTTATTTACTTATTTTGTTAGATAGTTTTTGAGGTAATTAAGTGTCTATTTTACATAAAAATATTTAAATGTTTTCTTTATACAAACGTATCCAAAATTTTATGTAATTTATATGTACGTTCTTTTTATGATTAACTAACACTAATTAAGTATGTTATATGAGTTAACTAAATCTAATAATCTAAATTGATATAACTTAATCACAAAATTGAATTATTTGTAAATGGAATAAGAGTTTTGATATTCTTATAACTACCCTTAGTCGTACAACTAGAGTTCGAATTGTGATGTACATTGTTCTGAACTAATTTCTCTAATCCTTGTAGCTAATTAAGGTTGGCAAACTTGGCTTTTAGGTAAATCAAGATTAAATATTTATGTTTTTAAGGTTTTGATATTGATACAACTATTTGCAATAATATTAATAAAAAAATCAATTTAATTACTAATATAAATATTATTGTGATATTATCAATAAAATGTAGAATAATATAGACAAAATATTATTTATGATTATTTTATTTATTTTTTAAAATAATTTACCACCAAATATTTTTATTTTATTTTTTCAGTCATTAGTTTTAAAGCTTTTCTATTTTGACAAAAAAATCATAAATATTCATATAATTGTATATCTTTTAATTATTAGTTTAAATAACTATATAAACATTTTAATCATTGTTCATATGAAATGGATATATATATATATATTAATATATATTAAATAAGATAATTTATTAAAATAAGTGATTGATTGTTATAATAATTTTGAAAGTTTATTAAAGTTTTCATGAATATTTTTCAATATGAAATTGATAATGATAATTTTTTTGAATCTTGATAATTTTATCGACATCAATGTTTCAAACCTTGTTTCCAATATTTCACCAACAGATTTCGGACTACTTCAACATGGATTGCCTAGGGTTTGGCATTTGATGGGCAGTTAAATTTGGATCCTAAACAAACTTAGGTGGATTTATTTGAATCTCTAGCTATTATGGGCCATTAGATATTTATTTTTGCTTGAAATTATTCCTAAATCAATTTATATCTTTAATAACCTAAATAATATGAGCAAGTATAATTACTTAGTTATTATATCCATAAATACTCCACTATTATAAAAGATAAATTTTGCATAAATGTTTATTGAATTTATATCTATGTTTATTTTTATGTTATTAGATTAAAACACAAAATCCTAAAATATTGTGACAAGATGTTTACGATTTAATTTCGTTTTTAAAAGTTTGAATAATAAATTTAAAACCACATATATTCCTTCTTTAGATCGACCTTGAGAGTATACTTATCATTTTCTACAAAATAATTTGTGCACTTGTGAGAGTTTTACAAATATAAAACCAAAGTATTGGCAGGATCGGCGATGCCGGTTTTAAAAACGAAATTAAATCCTAAACATCCTGTCACGATATTTTGGGGTTTTGTGTTTTTAATCTAATAACATACAAATAAACATAGATACAAATTCAATAAAAATTTATGCAAATTTTATCTTTTATAATAGTGGAGTATTTATGGATATAATAACTAAGTAATTATGTTTGCTCATATTATTTAGGTTATTAAAGATATAAATTGATATTTATTGATTCTCTCTTTTTTATATAAATACCACCTTTGTTGGGGTAGATATTTTTTGTGTGTTTTTTAACACATAAAAACGTGCAAGCATACACGATCACAAGTAATAAAATTTGATAAGTAAGTTATCGTTCCCACGGAGATTTGTTACTATAGTTTGTTGAGTACTAAAATTATCTCTCTCTGATTTTATTCAAAACGACCATTGATTGTAACAAATTTAAGAAAAGAGTTTCAAAACAAAATAAAAGAAATCTAGGATTGCAATTTTTCACCAAATTAATCAACTCAAATCATATTATTTTCTTTTGATTTATATTTTTTAGTACATTCAATTTGTCAACCGAAAACTTCTAATTTTATTCATACATCTCTTTCGAGCTCCGTACAAACACACCTCGTTAAATTAATTCACTATATTCCTATGAGAATTAAATTCACCAAGATTCATTACATTCTAAGTTCTCAAATGGTCACACATATAATTAGGGTATATTCCTATCCTTCATCATACATGTGATTATATTTATGAGCAATATACACAAAAATGCCTCTTCCAAGTTTATTTTTGTGCCACGGATCATTTGATAAAATTCGTAAATAATCAAAAGAATTAAACACGAAATAGAATAAACAACTCAAACGTCTTATAAAACGTTCAAAAATAATTAAAATAAAAGCATCATAAATTTAGATCAAATGCAACCCTAGAAAAATTAAATTACTTCATAAATTTAAAATAAAAATTACAACAGATACAGAAAAATTAGATGAAGAAGAAGGAAAATTAAAACACAAATATTTAGCACACGCAGAACACAACAAAAGCCAAAAAATGGCTTCTGCGTGTTCTATAGTCCAAAACCGAACAACACAAAATAATCTCCAAAACTAAACATTCCAAAACTCCAAAAACTTTTTTTATTCTATCATCTTATCTCCTATTTATAGCTAAAAATAATACATCTAAAATATTACATTTTTTATTTTATTTTTTTTATAAAAACTCGTAAAAATGTGTATCGAAACTAAAATCGACGCGTATCAAAATTCGATATCGAAACCTTATTTTAATTCACGCGTGAGACAGGGCACCGTTTCTGTATTTTTTAATTCATTATGCATGCCACGTGTCAGCGTCTGATTCGCTAAAAGGATTTAAAGTGGACACGTGGCAGCATTTCATTGGCTACGGGAAACGGGTGCACGATGGATTGTCGCACGGGAGACAACGGCTGCAACGCGGCGTGATCCTGTGCTTTCGCGTACATCGTAACATGACACGTGTCATAACATGATTGGCTTAAAAATAGAGTGTGACACGTGGCATCTTTTGATTAGCGACAAGGATTCGTGAAGACACGTGGCATCAATTGAGTCGCTCAAAATCCAGTTGCGCGCAAAGATCAGGGTACGGGATCAGAGGCGCACGTAAGTGGGGGACAGCGGCAGGACACGTCAAACACGTGGGTCCCACCTACAAGCTGGTCTCCGTGGTAGGTGGGCCCCACTTGGGCGCCGAGCCGCGTGAAAATAGAGACCTACACCCACGCGAGTTGGTCAGGTGTGATCGGGACGCGCGTATCGTAGTCGTTTCTTCTTTGATCGGACGGTCTACGTTTCGTGCGTGATGTATGGCGCGTAGATTCTTCTCACCTGCACAGAAAAATAAACTTTAATTAATTTCATTTTGGCCCAAAATTTAATTCAAATTACAATTTCAACTTTCTTTAATTACAGTTTAGCCCATTTCTAATTTAAATTAAACTTTTAATAATTAAAATTAAGCCCGATTTTAATTTTAATTATTTTTTTGACTTTTATAAATTGTTATTAAGAACTCTATTATTTGAAATTATATTTTTAGACATAAATTTGCAATTAATTACGTTTTTCGATACAAATTATTTAATTTTCTTAAAATAGGTAAAAAACAGTATATACTAATTTATTATACTAAAATTAACTAAAAACATTAAGAAAATAGCAATTATAATTAATAAAATAGATGAAAATAACTATAGAAAATACAGTTATCAATATTCTTTGTTAACTAAACAAATCAATTAACACCTATGGGTGGGGTTGATAACTAATTTGGTTAATTAAATTAATTCATTTTTCTAAGAAATTGAAAATGAACTATTTAAATGTCACCTTTGGTGGGATTAGACAGTTTAAACTTTATTCAAGGTGTCCAAATTATACCTAAGAATTTAATTATCTGAGTACTAACTTTCAAGTTTTAAAACCACTACTGAAAACATGTTGTCAATACATTTTCAGATAATAATTCATAAAAACTTTTGAAATAGAGCTTTACTCTAAATCAGACCGGATAACTAAACCTTAAAATCTAATTTTTAGATTTAAGTTTGTAATGAAAAATAATATATTTCTCTCTAACATTCTTAATATAAAATCTTGAATAAAAATAAAATCAATTCATTTTTGAGATTTTTACCTATTTAATATTTCCCAAGAATAACAACGTTATTATTATATCATGTTTACAAATAGCCAGCAATGTTAAATTTAATCACAGACAAATTAAATATAACATATAAGAATAAAACATAAAAAATAACTCCAAAGAAAATAAAATCCTTACAGTACTTTGATGCTAACTCTGTTGCTGAAAAACCTCCAAACAGAATTTGCACTTTCATTTATTGAATCAAAAAGCAAATAAATTATAAAAACATAATTAGTTCTTCTCAAAAAGAGAAGAACTCTAAAACTAAGAAAAGCTAAAAACTAAGAAATGGAGAGAAAGAAAAAGAAGAGAAGATGTGTTTTTAGGTGTGATTTGAAGTGAAGAGAATGCGGGTATTTATAGGTAAGGAGAGGAAGAAAAAGTGGGTGAAAAAATGATTAAAAATGGTGGAAACGCGGAGTAGTGAATGATGACATCATTGCTGATGTCATGCTGCCGTGGGGTGTGGGGGCGTGTGCATCTGGAGCAGGGGCGTGCAGAGGCATGCACGGAAAGGAGCAGGGGCACGCAGCGATGCGCACGGACAGTACGATGCGGCGTACGGGACCGGGCGCTGATGGGCGTGGGTGTGCACGTTGGCTGGCGCGGTTGGGCGGCTTCGTGCGCGATTTCCTCCTTTTTGACCCATTTTGTCCAATTTTTCCATCTTTTTGTTACTTTTCCTCATTTAATTTATGAATATATTTGTGATGTATTGTCTCCAGTATTTTTCTTTGAGTCTTTAAATTACTTTTTTAAGCAAAAATACCTGAAAAACAATAAAAATACTCATGATTCCGAAAAGACAGATTTATATAAATATATGATAAAATCATATAAATATATATATTTTTAATCAATTAACGTGCATAAAATCATGATAATTTTATTATTTTTTGAGCACTCATCAGCTTGCCAGAATGAGTTGATGATGACCTTATCTTGATCACTTACTATGGATGTTGGAATGCCGTGTAGATGCACCACATTGGCTACAAAATTCCTTGGGTAGAATCAGGGCAGTAAAAGGGTGCTTTATGGAAATGAAATGGGCATACTTCATCAACCGATCTACCACTAACATAATCATTGTATTTTCCTTTGATGGTGGTAGCCCTTCGGTGAAATCCATTGAGATTTCATCCCATATTTTGGTAGGAATTGGTAAGGGTTGCAACAATCCTGCTAGTTTCATACAATCAGTCTTGAACCATTGGCATACCTCGCACAAACGCAAGAACTCCACCTTTTGGCATATATTGGACCAACAAAAATTATGTTTGATTCGTGAGAAGGTTTTGTGAAACCCAAAGTGCCCTCCAATTGAAGATGAATGGTAGTCAGCTAAAGTTTTTGGAATTAAAGAAGATTGTGGGCTTAGATAAACTTTGTTCCTTTTGAACCATACCCCATCACATTGGTATAGTTTGATGACATCCGGAGAGGAAGTCTTGGCTATTAGTTTCTCATAAAAAGGGTCTTGTTGGACTTTCTACTTGAGTATTGGCCACCAATCTGCTTGCGGCTGAGACATAGATAGAAATTGGAACTCTACCACTCAAGACAGAGTGTACACCCTAATTTTCTAAACATCTTTTGTACTCAATTTTGTAGTCATAGCCAAGGATTTTAAGCAACCATCGTGCCTGTACGAGTGTTGTTATATGTTGCTCCAGTAGATACTTTAGACTTTTTTTAAATGTGTATATTGTGAATGGTCTTCCTAGTATGTATGGCCGTCATATCTTGATGACTTTAACAACATGCAACATTTCTTTATCATAAGTAGACAATGATAAGGCTGATCCCTTGAGTGTAGCATTAAAATAAGCCACTGGCATCACATTCGATCATGAAACGTTGTGTGAAGTCTAGTAAACGTAGAATAGATGGGAGGTTAAAGTTTCTTTCAACTATTGGAAGGCCATTGTTGTAGCCTCATTCCATTGGAACCCTACCTTACTCAATAGGCGGGTTAAGGGTGTTGTTATTCCCCCAAAATGATGAATGAATTTTATATAATAGCCTACCAATCGAAGGAACCTTCTGACTCATTTTGATGTGGTTAGTGTTGGTCATTCAATGCAACACAAATATTTGTTGAATCAACTAAGACTCTTTAGTCTGAAATAAGGTGGCCCAAGTATTCTACCTATAATACACCAAATCGACACTAAGATTATTTAGCAAAAAAATGATTAGTCGTTAGTAATTGTAGGACAGTTTGCAAATGCATGCTATGGTCCTCCCACGAATTGGAGTATACTAGGATATCATCAAAGAAAACCAAGATGAATTTCTTGAGGAAAGGTTGAAAGATATCATTCATGAGACTTTGGAAGATGGTTGGGGCATTGGTGAGACCAAATGGCATCACTAGGAACTCATAGTGGCCTTTATGTGTTCTGAATGCTATCTTAGGGGTGTCATCCTCATTAACACTTATTTGGTGGTACCTTGAATGGAGATTCTGTTTGGAATAAACTTTAACTCCATGAAGTTCATCCAACAATTCATCAATGACAGATATGGGGTACTTATCTTTAACAGTGATTGCATTAAGAGCTCGACAGTCCACACAAAACCTCCAAGTTCCATCTACCTTCTTAACTAACAAAACTGGTGATGAGAAGGGGTTATTACTTGGCCTTATCAATTGGGATTGTAAGAGCTCTTGCACCATCTTTTTTTTCTTAGTTTTTTTTATAATAAGGGTAGTGATAAGGTCAAACATTCACTGGTCCAAAGCCAGGTTGCAAGGGAATTCTATGGTCATATATTCGCATAGAGGTAAGCAGGTGGAAGATTCAAATACCTGAGGAAACTTAGCCAATAGTTTACTTATCTTAAGAAGGTATGCATTGGACTGATCTTTGTGATTATTAACTGGTATTATCTGGAGGAACAACCCAGTGCCTTGTAACCATTGCATTCTTTACTGGTTAGAGCTGCAATGTTGGCTCTCCCCAACCCTTGGAATGTATGAGAAGTTCCTTAATGTCGATCTCTTATAGAATTTGTAGTGGTTTTAATCTTTTACTTATTTTCTCTAAACTAATAAATTGATAAAATAAAATAAACTTTGACAAACAAAACAAATTATTAAAAAAAGTAAGAAAATAAAATAAAATAATTAATTAAATAACTAAGTTAACGTAAATTAACGAGAATTTTAATTAAAAACATGCTAATAAAATTTTTAGCTAGCTAATCAATCATAATTTATACTATTTAGGTTCATTTAACCACTGTTTCTATGTTGAGATTATTGATTTTCAACTAAAAATAAGAAACACTTATGATCATGACAATATTCACTACTACAAACTAATTAATTTATTTAATAGAGACAATTAATTGATTAATTGGAATAAACATAAGAAAGTTATAAAATCATCTAAACTAACACAATGATCAAGTAATTAATTTATATTCTTATCCAAAATAACACATTCAGGCATAGATGATTTTTCTAACAATCTAATTCTCAAATACTCACTTTAATCGTAAATAAAAATTTGATCCATCAATAATTCATAACTAAATATATGAAAAATAATAAACAATAAATAATCTCAAACTTTTATTAAAATTTAATTAACTTATCAATCCAAAAATAACCATGATAGCACAAATAAATTTATTCACACATAATTAAACTCAAAATTATAAATAGAATTATAAATGGTATTATCTTTACAATCCAAATCAAATAAAACTAAAAATGAAAATATTCTTAATCAAAAAATAAGCAAACTCTTTAATTTGTTGATCTTTCTTTTACAAAAGCTTAAAGAAATTGCACAACAATTGAGTTTCTCTCTCTAGGATTTGTTGCCCTTCTCTCAAAAATATTCTCTAAGTTTAAAAACTAATGATATATTATTTGAGTTTGCTTGATTAAATTTATGGGTAAATTTTCAACAAAAACCTAATCTAAATATGGAACATTGCATTTTTTAAGGCTAAAAGAACACTAAAAAGGGTACAAAACAAAGCCATTTAAGCACAAATGTGAACAGTAGCAAAAAATAGCAAAATGATATTGTATCAGGTTATTAGTGCACTGAAGAGTGACATGAAATAGTGTCATTTTGCTATATGTGGCACTCTTTTTATTGAGTACATACATGTAACCCATTTTTTCCTCAGTCTGTCTAGCCATACTAAGTAAATCCAAGAATTTTCGAAACGCACCGACCTGGGGCATATTTTTACCATTTTGCCTTTTCTTTATTCTAGATTTAATCAAGTGTTTTCTATATACAACCATTGGCCCTATAAATCTATAAAAAAATTCTAATAAATTATAGAAACTCTCAAAATATTTATTTATTTGTAAAATTATAAAAATAAATTCTTACATTCCTAGATTTTTCTAGTCATTGAGCAAAACAAAATAATAAGTAAATAAAATCCTAAAAATAAATATATAAACTTAAATCAATAATTTTTTTCTTACCTTAATTTCTTTATAGCTCGTGACATTTATGCATTCAAGAAACTTTAGAGGAAATAAAGTCATTGATTGACTCTCAAGCAAATGATCTCACAAGTAGGTGTGAGGGCTTTTCAAAAGAGATACAATGATTTTCTTCAAAAATTTAAAGCAAATCATGAGAATTTAAAGAAGCTTGAGGAACAATTAAAGGTTCTTACTTCCATTAAAACGCTTCAACCTCTTGTAAATCCTGTCCTTACTGCTAATGAGAATAATAAAGTTGAACAATTAAAATAAGAGATAATTATTCTTTAAGAAATCAAAGGATCATTTGAGTGACTCTCTTACGGAAAAGGATGTTAAGATTTGAGAAGTTTTTTGTTTATTTATGGACTTAATTATCTAGAGGATGGGCGAATAGAAGATCAGCAAAAGTATGAAAAATTAAAATATCGCAGAATGTCCTTACATGTAATCGCATATAAATAAAGTAATGCAGAAATATAAAGATTACCAATGGGAGTTTTAGGTAAAAATAACCTAGTTCACACCATTAACCTAAAAGGGAAACCACGGGTCCATTAGAAATCTAGTTATAAGTCATTATTTTCCTTAAGTCTCTATAAGAAAGGTATTTAGATCTGGACCAATGTTTTGATAACTTGACTCATATAAGTAATCAAACTTGTTCAACTAGTACTTGAAACATTATCACAATTACACAAGTGTTAATGTATGTCCTAGAGTAGATTCAATCATGAATATCCCTAATTAGATGATTTAATAATTATATCAGATAAATTAAAATCAAATAGCAACCCTAGAACAATCAATTTAAGGACAAATTCAATAAAGATAACTTCTTTACAGATTAAGAATCAAACCAAATAATTATGATATGATGCACAAAATTATTTGATCTAACAATTCAAGAAGAAAAATAAAGAAGAAACTATATGAACATATGACCAACATATCATAAGCCAATTAGGCGTATCAATCAATCAAACACAACCACCAATGTTTGATAAATTAACTAAATAAATAAGCCTAAAGAATTGTGATCTTGAATTTGCAAAACAAGAGAGAGAGATTAAGATGAAGAGAATAATGCTCTTGTCTGGTTAATTGAACCAATAAGCAATGAGTTTTATTTATAAGAAAATTCAAAACCCTTAATCCTATGTAATTGATAAATATGTTTTTTATTACAAATAAGATTAGTAAAACCCATTAATAAAAAAGATTCCTATTTAAAGAAGAGTTTTTTAAAGTATAATCATTAATCAGGAAGACTGTTATTTAAAAAGGGTTATTTTCAAAGTAGAATTATTAATCAAGAAGACTCCTATTTAAAGAAGACTTCTTTCTAAAGTAGATTTTAGGCTATCTCTTAGACTAATATTTCGCATATAATTTAGGTTATATTTTATCCAATATTTTAGCATATATCTTATCTTATATTTTAACCTAAAATTTAGGACATATTTTAAAAACAATGAAGCATATTAAAGAATTGAATAAGTGGTAATTTCATAAATTTTCTTTAATTTAAAATATATTTTAAGTTGAAACCATAGCCACTCGATCAATCTAGGTCGATCTCAATCGATTGAACCAAAAATTTTGATCGATCTAATGGTAGTAAAAGATAAATTCTAAAATAAGTAGATCAATCTACTCAAATGATAACTCTATGTTTTAGAGTTATTTTGTCCAATTTATTAATTATAATTGTTATGTTCTTAAGGTTTTTAGTTAATTTTAAGTTTCTAAATTATTATTTGGTGTTAGTTTTGTAAGAAATTATATTTTGAGAGAAAAAGAAACAATTTGAATTAAAAATGACTTAAATGTAAATAAAAAAAGTTGAAAATTTAAACGTCTTTTGCATAGAAAATGAGTTTCACACTCATATGGAACAATACAAGTCACCCACCATCAGATCAAACAATGAACGATCCAGATCGAGTGTGTTCTTCACTCTCCACACGAGAGAGTCATAGAGTAGGGTCCAGTTATTCTGCACAACCCAGCGTGCAGAATAGGGTCAAGTTATTCTACACACCCTCACGTGCGGAATTCCCTGCGATGCAATCCATCGAAGCTCCATGCGCCCTCGCGTCTCACCCATCCCACATATGACATGTGTTTGATTCTCCTACCAATGAATCAAAGCTCGCCACGTGTCATGCGTAGTGTAAAAAAAATTTCTCCAACAACCTAGCTTATTTTTCACGCCTCTTTTGTACCAATTGGGTGGGTATTTTTGAAAAAACAAACATAGAGAAAGCAAAGAAGGAGGAGGGGAGGAAGTCCATTTTTCTCCCTTTTTGTTTTCTTTTTTGTTTGTAACACACACACAAATGTATTTTTCTTTAGTTGAATATTGAGTTAGCAACTCTTGAATATTGGAGCATTCTTGAAGACTATTGTGCAAGACTTTGAAGTGGAATATTGCTTGGAGATTGAGGAATCATCAAAGAGTTTCTTCTAATCCCTTTGTATTTTGATTTAGTTTTTCTTAAATGTCTAAATATTCTTGGATTGTGATTTCAATATTTGCTATAAACTAAATTATTTGTTCTAGAGTTGCAATATAGCTCACATTATGAAGCTTGAATTAATTATTTTTGAATTATATGTGGGATGTTACTTTTAATTTATTTATTTTATTTGTGCTTAATACCTTTGATTGTTTGAAGATTAACCAATTGATTTGTGAACCCTAATGAACTTGGAAAAGGAATTTTTGTGTTTTGCTCTTGGATAAAATAACATATGTATATATGGAATAAGAGTATACCTTTATTGTATGTGTAGCAATTGAGAACTTTGAGCTTAATAAATCTTTGGTAAATTTAATTCTCATATAGTGAATTAATTTAGTGAGATATGTCTATTTGTTATCGGAAGAGACGTGTAGATAAATTAGTAGTTCTTGGTGGACAAATTAAATGTGAGAACATAAATCAAGAAAAAATAATATGATTCAAGTGGATTAATTTGGTGAAATTGCAATCTTAGATTTTTCTTCAAGTGTTAATCTCATATATTGTTATTTAGAATTAGTTTAGTTTAACTCTATCCAAATATTGATTATTTGGATAAAATTAGGTTGAGATAATTTTAGTACTTAACAAAGATTAGTAACAAATCTTCGTGGAAACAATATAGTATTTATCACTTACTACTTATGAATGTGTATACTTGCACGTTGATGTTCTTTTAAGATACCAACATCAAATTAGTTCAGACACTTTTTAATTAAGGTAGATTGATCCTCAATATATCTACTCACCTCGATCAATCTAATCATGTCTCGATTGAGTTAGTGACATATATGAAAAAATTTCCTATCTGAGGTGCATAAGAATAGATATGTTCTTGAGATGTATTCATTGAAGCTCGATAGTTTCTTTGGCTTGAAAGTATTATTGAAAGGCATACCTATAAACTAAAATTATATTTAGATGTTTTTGTCACAAATATCTCCAACACTAACATAGACCTTACAATATCCCCATTTGGTATATTCGTGTGACAAAACCTCTCTCATTACCTAACACTCATAGGAAAAATAAAGTTTTACATAATGGTAATATCCTATGATCAAATGAAACCATATTCGATTGAATCTTGAAGCTCATGTTTACACTGAAAGTCAAATACAAACCTAATTTTCTACATGTGATCATTTAAACATTTTAGCCCAATTGTTATTTCAATTCAATTATATTATTTAATCTTATTTTTATTCTTTTAACTGTCTGGCCAAAAATTTATCTATAGATACAATTAATTAGATTTGAGAGACTTATTTAATTGTTTGTCCTGATTAAATAATATGCATAGATTTTAGGCAAATATGTATAATTATTATGTGTATGATCTAGAATTGATGAGCTTAATGAGTAACATACAATCTAATTGGCATAAGGGTACAATTAGGTTAATTATTATATGGTGTGAGTGTGCTTGAGTGAGGAAAGCATGCTAGGTTAGTTTTAATTAATAATATAATTGATTGATAATTATTATTAGGGGGAATTTTAGTGATTCGCATGTTAAGAAATTAGGAGATTAAAGATTCCAAGATTATTTTCTCAAATATCTTCTTAGTTGTTGAGTCATATGATTTAAAATTAGCTTTTATTTACTTTTTAGCTTTTATAATTTTCTATTATCCAAATAGTATTCATAATAATTATATTGGTACTTGGTTATAAGTTACACAACTTCCAATGTGATTGATATCCATACTTAGGTACATTATATTACTTGCACGACCCTTATACTTGCAGATTGCATGGTGTTGATCAAGTATTTAGCACCATTACTAGAAAGTCTAGTACTTATAATGGATATTAATAATGGTTATTATTGTACTAGTTTGGACCTTTTAATTTTTGTTTTAGAGTTTCTATTGTATACCCAGGTTGATAGGTAAAAGGCCTTAAGGTAACTTGCAAGCAACACAAAAGGTTAATCAAAAAAGAGAAGCTAAGAGGCAGAGTAAAGCAATATCCTTGAGGAGTGGTAAATTTAATAAGAGAATGAGGAAATCAAAAATGAGGAAGAGGATAAAGTAGACAAAGATAGTACTAAAAAATAAATAATTCAACCAAAGAAGAGCAACCTTTACAAACCTACAATTCCCTTTCGTTAAGGACTCCAAAAGAAAAATTAGACAATTAGTTTTCAAAATTCCTAGATGTCTTCAAGAAGCTGCAAAAAAACATACCATTTATAGATTCACTTGAACAACACCATATGCCAAATTCATAAAGGACATCCAGTCTAGGAAAATGAGGGTTGGAGATAATGAGAAAATAACCTTAACTGAAGGTTGTAGTGCCATCATTAAGAGAAAACTACCAGAAAAGCTTAAAGATCGGGGTAGATTTGATATCCCTTGCACAATTAGGAATATACATTTTGGAAAGGTATTAAGTGACTTAGGTACAAGCATTAACCTTATGTCATTATCAGTTTTCAAGAGATTGGGGGTTGTTGAAGCCAAAACCACTTATAATACTAGTGATTGCTTTAAGATAGATGTTACTAATGAACTAGCTATTGATGCACTTCATAATGTGTGCCCTAGTGAAGCTTTAGAATATGTGCTCATTAATTCTATGCACATACATGTTGTTGAACACCATGAAAATCACTTACACATACGCATTCATGATGATAACTTAACTAAATCTGTTGAACCACCCACATTCAAGATTTTAACACTTGATACTATGAATGATGAAATAATTTCTTTAAAACACAATTTTACATAATTTAATGATGAAATTGTGGAATCTATAATACGAGTAGATATTAGAACTCAAACCTTTTCCTTACCATCCTCAATCAAGTGGGCAAACAACAGTGTTCAATAAAGAGGTAAAAAGGATACTACAAATAAATAAATTGGATGAGATATGATGGAGTGCTTATGGGATAGAAAGTATTACTGAATAACTCAAGACTTAACTTGTTTGAGCAAATTCAAGAGTAGATGATTTGGTCTATTAATTATCACTAAGGTAACAAACCAAAGAGCCATTGAATTGGAAAACAAAACAAAGAATGGTTCATGGTCAATGGCATAGTGCAATATCTTGGAGATCAATTTCCAAATGAAAAAGCTGTGATGATCTTGGTTAATGCACCTTAGCAGCTGATATGAATGTCTAGCCAAGGACATTAAACATGGCACTTGTTGGGAGGCAACCCAATATTATTTTCCTGATATGTTTTCTATTTTATAAGTGAATAAATATGGAGGGCAATGACACAACAAAGATTGAGCAATTTCAATGACAGATGTAGTGTGCCAAGGCTAAGGGAATTTTTTTTCCTTTCACTCTTTTTCATATTCATATATGCACATTGGGGACAATGTACAATTTAAATATGGGTGAGGGAACTTAGTTCTCTACTTTTACTTTAGTGTTTAGTTTGCATTTGTAGTTTTTTAGGATATTTTTTAATGTATACATGGAATCCAAATGCATGCATGTTTGATATGAAATATATGAATCCAATGATATAATTGGTAGTTATGACTAGAATAAGGAACGTAACATGCTCATTAAGATACTTGCATTAATCATGCCATATACTTGCTAGTTCTGATTGAATTGATTTACATTTTTATGCACATGATCATCACTGATTTTGATATTATTGAGAGAAAATTTGAGGTGAGTTATACCATACTTTAGAATCTATTTGATCATCCTTTGAGGCAAAATTCTAAATAATATTTGGCTTGAGAAATGATTTAGTTATTTATTGGAATGATTAAGCCTTTCAAGCAACCCATTGTTTATATCTTTTGTCACCTATTTGAGCCTTACTTAGAACCATTCATATATTTAAGCCACCTTTTTAGTATAACCACTAAGCATTACCTTTACCCTTACACCTTTATTTTGTATAAAAAATACAATCATGTGCTATGATATAAAGCAAGGTGAAATGTAATACTTCCTATTTCTTTACATATACATAAAAAAACTAACAATATAACTTTCCTTCTAAACAAAAAAAGAGGATAAAATTAAAAATAAGTTTAGGGGTATTGTGAGGCTAAAAAATAAAAGAGGGAGAGTGAGAAAATAAAGTGATGAAGAGATATGGAATAAAAAATCAAAAGAAGGATAAGATAGGGTGTACAAAAATATCAAAGGAAAGCTCAATTGAAGTTAAATTTTACATGAGAAATAAAAAGAGAGCTAAGGTGTGGAAAAAGCCTAAATATATCCATTCATCTACCCTCACCTTAGCCTTACACTATAAGCATGTAATGCTCTATTTATCTTTAGCTAAGTGCAATAATTGACCTATGAAACTTGTTCAAAGACTTAGTTGATTAGTAAGCTCATATAAGCTGATTTCATGAGTTCATTGGGTGACATCATATGCAACACACACATGAATTAATTCGTCAAAAAACTTGCATATTCTTATATTAACGGACTGTTGATTGATGTATATGTGAACTTCCTTGTCATAGAATTGTATGACTTTTGAAGGGGATAGTTTTCGTTAAACATGCATGCATTAATAGATATATGTTTATAAATGTGCTCCCCATATCATTTTATTTAGTTAGACTTGACTTTGCTAGAGGGCAAGCAAAGAGTTAAGTTTAGGGTTGTGATAATTCTACAAAAGTAGAGTTATTTATTTACTTCTAAACCACTTATTTTACTTGTTATGTGTTAAAATATCATGAAAAAGCTTATTTGTGTCTAATATGGAAAAGTAGGTGAAAAGATATAAAATGAAATTAAAATAGGCGAAAATAAGGATAATTATAGAATTATAGAGTCCATCGATCGATGAAGAACTGGATCGATCAATGAAGAACTGGATCGATCAAATTTTTGTAACTAGATTGATCGAAAAAGAAGTGGATCGATCGAGGGGTCACTGCTCGATCGATCAAGTGGCGAGAATTAAAATTTTTAAACCTTGAATTAAATCCCAACTTTCAATTTCAACCCTTGAATCAAAGTAATACAAATCCTAATCTAATGAAGATCAATTTTAGCCAATTTAAAGCACCTAATTGAGGTAATAAGAACACACAATTATGATTACAAACCCTATAGCTGCCAAGAAGTTAAAAGAAGAGAAAAAAATTCAAGAGGAGACATAACTTTGTGAAGAATTCAAGAGAAGATTAGTGTTACAAACCAAGAGATTGAGTGTATATCTTCTTCTTCTCCTTTTTTTATCAATTATATTGCTTTTTATGAAAAATCTGAGCTTAAAGAAAATAATTATTCTAAATAATTTATTAATCTCGAAGTCTTATGAGCCAAATTTTCTTCATATGATGATGTAATGTTTTACCCCAATTGTTATTTCAATTCAATTATATTATTTAATTTGATTTTTATGTTATTAATTGTTTGGCCAACAATTGAACTATAGAGGTAATTAAATAGATTTTGAGGGAATTATTTAATAGTTTTTCTTGATTAAATAAAATGCATAATTTCTAGCTAGAGATGTACGATTCTTATGTTTATGATCTTTAATTGATGAACTTAATGAGTAGTATTCAATCTAATTAGCATATGAGTGTAGTTAGGTTAATTGCTATATGATGTGTAGTGTACTTAAGAGAGAAATGCATGCTAGGTTAGATTCAGATTATATAATTGATAGATGATTATATTAGGGGGGATTTTAGTAATTAACATGTTAAAAAATTTGGTGATTAAAAATTCCTAGATCATTTTCTAATTTATCTTTATAGGTATTGAGTCTTATGATTTAAAATTATTTGTCATTTATTTTTTAGTTATCACAATTTTCTATTGTCAAATATCATTCGTAATAATTATATTAGTACTTAGTTATAAGTCAAACAACTTCCTATGAGATTGATATCTGTATTTAGGTATATTATATTACTTATTGACCTGTATAATTTTGAATTATATTTTATAATCACGTGGGAAGCCTATGTCTAGTTAATTCATTAATCTAGGGGTCTTATGAGCCAAATTTTTACAATGTGATGATATAATATTTTACCCTAATTATGATTTTAATTTAATTATATTATTTAATCTGATTTTTATGCTATGAATTATTTGGCCAATAATTAATCTATAGAGAAAATTAAATAGATTTGAGAGAATTATTTTGTTGTTTATCTTGATCAAATAACATGTATAGTTTCTAGGAAAAGATGTATGGCTTTTATGTATGTGATCCATAATTTATGAACATAATGAATAGTTGCAATTTATTTACATGAGAGTTTGATTAAATTAATTATTATATAGTGTGTAGTTTACTTGAGAGAGGAATACATAAAATGTTAAATTCAATTGATTATGTAATTAATTGATTATTAAATTGGAGGGATTTTAGTGATTCACATGTTTAGAAAATTGGGGATTAAGTATTCCTAGATATTTTCTCATGTCTTCTTAGTTACCAAATTTGATTTAATTAATTATTGTTATTTACTTTTAGTTTTTTTAATTTTGCTTCATCCTCTTTATCACTATTGGTATTGTACGAAATAGTGACCTAAACTTTTATTGCATTTTTTTTATTCGTTTTAGTTTCTAAATGCACTGAGTAGCAACGTGTCCTTGCTTTCCCATTCAATGCACCTTATTTTATTTAAGTGACCTTTACTTGGTTTCTCAAAACCATTTTCTGAGTTTTCATCATCTATAGTAGAACTTGAGGTTTAAGAACTAGAAGTATATCTTTCAGTAGTCCCAAAAGAAGGTTTCTTCTTCCCAAAAAACCTTGTAAATCTCTAAGCAAGGAATGCCATTTTCCTCCTCATTAGGGTCAGAAACATCATTATCATAACTAATAGAAGTGGTAATTGTATCAATATTGGGACCACTTTCCTTATTGGTTTTGAGAGCCAAGCTATTTCCCTTTTCTACACCATTTTGAACTTGTCTGGGCAACAGGTGTTGAAGTTCAAAGACTTGCAGGTCACCAACTAATTCATTAACAATAAGTTCACTAGGCTTGTACATGAACTCAAGCATGATAACTTTGGCATAAAATTGTTAGGGTCACTAGTTGTGATTTTATCAATATACTTTTCCTTACTAATAGGCCTACCCAAGTTATAGGAATGATTGACAATGTTTAAAAATCGAGTATAGAATTTGTCAAATATTTCATCCTCGTGCATGATACAGAGTTCAAAATATTTGTTCAATTTCAAAATTTTGGATCTTTTGATAGCTAATGTACCTTCATAAGTAGTCTCTAAAATATCCCAAGCTTATTTTGAAGAAGTACGACTCTGAATTCTTCTAAACTCATCAGGCATCACAACCTTGATAATTGCATATAAACCCTTTATATTATATTCAATCATAGCTTTTGGGATAACAGAATTGTTAGGTAGGATTTTTGTAGGTCTTAGTCTAGCAATTTACAACAAAGAACCATACTTGATCTCTTTGGGACCATAAAGGCCCTCATTTTTTGATTTTTAGTAGGCATAATTCAACCCATCAAAAGACGGAGGTCTACATATATTACCTCATTCTTTTGACTCTATAAGAGAAAAAGTGTGTGTGTGAACAAACAAGTTAACAAAATCAACACCAAAGAAATTAAATCCAAAAGGGTGCACCTGCTTTGATACCAAATGAAAGAGTCCATGACCCAGTAAACAAAAAAGATAAGGAGATATAAACTCCTAAAGACTTTTCCCTAACTCAATAGAATAGTAAAACACTTATACATTTCATGCAATTAAAGCTTAAAACATATAATATCAAAAGTAGATAACTTTAATAACATCTATTATATATATCAAATAGAAATCAAGCAAGAATGTAAAAGCTTTATAATCTAAGTTTAAGCTTTTAGTATGTCATCTTAAACTTGGATTATACTAGCATAATATCAAATCATGCATAACACTCGGTATAACAAGGTAAACCCATGTAGAGATTGTATCTATATGGTAATATCCTCAAGTTACTTAAGAAAACCACTTAAAAGTAAATAATCCACTAAGTAATAAACAAGTTACAACTATAATAGACAGTAAAACCATTTTTACCTATATCAGCTAGAACTAACATCCTACATGCCTACTACTGCTCTTTACTTACTACTTTTGTAACTTTTTGGTTCAACACTCGAACCCGGTTATTCTCCACAACCAACACCACCCAATGTGATGTGATTGGAAAATAATGATCAGTAACAGTAAGTGTATCAAATTATAACTTTACGAGACACACTATCCACTACTAATATCAAATAGTGTCTAGAAGACACACAATCAAACCACGTGCTCACATAGATTGCGATTTGGTTATTAAACTCACAAAAAAACTTACTCTTAAATATAAGCTCTCTAAAATAATTTTAAAATCTGATGCAAATCTTAGTGTTTATTTTGGCATAGTTTTAGCTCTTGAACAATGGGTGAAGAAGAGAGAAATGAGTGGGGGTATTTAAAGAGCTTAATTTTGCCAACTTTCCAACCACATCCCTACCACTTGTGGCAAGGCCCCTAGTTAGCTTGTTAGTGAGGTGTGTAAAATGTGATATTTTTTGTTTCCAAAAATGACAAGTAAAATGCACAAATACCAGTACATGAAACATGCCAAAAACCTCGAGTAACAACATCAGTTCGCTCGTACACTCCCTTGTCAAAAATAAACACTCTCAACCTAGTAACAACATCAGTTCGCTTGCATACAAAGTGTACTTACCTATATGCGTGTGTGAATTACTGATCCGTAGTAACCAACCTTACACAGAGAAAAACAATATTGTATTTTGTACACAGAAAGCTAACACACAAACACATGTATAATGGTACTTACAATTACCTTTTTTTCTCTAAGGCTTATGTATGTTGGAGTCCATAATTTATCGAGTTGTAGCAAAACCTCACCCTTTGGAAATTTCATCCCTATTTTAGCACACAGAGCAGTAATGAGTTGTTGAAAGAAATAACTTAAACATTGATTATTTGTAAAAGGCCTTATATATTGATTAATTATTGCTCTGACATCCAAGCTCTTTGTGGATGTTGTTGCAAAGAGTAATATAGCCCTCTTTCTATCAACATTGTTATAGTATGTAGTAGGTTGAGTTTAAAACAAACAAAATATTGCCAAATATGAAACCTTGGATAAATACTTGGCTTCAAAAATGTTGTGTCCCCAATTAGCAAATTCCCATTTACTTCCCCCCATAGCTAGGATTTCTAGTATCTTCATGTAATTCACATTATCCAAATAATTTTCATGTTCACCTTGGTCCATATCCATTAAACCATAATAAGCATTGATATTAGATGGGCTAAAGAGGACTTGTATACCCATAACCATTTCCCTATTGTTTATAGCATTAGGAACATTTTAATAATTTTTTGAATAATTGACTTAACAATGGCGTTTGGGTTCTTAACGAACCGTTTCCATCCAAGTGTCGCTATTTTTCCAGTAATCACCTCAAAATGATGATTTTGTTTAAGCTCAAACTTTATTTCTGGGTCCACTATAAAATTCTTACTAATTTTAGCAATTTTGCTAAACAATAGTTTAGTCGATAAACTAGAAAATTTAGCTCTATTATATTCTATGGGGATGTCCTCTTCCATTCCCATATTACCACTCTTTCTTTTTGGAGCCATAATAATCAAGTTCTTAAAACTAGAATATCTATAAAGATTACAGAAATTATAGCATAAAAATTCTTAGAAATTAATCCAAAATTTTCTATTTATTATCTTTAGTTTGGTTCTCTTAAATTCAAAATTTTAGAAATAATTCCCAAAAATTTAGAAAACTAATTTCAAGTAATTATTTTAGAAATTTTGTTAATTTACTTGTGATTTTGTTCACCCCTTATCGAAGAAGATGAAGATTCGTGGAATACCTCTTGAAAAGATGAATACTTGAAGAACTTTAGGAAGATTTAAAAAAAAAACTCTTTCAAAAATAACTTGAAATCAATTAAGGATGAGAAGTATGTGAAGAAATTGGAGAGATTTTGGAAAAGAAGGGGTGATTTTAGGGGAATTTTGTGTGTTTAGGAGAGAAAAAACAGGGCTTGTGAGAAAGAATAAAGAGAAAAAATATGAGATTTGATTTGGTCTCCAAGAATTGTTGGGTCTTTTTTTTTCATATTAAACTTTTAGTGACCAGTTTCTCACAGTGCACTTAAAAGCCATGCCACAGTGCAATGTCTTTTCTTTACTCCCCAATTTTTTATGCCGAGAGTCCTATGCCACGACGAGCAAAAAGGCCATGTCACAATACACTTTCAATTTTTTTTTTGTTATTGTTATTAATTTAACAAACATAATACTAAAGTATTAATTTAAAATAATAACTAAACAATTATAACAAGATATACATAAAATCAAGCAAAAATAAATAAATAACAAAAATAATCAAATAAATAAAAATAGACAAGAAAAAAGAATTATTAAAATAAACAAAAATAATTGGCCAGATCATAAAAACAAAAAAACTAAATAAATAATAAAAATAAATTAAATAGATAAAATAAAAAAATAAAAGCAAATGATAAAAGAAATTAAAAAGAGAAAGTAAATAACTAAAAATAAATAAATAAATAAGAGAAAAGAAGAAAAAATAAAAATCACAAAAAATAGTTATTTTAAACAAAATTAATTTTTTAATTTTTTTAAATTAAATAACATACAAAATTTTCACACAAAATCCACAAAACAAAATCATGAATATTTAAATTTTTTTAATAATTTTGATAATAAAAATTTAAAACATTATTTTTTCCCAATAACAACGTTAAAAACTTGATGGTCAAATATTATATTTATAAAAGGTTCACAAGTATACGAAACACTTATAATAACTAATAAATATACTCTCAACGTCTGTCTAAAGGTGAATTATGCGATTTTAAATTTTTTGTCAAATTTCTTAAAGGTGAATATGAAAATAAAACCTAAGTATTCTATTACAAAGAGTTAATTTTAAAAATACTATTCTAATAATAAAATAATTAAAAATACCTAAATATAGATTCTATTCAAAAAAAATCAAGTTAAATATAAAATAAACTAATAATGGATAATTTATGAGAATATTTATCTAGTTAACCATGCTTATTTAAAATTAATTAGATTAACAAAAATATATATTCTATTGATTTTTTCTTTTATGTATAAAATAGTCATTTGGTAGAATTAGTTTCTTATTTAATCAAATTAATTAAGGTGTTTTTGCGGGGATTATTAACTTATAGATTAAATTATGCATTATTCCTAAAAGAAATAGAAAACCATTTAAATCTATAAATCATGTTGTCCTTTGTGTCTTGTTAGCTTTCTATGTGCAAAATATGAAGTCTTTTTATTTTACTTACTATATTAATCTTCCTCAATGTAAGGTTAGTTACTAACGATTAGTCATGCACATGCGCACATAGTTAGGTACACTTTATATGCGAGCATGTTTACGTACACAAAGGGGTGTCGTCATTGTCGTTCAAGTTGTTTCGTTTTGGGTGTGGATATTTAAGGAAATAACTTGGCATTTTGGAAATGAAAATGGTATTTTGGTGTGCCTTGTTTAACCCCTCGTTGGACCACCTGGCCAAGGGATCGACGAGAGTGGTCGTCGAGACCCTCGGTGAGGTACCCGTGTGTTTGAATAATTTCTATAAATATCCCCATCTCTTTATGTTTTGTATCAAAAAATTATAGTAGATCACTATCAAATTGACACATCATTTTTTTTATTTTCGGATCATTATTACCTTGAATGATATTAGTGATTCATGACTAAATGAGCAAGACCTTTTTTTTGAGTGGTGTATACTCGAGGCGGTGTTTGCGATTGGGTTTTAGGTGAGACGTTTGTGTAGAAATGAGCCGTGTGTCAGTTGGTTGTTGCTAGGATGAAACTTTTTCATTAGAGAGGAGTCAGTATAGCTAAGGGTCATGTGTTGGTTGATAGTTGCTAGGATGCAACTTTTTCGCTGTTTTTGCATTAATTGCTACTTCATCAATCTTACTGATTAGTGTACTTGTCGCATTTGCTTCTCCTGATGGTTGGCCGGGTAACAAAAATGTTGTATTTTTGGGTACATCATTGTGGATTGGACTGGTCTTTTTGGTGGGCATCCTTAATTCTCTTATCTCTTGAACCTATTCGCTCTAGATCAAAAAAGGGCCCCTCCTCGAATTCTTTCAGTTTGGGAGACATATTCAAATTCAATAGAAGTCCCAAAAATACAAATAAATAAAAAAAATTCTAAAAACTAGAGGGGGTCCATATGTCTACCGAGTATTGTTCATGTCACTTGGTTGAGTGTAATTCCCATGTTTGGTTGCTATTGGTTCATGGTTGAATTTGTTTCCCATGGTTTATTGGTAGTTCGTAACTGAGGGTAATCCTTACAGTTATTTGTTCACTTCACTATACATAACTGATCTTTAGTTACTAATCACACCATATCAAGTGGTGTTGGTTTTGAGGGAAAGTAGGGTTCGTGTGTCGAACCAAGTTATTAAGGAGACAACAAGCGAGGATAGTAATAGGTAATTCGGGTAGAGGTTTTGACTGATAGAGGTATTTGTGATTTTATTTTTGTCAGAGTTGTAGTTGTGTTTACTGTTTAGTGAATTTGTTTGCTATCAAGTGGTTGCCACAAGCAACCCTATGATATTATCACATAGGTAAGGATTTTATGTGGGTTTACCTTATTATATCTGGTACTGTGCATGCTATATGTTTGGCTAATACAATTAGAGTCTAAATGGCGTATGTTTCTAAATAATAAAGTTTAAACTCTAGTTAGAAAGATATTAATATTTGTCACCTACTTTTTGACTACTATATAATATACATGTTGCTTATTTCTAGCTGTCTATGACTAATGTTTATTGCATTCATTACTTTTTATTAAGTGTTTTACTTACTGTTGTTGTGTCTTTAGAACGAGTCCTTAAGGAGTTAGTATCTCTTTAACCTATTATGTTAGTATAATGATAAACAAGATCGGTAATACTGATCTCGCAAATATTTTGGTTTTATATTTGTTAAACTCTTGCAAGTGCATGAATCATTTTATAAAAAATGATAAGTATACTCCCAAGGTCGATCTAAGAAATTAATATGTGGTTTTTAATTTATTATTCAAACTCTTATAAACAAAATTAAATCCTAAACATACTGTCATGATATTTTAATTTTTGTTTCAAAATCTAATGACATAAAAATAAACATATATATGATTCAATAAACAATTCTGCAAATTTTTATTATTCATAACAGTAGAGTATTTATATATATAATAATTAAGTTAATTATGTTTGCTCATATTATTTAGGTTGTTAAAGATATAAATTGATATTTATTAATTCTCTATTTTTTATATGAATACCATATTTAGTGGGGTTAGATATTATTTGTTAAATAAACAAATCAATTAACACCTATGAGTGGGGTCGATAACTAATTTAGTTAATTAAATTAATTCTTTTTTTTCTAAGAGATTGAAAATGAACCATTTAAATGCCACATTTGGTAGGGTTAGACATTTTAAACTTTATTCAAGGTATCCAAATTAAACCTAAGAATTTAATTATCCGAGTATTAACTTTCAAGTTTTAAAATAATAACTAAAAATATGTTGTCAATACATTTTCTAATAATAGTTCTTATAAAAAAACTTTTGAAATAAAGCTTTACTCTAACTACCAGGCAATTGTACCAATAAATAAAAGAGCACTACTCTAAATAAGACCGGATAATTAAACTTTATAATCTAATTTTCAGATTTAAGTTTCTAATGAAAAATAATATATTTCTCTCTAACATCATTAATATAAAATCTTGAATCAAAACAAATTAATTTATTTTATAAAAATGTTTTACCTATTTAATATTTTGTAAGCATAACAACATTATTATTATATCATATTTACAAATAGTCAGTAATGTTAAATTTAATCATAAACTAATTAAACATAATATATAAGAATAAAACATAAAAAATAATTGTAAAAAATTTATTTTAAAATTATACCTCAAAAGAATCCTTAGAGAACTTTGATGTTAATTCTGTTCTTGAAAAACCTTTAAATGAATTTGAATTTCCATTTATTGAATCAAAAACTAAAAATCTATAAAAGTATAGTTAGTTCTTCTTAAAAAGAGAACTTTAAAATAAAAAAACTAAAAAGCTAGAGAGAGAAATAGATGAGAAAATTGTGTGTTGTTTTATAATGGGGGAGAGGTTCCTTTTATAGGTGGGGAAATATTTCAAAAATTGATTTTGGATGCATTTGGACAAGCTAGCATGTGTGTAGGGTGTGAGAATTGCAACAAATGGGTGTTTGGTGTGCTCGAAAATTGGCACAGCTTATGTTGGGTGCATGTGAGACTTTGGCATGAATAGGTGGTTGTGCACGGAATTTCGACGTTTTTGATATTTTTGATATTTTTGACTCATTTTGAACAAAATTTTCATCTTTTTAACTTTTGCTCATTTTTTCTCAACATATTTGTGATGTATTGCCTCCAATATTTTTTTTTCGAGTCTTTAAGTTATTTTTTTGAATGAAAATACTTGAAAAACAATAAAAATACTCATGATTTTGAAAAAACAAATTTATACAAAAATATGATAAAATCATATAAATATAAATCTATTTAATCAATTAAAATACATTAAATCATGATAATTTTTAGTGATTTTTAAAAATTTATCATATAATCTAAGTTTTCATTGTGTATGTACAAGCATACTAGATCTAGACTCTAATTATAAAGCCTTTTAATTTGTATAGTTACATGTTTTCTTTCCTTTACTCGTAGCTTGCCTATAACTTTTATTTATTGCCCTTATTGTATTAAATTAATCTATCTACTTCTTAATTAATTTATATTGCTTATGTTTTTTATCTATATGCGAGTTTGGTGTGAGTTTGTAAGAACTTAGTATTTCCTTACTCTGGTAGTGTACCAGGTGTTGAACTCTTTATTATGGTTTGCTATGTTATGTTTGATTGCATGCTATAAGAGTATAATCAGCATTTACCAAATATGTTCCCACATATATGGTCTTAAAGTGATTAGAAATCCTTTATAGCTTTTTAATATGTAGGACTATTTTGCATACTATATGATACTTACTTGTGTATTTACTGTAATTTTTTCTTTCTTACTACTGATTGTTTTTGTTATGTGTTGAATTTATCATGTTATTTAGTACTTCTATTGTGTTATTTGCTAAAGTCACATTTGTAAGGCCTGTTTGATTGAATTGGTCTAGAACTTACGAAAAGATGCCATGGGTTGGTGTTTCCATCCCTTATCTAGGTCTCGATTATCTATTTGAGTTAGAAGAACAATTGAATTTTGTGTAATTGTTCCTATGTATGGACTTCCCAAAATCAATGCTTTTGGCTGAGTCACCAATTTAAACTCTTATTAAAGGTGTTAAAATTAGATCTGTATGACATTTATGAAACCTAGTTCTCATATTTTAAATTTATTATGAAAAATATGTCATCAATACATTAATCAATAACACATTTTGTAACAAATATTGATAAAATAAATAAACACAATTTATTTTGTAAAAAATATCCACCTAATTAAATTTAGAAAAAAACATGTCAACAAAGCTAAATTTCTATGGTTAAAATCAACCAAAAATGCTCAGATTAAATTCCATGATCGATGGATTAAAAATAATATTTAGATATGAGATTAGAAAATATAAAAAGATTCATCTATATATAAAAATAAATACAAATAAAATCTATATTATCAATTAAAGATATATGGCATGTCCTACTCTGTAATTTTGATCTTGATTCTCAAAGCATTCTTGAATAAATAGATATATTTTATATTTTCCTTGATTTCAAAAACCTCCCAAAGATCTACCTATAATCTGTTATGAATGTAATTTATTGTGTTTACATTACTAAAAGCTAGAAAAATATATATAAAAAAGCTCTGCTTGCTCTATTGAAAGAAAATAACTATGAACTAATGCATATCCAATCTAAGAAAAAAAACATTTTATTTATAGGCAAAGATTGGTATAGACGACTTTGGCCAAATTTCTGAAGGCACATTGCAGCACAAGCTTTTCCATCACTATGGCATGGAGTTTGTTCAGGTTCGCACATTACAATCCGAAAGGATCGTGCTACCATACTATTTATTCCACGCTATGGCATATGTTATTCAACATGCCACTTATTTCATATCGAACAATGTGTGCCACGACACACATATTTCTTCGTCATGGTATGCTTCACTTTTCTTCAAATTTACCTTATACACCTTACAAACTTGTTGATCCTTCGTGTAAGGCTTACATCACCTGGTAAAAGAGTTTTGGGAATGACTTTGGATCAACTTGGATCAAGTGCTTTGTTGACACCTATTAAAGGAAACTTAAGTATAGTTGAGTATGGTGTTCCAATTTATAGAGGTATAAACATATACTATCATTAGTTATGAATTGTTGATTTAATTTTATTGGTAAATTGTTTACTATCAAGTGATTGTCTTAAGTAACATGAAGATGTTACCACATATGAGCTGGATCTTATAAGAGTTTACCTTGATACATGCTATATTATATATGATTGTATGTTTTGAGAGTACAATCAATATATACTGAATATGTTCGCATATAGGAGGTCTTAAAATGATTGTAAATCTTTTATAACCTTTCTTATTTGCTTGTTGTTTGTGTTGTGTTGTGTTGAATTAAACATTATATGTTTATGTATATTCTGTTATGTTATATACTTAATTTATATTGTGAGGACTGATTGATCGAGTTAGAATAGAGCGTGCAAAAATATTCAATATGTTTGTGTGTCCACCACTTATCTTGGCCTCAATTGGCTATTTTAATTAGAAGTTTAATTCATATATATGCAATTGTTCTAACAGAATTAGCTTTTAAAACTTATGTTTTTTTTGTTAATGATGAAGGGTATTTTATGAATTTTTTATTGCCATTTTAGATTTTTTTTAGGTTATTCAAAAATGTTCTCCAAAATATGGTTTTTCTAACCGAAAACAATAAATATATGATATTGTTTTGAAAGTTATGATTTATTTAAGCTATTTAAAATTTTTAAGACTTTTGTGCTTGTTTGATGATAGTTTATCCATTTTTTAATGTAAATTTTTTACCTATTGGTATAAAAATAGAAATTTAATGAGTTTTAAAATTTACATGTATTTTTTATTAAGTAAATAAGGTCCATTTAAATTAGTCTATACATTAATAAAATCAAGGGTTTTTTTATTATTATTATAAAAAGATCAAAGGGTTTTCTTACGTAGCAGTAGTATTTAAATACAATTTTCTTCTGACACAAACGTATGGATAAGGTTGTTTTTATATATCTATTGTTATATATTAAATTTTAGGGGAAATTGTATTTTTTTTTAACTAAAACTATTTTTTAATTGTTTAAATTTAATAAGATGTTAATTAGTTTTTTTATTTATAAAAAATATAATTATTAATTATTCTACTTATAAAAGAATATTAATTAATCATTTTACTTATTAAAAAAATAATAATTTTTTTTATTAATTTAAAAAATTTAAATGAGAATATTTTTATCATTTATCTTTAACCTATTAAACTAAAAGAACTACAAATACAAATGTTGAG
Source organism: Hippophae tibetana (assembly GCA_037013495.1). Taxonomy (NCBI): domain Eukaryota; kingdom Viridiplantae; phylum Streptophyta; class Magnoliopsida; order Rosales; family Elaeagnaceae; genus Hippophae; species Hippophae tibetana. The sequence goes on from CM072805.1 coordinate 7,598,640, forward strand.
AATATTATTGTCTATTATCTTCCATCTATAATCAAATAACTCTAATAATTTTTATTTATTTTTAATATAATTTTTATAAATAAAAAAACTAAATATCAATTTTTTAAAATAAAATAATAAAATAATTTTTTTTTTTATAAATAAAAAGATTAATACAATTTTTTATCTTAAATTTTATGCTTTGTTGTTTTTTGGTATGAATTTGTTTTTTATTCAAAGTCAAATTCCATTTAAACGTATATTTAATGGGGTGTGATCTCACAATGGTTTCTTTAATGGATAAAGCTTCTCCTCGTCCATTCAATTTTGGTTCATGAGATCAACTACAATACTCTACGACCGAGAACACTTCAAAAAGCAATAATAGAGAGCCACATATGTCGAACATTTCTTGTGTGCAATTTAATTTGATAGTTATGTATATATAAATATCACCGGCTACAAGCAAATCAAAATCGTCTTAACGTTATATTTTATTAAATACTTGTGTTTTTCTTTTAAAAAATTTTACATTAATTTTAAATTTTATTAACATAAAATACTACATTTTCGATAAACCTCCTCAAATGGCCACCTGTTCTTCACTTTGCTCTGTTCTCTCTGCTCATTATGTCACCAAATTCAGTCTCACCTCATCGAAATCTAGGGTTAGGGTTTCCAATTTGACAACCCTAAGTATTGCACTCTCCAAATGGGAGAAGAAAACATTCTTGACGACATTGAATGCAGCTGGTTTATCCGAAATTGAGAATGATATCATCGAAGAACCTCATGATCGTTGGGCTACCAACAGTGTCAGCCCGGTACTCTCTCTTCCTCTTTCTATGTTTATATATTGTGTTGTGTATTTGAAAAAAATTGAGATGGCCAAGGAAGCTTTTGTGTGGTACGTTGAATATTTGCAGGAAGATTTTAAGTATGGAAAGTATGATGGGCACCACACTTATAATGAAGCAGATGACAAAGGTAATTATCTTTTCGCCTTTTTCTTATAAGATGTTTGATGTGGAAATTCAAACGAAACAGATACTTGAAGCTTAATTTTTTTAAAAGTAGACTTTTTGAATTCTAGGGTGCATCAATTATTGAATCAACGGATGTCTATATTGCTAGTCATAGTTCAATAGAATGTCCACTAATACTACTAAAGAAATTCATTAAGTTTGAGGGACTAAAATTCCTATAGAAAACTTTAAGGGCCTTAGGGCCTTAAGTTTGGTTGTTGATGCCAAATTGTTATAGTAGCAGCTCAAACAAGTCTAGAAATTAAGCTAGCAAGGACATAGTTAGGACAACTCGGGTGAGTTTGCTGAATGTAAACTCTGGCATCATTCTTTAGCGAGCCTATATTATCAAGTATTATGTGTGAGTTACTCAAATACAAAGAAAAAGAGTGAAGAAATGCAAAGAAGAAGAACAAAGAAGAAGAGATAAGGGATAAGTTTTATTGCAAAAAGAGAGATACAAAAATACAATATGAAAAATAGAGAAGGAAGGGAAATATAGGCAGATAGTAAAAGATTAAAATACCTTTATAATAATTATTCTAATACCTCACTCAAACTCACGATACAGCTGTAAGAAACATCGAGAGTTTGCTAATTAGAAAACAAAAACGTGAAATAGAATGTGACTTAGTAAAAAAGTCGGCAAGTTGCAAGGATAAAGAAACAAAAGGCAACGTAATGGTGCCATTCTTTGAGGTGATGACGAAGAAAATGACAATCAATTTCGATGTGTTTAGTCCATTCATGAAAGACTGAGTTATGGATAATCTGAATAGCACTTTTGTTATCACAATACATAGGAGTGGGAGAAGAAAGGGAAACACCCATATCGGCAAGTAACCAACATAACCAAACAATCTCTTTGGTAGTAGATATCATAGCACAGTACTCTGCTTCAAGATTGAGAGACAACTGTTTGTTTCTTGCTTTTCCACGAAATAAGAGAATCTTCCAAAAAGATACAGAAACCAGTAACAGACTCGCGACTTGTGGAATCATGACCATGATCAGCATCAGAATATGCACATAGTTCCAATGAAGAAGTGGATAAGTAAAAGACTATGAAAAATAGTACCCCGAAGATATTGCAAAATACTAAGAATAGTTGTTCAATGAACGGTAGTAGGAGAAGCAACAAACTGACTAACAATATGAACAACATATGTAATATTTGGACGAGTGATAGTGAGGTAGATCAAATTGCCAACAATAGTGCGATATAAGGTAGGATCTGACAAAGGATTACCATCTGAAGGAGAATACTGAACATTAAGCTCACAAGGAGTATCAACAGTGCTGGTATCAGTAAGACAAACACGCTTAAGAATACCAGTAATGTACTTAGATTGAGAGAGAAGATAGCCTTTTGGTGAGAAGGCAACTTCAATACCCAGAAAGTACCAAAAAGGGCCCAAATCCTTTATTTCAAACTAACGAGTTAATTCTGACTTTAATATTGCAATTCCATCAACATCATCACCAGTAATAATCATATCATCAACATGTAGAGAAAGCAAAATACGACCAGTGGTGGTGCACTTGACAAAAAGAGCCGAGTCATGATTGCTGGAGGAAAACCCAAGAGAAGTGATAACATTAGAAAACTTCTCAAACCAAGCTCAAGGTGCCTGTTTGAGACCATATAGAGCTTTCTTAAGCTTGCAAACTTCACCATGCTTAGGAGAAACACCAGGTAAGGGAATCATGTAAACCTTTTCATGTAAATCATCATTCAAGAAAACATTCTTAACATCCATCTGAGATATATGCCATTGACGAACATATGCAACTATAATAAGAGCACGAACAGTAGTCATTTTTGCAACATGAGCAAAAGCGTCCTCATAATTCATACCATACTGTTGAAAGAACCCCTTTGCTACCAATCTAGCTTTGTAGCGCTCAACAGATCCATCAGACTTGGTCTTGAGTTTATATACCCAAAGAGAACCAATTGTATTTTTACTAGAATGTAAAGGTACTAGTTTTTTGCAAAGCAGAAAGTTCCTCAGTCATAGCATGCTGCCATAGGGCTCAGAGAGACAATGAATAGATGCTAGAAAATGAATTGGAATAACAAGAGTAAACAAAATTTGGAAGGTGAGTAAACTTACGAGTACGCTGAGGATAACGAGAAGTAAAATCCACAATCTCTGAAGGAGCTTGGGCAACTGTAGGAAGAGTGGGATTATCAAGAGCTCCATACTGCAAGGTACCAGTATCTCGAGAACTAACAGTGCGAACCCTGCGAGAATAATAAAGAGGAAAAGGGACTATAAGAGCAATAGATGAGTCAAAGTTTGTAGTGGAAGGGACATGTGGAGATAAACTATCTGTATGGTTAGAGAAAGGATCAATATGAATGAGATTAGACTTGGTCAAATTGTGAGTAGTAGCAGGAATAGAAAAGAAAGGTATGTGCTCAAGAAACACAACATGACGAAAACAATATAATTTTCGTGGCACTGGGTCAAAACAACGATATCCTTTTTGTCCTTCACCATAACCAAGAAACACACAAATGGTAGAGTGGGATGACAATTTAGTACGCTCTACATGAGGAAGAAGGACAAAGAAAGTAGAACCAAAGACTCTCAAGAAAGAATAATCAGGAGCATATCCATATAATTTTTCAAAAGGTGACAAACTTAAAGTATGAGACGAAGGGATCTTATTGATGAGGTTGACCGCAGTAAGAACTGTTTTTCCCCAAAACTTACTAGGAACTGAAGATAACAACAAAAAAGAGCGAGCAATTTCAATAATATGCCTATGTTTTTTTTCAATCACATCATTTTGCTCAAGACTATCTATACAATAAGTTTGGCAAATAGTTCCATCTAAAGCAAGTAAATCATATAATTTATTGGAAGTATATTCACCACCCAAATCACATCTAAAATGCTTAATAACTGCAGAATGTTGAGTTTTTACAAGAGCTCGAAAGTTACTATAAATTCTAAAGAAGTCAGAACGACGTTTCATAAGATAAATCCAACAAAAACGAGTGTGATTATCAATAAAACAACATAATATCAAGACCTTTCTTTTGTAGTAATAGGAGAAGGTCCCCCACACATTAGAGTGGACTGAATCAAATGGTGCAATAGAACAAGTACTTCGATGAAAAGGCAAAGCAGAAGATTTTGCAAGTTTACAACCACTACAATCAGAAATACCATGAGTTTGCAAATTTCCTAAGGAACTCGTAGAAGCTAAGAATCTTAAACGGGAAGATGATACATGATCAAGACGAGAATGCCATGAATCAAAACTAGAGGATGAAGGAGACAAACGAAGTGAAGACAAGTCAACACTAGGAGCTACAAATATTGGTAATTTTATCTCGTCCAAAACATATAATCCCCTCGGCCTACGACCTGTCCTAATCAACTTCTGAGACTGCGGATCCTGCACATAACAAAAGGTAGAAAAAAACGACATAGAATAACCATAATCACACAACTGATTAATAGAAACAAGATTCAATGTAAGCTTAGGAATGTGGTAAACATTAGAAAGTGACAAATGAGGTGTATCAACAGAACCAACTCCTTCTAATGGCAGAGGAGTATCATCAGCAGTTATGATAGACACAATAGATGTAGGACATAAAGAAATAAAGAATTTCAATCAGGAGACATGATGTGAAGCTTCAGAATCTATAACACATGTAGATGATGACATACTTGAAGAGTTAGAGGGGAATTGACTTTTCAAAAAAAAGTGGACATAACATGTGACTGTGTAGCAAGAAACTTCTGAAACTGTTCAGAAAGGGCTGCAAATGTGGGATTTGAGGATGAGGTTCCGGATCCAAAGGAATCAGATGGTGGTACAACTGTTGCAGTGTTAACCTATGGAGGACGATATGATCGTGGTTGAAAATGACTTCCAAACTGTGGAGGCCTAAAGTGATGCCTTTGTTGGTGTAGTTGTGGTATTTTATTCAATAGCTTAGGCATTGTGCCTTCCAATGTCATTTTTGTTTGCAAAAACTGCATTCATCAATCTCAACCTTTGAGTGAGGCTTGTTTTCATAACCCTTGAGTGAAGCTTGTTTTCATAGTGAGCAGGAGGTCTAAAAGGAACTACAAAAACTGATGAATTAGGCATTGGGAGAATTCCTTTTCCTGTTTGAGACTTAAGGCGTATCTCATTAGCAAGAGTTCACTGACTATCGAATCGACAGATGGAAGCAGGTTATGATGTAGAATGGAGCCATAAAGACCCTCAAAATCATCACGAAGTGCCATCAAAAGCTGAATCAGACGTTGCTATTCTCTATGAGCAATATTAGTTGCACAAGCTCGTAGTTCTTCCGATTCTGTAAGATCCGACTGATCCCAAAGATCTGTCATTGCAGAATAGAACTCTTGAATACTCATGTCTTTTTATTCAAGAGCTCAAATATCATGTTCTAACGGATATTATTTTGCAAAGTTAGACTGTGTATGCAATCTTACCAAATGTTACCAAACCTCCTTTGTTGTTTCGTATTCTTTGCCAATTGAGTACATATTGAGTGTTCAACAGAATTTTTTATCTAAGTGATAATTTTTGAATTATTAATTTCTCAATTATCTAACAGTTTTTCATACTCTGCTTTATTACTTGCAGGTTTACTCACAGTTCCAGAATTATAACCCTACATCTTTTTGCCTTTTAAAGAGTTCTTCATCACGTAACTGTAATACGAATAATTTTTTTCATCTAATCTCACACTAATAGACTGTAGGAGTCATCTCTATTACTGGCCATTACAAAAAACAAAAAACAAACAGTACCCAAAATTCCAAAAATTGCAAATATGCTCCTAAGTTTTACATAAATTGCAAATACACCCCTGAACTTTCTTGAAATTTCAAATAAACCCTTACTGTTTCAAAGATTACAAATATATCCCAAAATTTTTAGAAATTACAAAAAAGGCTTAGACTTGTAAGTAATTATAGAAAATATCACAATCTTTATACAAATTATAGATCTGTTCAAAATGCTAAAATTATGATCAATCTTTATGCAAACATGCTTAATCTTTGTGAAACTGAAGAAAATTGATTACTCAATATTAGAATAATAAATCCTTACTTGATTGAAGCCACAAAACAAAGTTGAATCAAATGAGAATCTTAAATCCTCAAATTTTGTCCTTGTTTTTGAAAAGAAAAATTACTTTCCATAATCAAAGTTTTGATACCATGTGAATTACTCAAATACAAAGAGAAAGAACAGAGAAATGCAAAGAAGAACAAAGAAGAAGAGAGAAGGGATAAGTTCTATTGCAAAAGGAGAGATACAAAAATACAATATGGAAAATAGAAAAGTTAGGAAAATATAAGCAAAAAGAGTAAAAGACTAAAATACCTTTATAAAAATTATTCTAATATTATGAAAGTTATATTATCCTTGTGCACGAAGTGTGATTCTTACTGGGTTAATTTCCTACATACAGGACCTTTTTGGGAAGCATTAGCTGATGAAATCACAGCAGCAGAACCTCCTACTGGTTTTCAGGGTAGAAATTTCCATCTGAGACATTTGGAAGTTCACTGACATAAACAACAATGCATGATCATGCGAGTTTCTTTTTCTTTTGGCAGGGTTTATTTCTTTGCTCTTTCTGCCAGCAGTTGCTGTGGGAATGTATTTCCGTGTTCCGGTAATTTAAAATACATATATGAGATATATAGAGCATTAAAGCTATTAGAATAACTGAACAAGCATGATAATATTAATTCTTCATGTTTGAGGAATAGTTATTAAAAAACAATCTTGATTGAGAAATCATGCTTCAACTTCTTTTATTTGCACAGGGGGAGTACTTGTTTATTGGTGCAGGTCTGTTTGCATTTGTATTTTGCATTATTGAAATGGATAAGCCTGATCAAGCCCACAACTTTGAACCTCAAATATACAATATGGAGAGAGGAGCTCGTGACAAGTTAATTGCTGATTACAACACCATGGACATCTGGGATTTCAATGAGAAATATGGAGACCTCTGGGATTTCACTGTTAAAAGGGATGTCAAGAAGGACGACTTAACAAAGAGATAAGTTATCCATAGAAAATAAGTCTTTATCAGTATTCTAAACCACGATGATCATAAAAGGTATATAGCTTTTTGTGTTTTGCACTTCGCCCCTACTTCTATGCTCTGTGGTTTCTCTTAGCTTTTCTTTGATGTGTATCTTATTATTTATCTACTCTATTTACAATCAAGCTAAGCATGGTGCCTAGAAGTAAAGACAATCAGATGATGTAAATATGCATCAATTTATGTCATTTCTGTTCAACTTACTAACAAATGTCAAATTACCACTATGAAATCGAACTTCAATGTTATATTTTAGGTAAACTAAAAATTATCATCAGGATGGAAATTTGATTTGAACAAGAAATCACAAGTATGGGATAAATTTCTTATTATGTGTGAGCTCTATAAATGTCCATGGGGGATATCTTGAAGCAAAAAAGCATCATCCAGCAGCAGTTAAATTCCTGGTCATTGGCTGGTGAAGGGGGGGGGGGTTGTCAAATCCTGCTACTGCTAAATTCGTTAATATGTTTAAATCTAATGATTTTGCATGCTTTAACTGAACCGTGTCACCTGTTTGCCTTCTATGTTCCAGCAGGGCCTTAAATATCAGTTAAACCTGTCAAAAATAGTGTTTTGTGAATGTAAATTATGTAATGTTATGAAGCTAGGGTATTGTCTTTTTCTTGTATCTTTAGATAAATGTTTAAATTCTCACAAATGCATCTCAGGGGTTGCAATTTGTGTTATAACCCAGAATACTAGAATATGAACACGACAGATGTAAATTAATTTTTATTGGTAGGTAAAAAAAATAATCTTTTAACTTTATAAATAAATAACTTGGTTAAAAGTAATTTAACTTTTTAATAATATTATTTAGTTGGAAAACATGAACACAAACAAAGATGACTCTCAACGTGACATGATGGACACCCTATATGCAATACACTTGTCAATTTGTCACTGGTGGGTTCGAATCAGTGCAGTTTTGAAATTCCATTATTTCTGAACATAATATATATATATATATAATGAGAAATTTTTGGTCCACCAAAATAATCTCCTTTTATTTTGTTATATTAATAAATATCAAAATGTTTGTATAGAAAATACATTTTTATTTTTTACATCAATAAATATCAAAATATTTATATAATAAATATATTTTTATGAATGATTATTTTTTATAATATAATTATTTTTATTACATTAAGGATGATAATTCATATCGTTTATAATTTCTATTTAATTATTCTTTGATTAAATTAATTATATTTTTATTGAACAAATAATTTTCATATCAAGATTATATCATATCTCATATTAATTAAAAAGGAGTAGTCAGTTAATATAAATTATTTTTAAGTAAAAAAATGTTTATTAAATTTAATCATGTTTATAATTTATGTAAGATAAATTTCTTCGATAATAAAAATATCAATTGAATAAGTTTATATGTTTTTTTTGTACACCAACAAATAATAATATATAATTTTTTATCATTAGTTATTTTGTATAATGTAATTGTTTTTATTATATTAATAATAATAATTCATATAATTTATGATTACATATTTAATGTGTATTAGATCAATTCAATTATGAGTAGATTATATATATTTTGAACTAATAATTTTGATATCGATGTCATATTATATCTTATATCAATTAAAAAAGATTAGTTAGTTAATATAAATTATTTTTAAGCAATTATTTTTTATTAAATTCAATTAAGTCATGTTTATTATTTATGTGGGATTAAGTTTTTAGATAGTAAAAATATTAATTTAATAAGTTCATGTGTTATATTATATTTGATTTATTTTTAAAATAAAGTTATACAATTATTATCAATATCGTGGTAAATTATTTATGTTTATATTATATTTGCATTCTATTGTTTATAAAATAGTTATTATTATATAATTATTTATAACTAAAGTAATAAATAAATAAATTATTTATTTTAAGAGTATTTCTATAAATATTTTATAACACATTTTAACACCAATTTTTTAATTATAATAAAAATAATTTAAAAATTTATATTTAAAGAATAACATTAATTTTTCAATTATAATAAATGTAACTTAAAAGTTTAAAGATAAAGACTTACTTTTTTCTTTTATTTTATAAAATAATTTTTTTAAAATAATAATAATTAGTTTTCGATATTTAATATTATTATATATTTATTAAACTTAAATCATTTATTCATCCATTCACACGAATCCAAAAGTTAGAATATATATGAAATTTGATATCTTTCATCGTTGTCTAGTTGATCTTCTTTCCCTCTTTCAATATTTTTTGTAAAGTTTGTCTTTTTTTAATGTACACTACTAAATATTAAAATATTTCTATACTATATTAGAAAAAAATATCTATTATAAATAAATTATACTCTTATAAATATAATTTATTGGTGTAATTTAATACATCCTACGTGCCAAGTAAAGAATAATAATAGTTAACAAAAAGCTTTATGGGTACCAAGACCATAAAATAGTCTCAATAAAAAAATAAAAGTTCAATAGTTCCCTTAATTATCTTAAAAAGATGATCAAGAATATATATATATATATATATATATATAAATATATGATGTTACAACAAGTCTCCTGAAAAGATAATCAAGAATAAATGTCTACGATGTTATAACAAGTCAATCATACTTTGGTAATTAACAGATAGGTATTAGGTTAACTATTCTCCCTTTATATACCACATAAGTGCACTATCATAGATAAGTTGAATCTTATAATAGAGAATCATTATCAAACATTATATTTTCTCTGAATCATAGTGTGATGTCATATATTTTCTAAATGCTTCATCATTTTGTTATTGATTTAAGCATCGAAGGATCAAAGATCACTCCCCTTACATGGTAGTCTGATATGTTTGGCTAAAAAGATCAAAATTTGAGGACTCATGAAGTTCTCCATTTTCCTCATATGCAAAAAATTCACATAGGTCTTTGAAAAGAAACAAAGGAGTAACAAGGTTTATCAAGAGAAAGCCTTGTATTTATTAGGTTCACCATTGTCACCAACTTGACACTCTAGACTTGTAAGAGAGGTCATAAACAAGTCAAGTAGCTCCACTACTCAAACCCTAACCAAGAGTTAGGAGGACCAATCTACTTAACAACAAGCCATCTATGTGCCAGCCTTTTCAACTGTATCGTAACCTGGTAGAAATGTAGATGCTGCATTTAGACTTGCCCACTCACTATGGGCTTGGTTAGTATATACGAGGAGAACCTGTGCCAGAGCTTGCTTGAACCTAATGGAAAATACACTCTAAGCCATCTAAAGCGTTGATGAGCACAACATTAAATCCTCGACAACGGCATCAAAAACTTGATGAAACATGATTGGTATGCAATGTCGATCTTGCATAAATTTTGGTTTTATATTTTTAGAACTTTCGCAAGTGCACAAATCATTTTATAGCAAATGATAAGTATACTCCCAAGGTCGATCTAATAAAGGAATATACGTGGTTTTTAATTTATTATTCAAAATCTTAAAAACCAAATTAAATCCTAAAAATTATGTCACGATATTTTGGTTTTTTTTCATAATCTAATAACATAAAAAAGGAACATAGATACATATTCAATAAACAATAATGTAAATTTTTATCATTCATAACAATAGAGTATTTAAGGATATAATAATTAAGTTAATTATGCTTACTCATATTATTTAAGTTATTAAAGATATAAATTGATATTTATTGATTCTTCATTTTTTCTATAAATACCACCTTTGGTGGGATTAAATATTCTTTGTTAATTAAACAAATCAATTAAGAATTATGTGTGTAGTCGATAACTAATATGGTTAATTAAATTAATTCATTTTTTCTTCTAAAAGATTGAAAATTAATCATTTAAATGTCACCTTTGGTGGGGTTAGACATTTTAAATTTTATTTGAGGTGTCCAAATTAAACTTAAGAATATAATTTTTCGAGTAGTAACTTTCAAGTTTTAAAATCATTACTGAAAATATATTGTCAATATATTTTTGAATAATAGTTCTTATAAAAACTTTTGAAATAGAGTTTTACTCAAACTACCAGACGATTGTATCAACAACTAAAAGAGAATTACTCTAAATCAGACGAGATAATTAAACCTTAAAATCTACTTTTTAGATTTAAGTTTGTAATGAAAAATAATATATTTCTCTATATCCTTAATATAAAATCTTGAATAAAAACAAAATCAATTTATTGTATATAAATATTTTACCTATTTAATATTTCGTAAGCATAAAAATGTTATAATTATATCATATTTACAAACATTTAGCCATGTTAAATTTAATTACAAACAAATTAAATATAACATATACGAATAAAACATAAATTTCTTTTGTAAAGAATTCATTTTAAAATTACACCTAAAAAAAATCCTTACAAAATTTTGATGCTAATTTTGTTGTTAGAAAAACTCCAAACAGATTTACATTCCCATTTAATGAATCAAAAACTAAAAAATCTATAAAAACATAGCTAGTTCTTCCCAAAAAGAGAAGAGGTTTAAAACCAAAACATAAAAAAAGAAAACTTTCTAGAGATAGAAAGTGCTCATAAAATTGTGTTTTGGAATGGGAGAAGATGATCCTTTTATAGGTGGGAAAAAGGCCAAAAAAGGTGGGAAAATATTTCAAAATTCGAATTCGAATGCATTTGGATAGGCTAGCATAAGTGTAGGGTGTGAAAATTGCGGTAGATTGGCACAAATTGTCGTAGATCGGTGGTTGGCATGATTGGGTCATTGTGCAAGCATGTGATGGTGCGTGAAAAAAATGGTGCGGGCGTGTGCTGGCGTGCATGGAATTGGCGCGTGCAGAATTGGTTCCGCGTGTGTTGATTGCGTGTGGGCATGTTCTGGGCGTCTACTAGCCACGTGCGGGCGTGTGTTGGGCGTGTAATGGCTACGTAAGGATGTATGTTGGGAATACGCGTGCACCCTGGTATACGTATGACTTAGCACAGATTTTTGGTTGCGTGAGGGACTCGGTGTGGATGGGCAGCTACACACGGGATTTCGCCGTTTTTGACCATTTTGACCCATTATGTCCAATTTTTCCATCTTTTTTACTCATTTCTTTTCTTAACATATTTGTGATGTATTACCTCCAATATTTTTCTTCTAGTGTTTTAAGTTATTTTTGAACAAAAATACTTGAGAAACAATAAAAATTCTCGTGAATCCAAAAAGACAAATTTATATAGAAATATGATAAAATCATATAAATATAAATCTATTTAATCAATTAAAGTATATTTAATCATGGTAATTTTAGTGCTTTTAAGCACTAATAAAGTACCTACCAAAGTCATAAGCTCTTGGACTAATCCTCGCCCACGAAAACATCACAATTAGGGTAAAATATTAGATCATCACATGTAGAATATTGGGTTCATAAGACCCCTAGATTGATAATTAACTAGATATAATTAAGTTTATAAAGCTTTGATTTTTTATAAAGAAAGTTATAAAAATTGATAAAGAAAGGAGAAGAAAAATAGATACACTCAATCCCTTGATTTGTAGCACTAATCTTCTATTGAATTCTTAACAAAATTGTGTCTTCCTTAATCTTCTCTTTAACCTTTTCTCTCTTTTCTAGGTTTTCTTTTCTTTGAAGCTACAATATAATTTTTTTATCCTTAATTGCCTTTAATTTGTGACTCATTTGGGTTAATTAATAGGATAAATGATCTAATATAGGCCATTGGATCATCTCTTTAACAATCCAACAATTGAGATTAAAATCATGATCAGAGCCATCAACTCAAATCTTGCCCAATTACTTTCTCACACCGTAGCACCATGTCACGCCCTCCTCTACTTGACCTTTTTCTATTTCCACATATAAGTGTGCACTGCGGCACAAATAAATTGACTGTTGCAGCATAAACAAATTTTCCTTGTTTTGACTTGTTTTCACCCATTTTCCATCGTTCCATCTACATTGATATAATTAAACACAAATTAAGCTTTTTCATGATATTTTAGTACCAGAAAATACAAATAAGTGATTCGAAAGTGGCTAAGTAACTTTACTTTTGTAGAGTTATCACAACCCCAAACTTAACTCTTTTCTTGCCCTCAAGCAAAGCCAAATATAACTAGCTAAAATGATATAGGCACCATATTCATAAACACATATGTATTAGTCATGTAATGTTCAGCGAAAACTATCCCACTCAAAAGTTGTACAATTCTATGACAAAGAGGTTCATACAACCATTAGTCAACATTCTATTAATGCAAGGTTTTTGACTAATTGATTTACATGTGTGTATTACACATGATGTCATCCAATGTACTCATGAAATCAACTTATATGAGAAATCTAATTAACTAAGTCTTAGAACAAGTTTCATAGGTCTATTTTTCACACCCGTTTCTACTAATGTAAATATGTATTTATCTAAAGATCAAAAAGGATTTAAATGCTTGTAATATATTTATGAAATCAACTTATATGAGCAAGCTAATTAACTAAATCTTAGAACAAGTTTCATAGGTCTATTTTTTACACCCCTTTCCACTAATGTAAATATGTATTTAGCTAAAGATCAAAAGGGCTTTACATGTTTGTAATGTAAGGCTTAGGTGGGGGTAGATAAATGGAGACATTTAGGATTTTTCCCCACCTTAGTTTTGATTTTATTTATCATGTCATGTTTATTGAGTTTTCACTTGATGTTCTAGTGCACCTTATCTTACAATTCTTTCCATTCTTTTTATTTCACATATATATTTTTTTAATTTCAAAACCCTCTTAAACTGATCTTTAATTTTATTCTTTTTCTTTTAGATTAGAGGGGTAATAATGCTATGGGTTTTTTAATAATTGGGTGCATTACATTTCATTGCACTCTATATCATAGTACACGATTATATTTTTCATACGAGTTAAAGTTGTAAGGGTAAAGGTAATGTTTATTGGTGAGGCTTAACACATGGCTTAAACATATGAATGGTTCTTAGTTAAGCTCAAATGAGTGACTAAGGATATAAATAAAATGGTTGGTTTGAAAGGTTCAATCGATCCAATTAAGGCCTAAATCATTTCTCAAGTTAAATACTATTTATGATTTCACCTTAAGGGATGATCAAATAGATTCTAAAACATGGTAGACCTCATCAATTAGCATAACTCAGCTCAAATTTTCTCACAATAAGAACACTAAAATCAATCATGTATATGTGCTTAAAAATATGAATCAATCCAATTAAAATAGGCAAGAATATCGCATGATTAATATAAATATCTTAATTACATTCCTTATTTGAATCGACTGAATTGGTACAAAAGTTGTAACATGGGAAAAACATATAAAAAAATTACTTATTTGAAGTACCTGGTGACCTACCAATTGTAGAAGTAAGATTGGATTAATATGTTTTATATCACGCATACATATATTTAGTTTCCATGTATTCAATAATTCCTACCAAATTATAATTAAAAACATCATATATTTTTAAATAGCTATTAAACATTAAAGTAGAGAATGAATTTATAGGAAATAATACATGGACAAACAATTAAAGAATATAATTATTTTATTAATATATATATATATATATATATATATATTATAAATATAAAATTTAAATAATATATAATTTAAATATGAAAAAGAAAATAATAATCGAGGCTTGTGTATGAATAATTCTAGAAATATATATTTTTCTTTTACCTTTTCCGTATGCCTATTTTTTCTGTTTCTTTTCCTCTTTCTTCTCTTTTCTTCTTTGCTTTTTCTCTATTTTCCTCTATTTTTCTTTAGCTTTTCTTCTTATTTTTATTCTGTTTTTCTTCTCAGTTTACTTTTCTTTTTATACAAGAGTTATATAGATATAGAAGAAAATAGAAATAAATATAGAAATGGAAAGTTAAAAGCTTGAAGTAGAGAAAAAGAAGAGCAATGGAAGAGTAGAGAAATGGAAGAGCAACGGAAGAAATCAAAATTGAAGGTAACAGAAAAATTAAAAGAAAGAGAAGAGGAAGAGAAATGAAACAAAAATTGAAATTTTTATTCAAGATTTTCTAACAGAAGTTCCCTCCCCTACTCTTGAGTTACACATTGTCCCCAATGTGCCCATTAGAATATGAAAAAGTGAGAAAATAAAAATCTCTTAGCCTTGGTATACAACATTTATTCAACTAGAATTATTCATTGTTTTTTTCAAAAAAATTTTTACCTTCCTATTGGACACCTCTGCTTGCCCACTTGTTTGAGGATGATAGGGGTAGATACCTTATGCTTAATCCCATACTTAGACAATAAAGAATTAAAGGCTCTATTGCAAAAGTGGCTACTTCCATCACTAATAATGATCTTAGGGTTCTAAACCTAGTGAAAATATTTTTCTTTAGAAGTTTCAAGACAACTTTGGCATAACAATTATTGCTGGCTATGGTTTCTACCCAATTTGATACATAATCCACACCTACTATTATGTATTGGTTACCCAAGGATGAAGGGAACGGTCCAATAAAATAAATGCCTCAAACATCAAATAATTCTACTTCAAGTATGCTATTTAGGGGCATCTCATCCCTTTTAAAAGTATTACCTATCATTTGGCATCTATCACATGTCTTTACATAAAGGTAGGCATCTCTAAATAGTGTCGGCCAAAAATAACTGCAATGAAGTACCTTAGGTACTATTTTTGTGCTCCAAATAAGACCTACATAGTTTGAGTTGTGGCAATGGTGAAGAATGCTTCCAACTTCATCATGAAGGAAACACCTTGTCAAAATACCATCACTGCATTCTTTAAAGAGGTAAGGGTCATTCCAAAAGTACTCTTTAATTTCATGGAATAATCTCTTTTTTTGTTGCCACGTGAGTTCAAGTGGAAAAATGTTGGTAGCCAAAAAATTTACAAGTCTGAATACCCTAGGATGTTAATTTGAGCCATTGAAAGAAGTTTCTCATATGGGAAAGATACCCAATCACCATGTCATCATCCATATTAACTTATCTCTCCAATTTGGATAGACGGTTAGCTACCAGATTTTCTGTCCCATTTTATTACGATTTTCCAAGTCAAACTCTTGTAAAAGGAGAACCCATCTTATAATCTTGTTTTGGCATCCTTTTTTATCAAGAGGTACCTTATTCTAGAATGGTTTGTGTAAATAGTCACTTTGGTTCCAACCAATAAGATCTGAATTTCTCAAAGGCATACGTAATGACATGGAGCATCTTGTCCCTTTGCTACCCCAAAAAAGCTCCAGTAGCAAAGTCAATTACATCACACATAAACTCAAAGAGCTTGCTCCAATCTGGTGCTACTATAACTAGCACTAACACTAATTTCTCTTTAAGCACTCAAAATGCCTCTAAACTTTTATCATCAAATTTGAAAGGCATGTCCTTCTCCAATAGATTGCATAGAGGTTTGAAGACTTAGGAAACATCTTTGATGAATCTATGGTAAAATCGCACATGCCCAAGAAAACTTCTCACTCCTTGTACACTAGTAGGTAGTGGTAGCTTCTTAATCACTTCAATCCTAACTCTATCCACCTTAATACCTTAGCTGAGACTTTATGGCCCAAGATGATATCCTCATGTACCATGAAGTGACAATTCTCATAATTTAAAACCAAGTTGGTTTCTTAACATCTTTGAAGCATTAGGGTGAGATAGTGTAGACACTCACCAAATATGTTCCCAAAGACCAAAAAGTCATCCATGAAGATATCTAAATGTTTTTCCTTAATGTATGAAAAAATAGCCATCCTTCAATGTTGAAATATCATATGTGCATTGCATAACCCAAATAACATTCTCTTGAAAGAAAAAGTTCCATAATGACATTTGAATGTGGTCTTTTCTTGGTCTTCGAGTGTCATGGTGATCTGATTATAACCAAAGTATAAATCTAAAAGGTAAAAGAAGTAATGACTGGCTAATTTGTCAAGCATTTGATCCATGAATGGGAGGTAGAAATATTCCTTCCTTTTAGCTTTATTCACTTTGCAAAAACCCATACATACTCTCCATCTCGTGATAGTCCTAATAGGAATTAGCATAGTGATCCCTCATTTCTTCGGTACACATTGAACTAGGCTTCCCATTCACTATCTAATATTAGGTAAATGATGCCCATGTCTAGCCACTTAACAATTTCCTTCTTCACCACCTCTTTCATAATGGGGTTTAACCAACATTGTGCATCCCTAATTAGTTTAGCTCTATCCTATAACAAGATTTATGCATGCATATGGATGGGCTTATTCCTTTGATGTCAGCAATAGACCAACCCATAACTCTTTTGAATTTATTGAGCACTTGTAGTAGTGACTCTTCTTGCTCCATACTTAGACTAGTAGAAATTATGACTAGAAGTGTCTCATTCTCACCTTAAAATGTATAATGGAGATGCTTTTGTAAAGATTTGAGCTCTAAATTAGGTCACTCCTCAATGGATTGTTTGAGCCTATAATCTATCTCAAGACACTCTATAACCACATTATATACATACATGGGAGGCTAAAAGGTTCACATAGTCAACAATATCAACTTGCATAAAATATTCCACAATTTTAGAATTAAAATAAGTTGAGTTATTTTATGGTGAATTTATTTCATTGTTCGTAGCATCACATGTCAAAGTCTTAAGTGTGGGACATTTAGTAGGTTTTGTTAAATTATCTACATGAATATGTGTGCCTAAGTGAGTGTCATGATATTTATTAGCATGTGTTTTCACAAACTTAACAAGCATATGTTCTAAAGCATCACTGGGGCATATTTCATTGGATAGCTCATCAATAACATCTATCGTAAAGCAATCACTAGCATTATCAGTATCAGAAAATTTAATTTCTTTAAAAACATTAATTGTTACCTATTCATCTTGCACTCTCATTGTAAGCTCACATTTTTATACATCGATGAGTGCGCTTGATTGACTTGTCTGGCATTATAATGTTACTGATGTGGGTTTGGATTCACCAACCCCAATCTCTTGAAAATCGTTAATGGCATGAAGTTAATGTTGGCACCCAAGTCACAAAGTTCCTTTCCAAAGTATATGTTTCCAATAATGCAAGGAATGGCAAAGCTACTTTGCTCTTTCATTTTTTGTTGTAGTTTTCTATCAAGGATGACACTACAACCTTCATTCAAGGTTATTGTCTTATGATTTCCATTCCTTCTTTTCTTAAACAGTATATCATTTATTAATTTGGCATAGGAAGGCATCCATTCAAGTGAATCTGTAAATGATGTGTTTATGTGTAGCTTTTTGAAGATGTCTAGGAATTTGGAAAACTGCTTGTCTAATTTTTGTTTTTGTAGTCTTTGAGGGAAAGGTATGTTGGGCCTATAGAGGTTACTTCCTTTTCACTATTATCTTTGTCCACTTTTTTCTCCACATCTTTTTGAGCTTTCTATTTCTCCTCTAAAACTTTTCCACTCCTTAAGACTATTGTTTTGCAATGTTCCTTTCCTTCTCTTTTTGGGTTCACTACAACATGACTTGGAAGGTTACCTTGAGGCATTTGATTTATGGCTTGGGCAAGTTTCCCTATTTGGACTTCTAAATTCTAGATAGAAGCCTATGAGTGGACCCTAAGCGATCCACTTTTATATTTACTGAATGGATGAAGTCTTTCATCATCCTCATCAAGGCATTTATGATGTTCTCACTAGGTGTCTTCTTCTCTTGGTCTTGTGGTTGTTGAAAACCTAGTGGTGGGAAGGTTTAATTATTAAATTGATTACCACCTTGATTGTTATTATTGTTCCAAGAGAAATTTGGGTGGTTTCTTCATCCTAAGTTGTATGTGTTTGAATATGGGTTTCCTTAGAGATTACTTCAAAAAGGTTTCCACATGCCTCAATAGAATGAGGTCCATTGCAATAATTGTACACCATGAATGGACTTTGTACCATACTTATCCCTACAAGGCCACCATCCAACTTCTTAGTTAAACCTAACAACAAAGCATTTGTTTAAGCTTGCAATGTTACTTTGGTGTCAACATATACTACTCCAGCCACTCTCTTTGGGTTGAACCTTTCCACATGCCATTAGTAATTATTGGATGCCATCTCATCCAGTAATGTAAAGGCTTCCTCTTTAGTTTCACTCATTGAAGCTCCCCCAACTGAAACATCAATTATAGACCTTGGCTACCCCATCAATTCATTATATAATGTTTGTACTTTATATCTAACTAAGAAGACCATGATGTGGGCACCTTCTTAACAACTCCTTGAAGCAGTCCCAAGGTTCATAAAATGATTCCCTTCAATTTGCTAAAAATATGTAATGTAGTTTCTTAGATTAGCTATGTTTGAAAGTAGGAAGTACTTTGCTAAGAATATTTGAGCCAATTGATCCCATGTGGTGATTATCTCAACAGGTAATGACTATAACTAGGCCTTAGCTTTGTTTCTCAATGAGAAAGGAAACAAGTGAAAGTGAATTGCATCTTCTGAGATTCCATTCATCTTAATGGTGTCACATATCTTCAAGAATTCAACCAAGTGAAGATTTGGGTCATTGTTGACTAACCCTCAAAACGGTTTGCCTACACCATCTAAATGAAACTTGGCTTGAGTTCAAAATTATTAGCATTGATGTCCAGTTTATTGATTGATAATTTGGCCCTATCTACTTATGGGATTGAAAAATCCCTTAAAGGTTTAGGGACCACTATAACTCGTTCATCCCCTTATGTGCCACTGCCCCAAATTGATGGTGTGCTAATAGTTCCCTTCTTAAGTGGAGTAAAGTTATCTCTATTTTCGTATCAAAAGATACATGATTTTTACCTGTCAACCTAGGCATACAACAAAAACACTAAAACAAAAATTAAAAGGTCCAAAATATGGTAATAACCGCCATTGATATTTGTTGCAAGTACTAAACTCCCCGAAACGGTGCCAAAAAATTGACATGCTAACTACAAGTATACGTGTCGTGCGAGTAATATAATGTCACTAACTACAGATATCAATCCTACTGAAAGTTGTGTAATTTATAATAAACTACCAATATAATTATTACGAATATATTTGGACAATAGAAAATTATAAAAATGCAAAATTAAACAACTAATTACCAAATCAAAACTCAATAACTATAAAAATATATTAGAGAACGACATAGAAATCTTTAATCCCCTAACTTCCTAAGTATGAAAATCACTAAAATTTCCTCCAAAATAGTTATCAACCAATTACATGAGCAATTGAATCTAACCTAGCATGCATTTCTCTCTCAAGTAAAATACACATCATATAGTAATTAATCTAATTACACTCTCATAGTAATTAAATTGTATACTATTTATTAAGTTTATCAATTATAGATCACATACGTAAGAATTATACATCTATGTCTAGAAACTATACATGTTATTTAATCAAGAAAAAATGTTAAATAATTCTCTCAAATCTACTTAATTGCCTTTATAGATCAATTGTTGGCCAAAAAATTAATAGCATAAAAATTAGATCCAATAATATAATTAAATCATAATCACAATTGAGGTAAAATATTAGATCATCACATGTAAAAAATTAGGTTCATAAGATCCCTAGATTATTAAATTAGCTACACATAATTAAGTTTATAAAGATCATATTTTTCATAAAGAATGACATAAAATTGATAAAGAAAGGAGAAGAAAATAGATACACTCAATCTCTTGATTTACAACACTAATATTCTCTTGAATTCTTCACAAAATTGTGAATTCTTTAATTTTTTTTTCTCTATTTTCTCTCTTCTTGCCAGCTGCTATAGGGTTTTGTGATTCTTCATTGTCTTTAATTTTTACCTTATTAGGGTTAATTAATTAGAAAAAATGATCTAATATATTTGGATCATCTCTTAAACAATCCAACGGTTGAGATCATTTTCAAAATCAGAATCATCAACCCAAATCTTGCCCATCCACTTTCACGTGTCACAACACCATTTCTCACCCGCCACATCCTAACCTTCTCTAATTTCAGCATACGAGTGCGTATCGTGGTATAGATAAATTGCCTGTCATGTCATGAGTTTTTTTCCCCTTGTTTTTGACTTGTTTTCACCCCATTTGCTGTTGTTTCACCTACATTGACATAACTAAACACAAATTAAGATTTTTCATGATATTTTAACACAAGGTAATACAAATAAGTGATTCAAAAGTGGCTAAATAATTCTAATTTTATAGAGTTATAATAAAGTAGTGAATGAGAGACATTTGCTAGGTAAGACCTACACCTTAGAGGCTAGACCAATAAACATTCCATAGAAACTAGGCGCATTAAGTTAACTATTAGACCCACCCCCGATTATAACCTTTATGCTCCAAACTACTACTAATATAAAGAATAGTCTAATTGGATCTATCGCTCCTTAATTGGCTATAGATCTTGAAAGAGGTCACTGCTTGAGAGACTCACTACCCTGGTACTAAGCATAATAAATTTTTTGAAGCCTCACCAAGGTATGCACTCTTCCTAAAGTATAAGAAGTATCTTTGTAGGTTAGCTCTATACTTTCAGAGCTAAGTGATGCACAAAAACTTGATAGTCAAATTTTTTATTTTATAAAAAGCTCGCAAGTGAACAAATCACATATAACAAGTGATAAGTATACTCCCAATGTTGGTCTGAATAGAAACTAAGTGGTTTTAACTAATTCAATAAATTTCTTAAAAGCATACACAAAAATTAAACCTAAACACTCTATCACAATATTTTAGTTTTTGAAAAGATTAAACTAATGATAAAAATAGTGAACGATAAAAGATAGATTGGAGTCAAACAAGTTATGGATAGATATGAAAATAAATAATCATTGGGGAATTCATGGAAAATTTAGTTAGTTGACTAACTTGGCAGAATATCTAGGTTAATGAAATATAAATCTAGACTATTGATTCTCCCTTTTATGTATAAATAATGCCTTCGATTGGGTCACTCTTCGTTATTAGTCAAGCTACTTAATGTATTTGGCCAGATCACTAGTTAATTTGATTAAGTTATGCCTTATGCCTAATGCCTAAGGAATTAACAAATCATCTAACTTGATACTTTTGATTGTGTTACCAATTTGAACTCCTATTCAAGTTGTCTAAATTAAATCTAGATGATACCTAGATGATGTATGTATAATATAATTTTCATATTTTAAATATATAATAAAAAATATGTCGTTAATATATTATTCAATATTAAACTATGTAGAAATCTTGAAATAGAAAATAATCTACATTTATTAATTATTAAAAATATTCTCCTAAATATTCTACACAGACATAACAACAAAACTAAATTTTCATTTTCACAATCAACCAAACATGCTCAAAATTAATAAATGGCCACTAAGTTATTTCAACAAGTTAAAGAAAAACAAAAGAGTCTATTGGAAAGAAATAAGAATACATATTAGATTTTAATACCAAAAGTAGATATACGGATATGCTTTGCTCCATAATTGTGATTTTAATCCTCACATTATTCCCTTATTTCCAGTAACCTTATTGTATCACTAAATCTAGAAAGCCCTCATGTTATTGCCTAATCTAAATTGTCAATAAAAATTACACAAAGAACACAACCCTGATGGATTTATAAAACCCAAATTATTTCTAACTCTTACTAAAAACTAAATACTGGCCTAATGAATATAAAAAAACATAAATATAGGCTGAGGTTAACGCAAGGACGTTGGGCCAAATTAAGTGAACACGTGCCACAACCCAAATTTTTCATGCCATGGCCTAAGATACATAAAGGTTCGCCTCAATAATCCTGAATAGGTCGTATGGTGAAATATTATTTCTTCATCGTGGCACAGAACAAACAATGTACCTAGTAAATTTATGCAATAAGGCTCACTATTTCTTCACTACGGTACGAAATACTTTACTTGAATTCTTACCGTGCACCCCTTACATATTGGCTTGTTTCTTCACGTAAGGCTTACTTGTCTTAATCCTTTAAGCTTTTAAGGTGTAAATGAGTGCTTCATATGTTATTCTTCCTATGTTTATTATATTGTATATTGGAAGCTAAAAATACTTAAAATACAATGAAAAATACCTGTGATTTTAAACATATAGATTTTCTTGAATAATGATAAAAACATGCATACTCAAATCTATTGATTCACATTTAAGTACAATATAATTACAAAATACTAGTTCTTTTCAAGCACTCATCACAACTCTTAAACAACTTTTTTTTATCCTCTAGCAAGAAAATCGATAAAAAGTAAAAAAAAATAAAAAAAAATTAAACTAACCTAAATCATTTTTATAGATTGATACGGTTGCATTTAATGTATACAACAAGCTTGTAAACCCCTAAGTTGTCATAGTGGAAGAGTTTAAGTCTTATGAGGGCTTTTAATGATGATATCTACGAACATCCTAAAATACAAAATTAAAACTAAAAAAGAAATAACAAAAATAAAAACTAACAATAAATGAAAAAAACAAAAACAAAAAGTAACAAAATAAAAACCAAGACTAAAATAACAAAGTAAAAAATTCAAAATAATAAAAATTCTCATGCTTTAGCCTATTTTTAGTTTATGATCAAATCTCAAGCATATATAAGTTAAATTAATATCCCAAATGATCACAGTTTATTGTTCAAATCAGTACTAATCAAAAATTTATGATCCATTACAAAAATATATCAATCTTGACTTACCCAATCTTAGTGTTAGGAATCTGAATTTACTTTGAGTCTAATCCTCACAAGTCATACTCTCAATAGCACACTAATCCTATAGATTCAAGCACTCAACCAAGATTTATAAAAATAGAAGTTATGTAAATAAATGAGTTAATAGGTTTGCATATGATTAAACAAGAAATGCTCAAAAAGACTCTAACATTGATATCATGAAAGAAATCAAATGCTAGGAATTATAAAGAAATCACATTACTATTCTCATGCATCAATTAAAATCATTAAGTAAATATTTCAAGTATATGCCTTTAGATAAATGAAAATGCATTGAATTCAATAGAGTTTTTTTTTGTAATAACCATCTTACCACTTTAAGAAATTTAGGGTCATAATATTTAGTTATACTATTTATTTTTCTCTCTTTTATACTTTTTTTATATTCTTTCTTTAAGAGAGTGGACCCATGTATATATTCGTATTTGGTGAGTGGTCAAGCATGAATGCAATAAGTATATACATTAAATTTTATTCAAATCATTTAATCTAAGCAATAAAAATAAGGATATGATTTTTCATTAAATGTTAAAAATCCTAACATTCAATACAAAAAACTATAGAGATCATCTAACTATTTAAAATAATAAGAAACGTGTTTAAAGAAGTAGAAAAATATTATTACTTAGAATAAAACGATTATAGGCTCAAAATATTCTCACAATGTAGCTTCTACGATTTGATTCCTAAACACCAATTTTGGGTTTATCTCAATCTCAACATATAAGTATGAAACACAAAATATGAATAAAAAACTAATTCTCATAATATTCCATGACATGTTTAAGACATCAATAAAGCATTGCAAAGACTCAAGCATTCACTTTAAATAAACTAAAAACATGATAATTTTGTAAAAATAATTTAAAATAGATATAATATCTCTAAACAACTAAATAAATTAAATAAATACAAACAAAAGTAAACACATATTTGATTAAAAATTTAATTATTTCTAATTTTATGTGTAACTTTTCTTCCACCCAAATC
Organism: Hippophae tibetana; assembly: GCA_037013495.1. NCBI lineage: Eukaryota > Viridiplantae > Streptophyta > Magnoliopsida > Rosales > Elaeagnaceae > Hippophae > Hippophae tibetana. The sequence continues at coordinate 7,623,440 of CM072805.1, forward strand.
TAGATCTATATTTTCCTCAATATATCAAATGTAAAATAAAGAAAAAGAAAAGAAAGAAAAAAACATTTAGCCATTTGTCTTGGCTTAATGTCATTAAGTAGTGATATGATAAGTTATGGTACATCTATCATCTAACACAATTATATCATATAGAAAGAATGATGTATACTTTCATAAATCACATCTTAATAAACAATAATAAATTAACATTTCTAAATAAAATAAACATGATTTACATTAACATAAAAATAACTAAAGTGAAGTAAAATACAAGAAATCTAAAATAACATAAAAAAAAATGAAAACAACTACATTATGAGTTCATATAATAAAAGTAGACAAAAATAAAATACATGAAAATAAATAAGTAAAAATAATCTGAAGCAAAGTTGGAGCTTAATCATCTATGTTGTTCGATCCTTTGTCATAACCATATGGGTGCTCGGGTGCTCTAAAAAAATCATATCCTTGATTCTTGGATCTCTCAAATGACTAGAATCAAGTCTGAGATGTGAGAGAGTTAACAATTGTATCTCATGGATATTATGGTTATAATCACCCTGAACAAGATGTTGCTAACTTATATACTCAGTATGTTGGGTAGTGTATTGTTGGACATAATTTTTAATGTAAGTCACCTCTTATCTTAAATGATGAATTTCATCTTTCATGGATATTTTTAAAGAAAAAAAGCTTTCCTTTTGTCTCTTTGGGTGCTTTTTGGTATCCAATGTGAGTTCACTCATGTATGTTAGAGTCAATAATTCACCTAGTTGTAATAAAATCTCACCCTTTGGAAAATTCACCCTCACTTTAGTACACAAAGCTATAATAAATTAGGGAGGAAATAACTCAAAGAATGATTGTTTGAAAATAGTCTTATTCATTGGTTAATTATTGCTCCAACATCCATGGTCTTAGTGGATGTTATTGCAAAGTGTAATATAGCCCGTTCTTTATCCATAGAACAATAGTGTGTGCATGAGTCTTGAACATACAAAATATTGACAAATATGGTAAACCTTAATTAAATTTTTGGTTTTGAAACCCTTATGTTTCCCATTTGAATAATTCCATTCAGTTCCCTCGACAATTAGGGTTTCTATTACCTTTGCATAGTCCACATTATTCAAATAACTTTCGTATTCACCTTGGCCTACATCCATTAAACTATAATAAGAATTGATATCTAATAGGCCAAACAGGACTTATACACCACTAACCATTACCTTATTGTTAATAGCATCTCGAGCAATTGACTCAGTGGTGGCTTTTGAGTTCTTAACGAACCGTCTCCAAAAAAGTGTTACTATTCATAATCCTTACCAAATCTGTTCTTTTCTAAGTTGAAATTCAAATCCTCTTTCTACATTAATGTTTTTGTTGATTTCAAGAAAACTTGGCTCTATTGTGTTTTATGGGGACCTCTTTTTCCTTTCTTGTATCACTTCGGTTCTTTTAAGAGACATTGAATTCAAATTCTTAAAAATTAGGGTGTCCAAAACATTCTAGAAATTTAAACAACATAGTTCTAAAAATTAATCCAAAAATTTCCCTTTACCCTCTCGTAGACCAATTAGGGATTGGTACTTTTTTATTCTAAAAATCTCAAAAATGATTCACAAAAATAAAAAAAATTATTTCAAGAATTATTCTAGAAATTTTTGATGAACTTACTTGGGTTGTTGTGAAGAAGATGGAGATTGAAGAATATCCGTTTTAGAAAATGAAACCTTAAAGAACCTTAATGGAGATTTGAGAAAGTCTCTTAATGAATGGCTAGAAAATAAATAGGAATGAGAAGTTTGTAAAGAAATATGAAGGATTTTAGGAAAAATGTATGATATTTGGGGGATTTGAGTGTTTGTGAGGGGAGAAAGTTAGGGTTTTTTGAAAAAGAAAAAGAGAAAACTTGAGAGAAAGTGGTCTGGAATGCATAGGGCTGGAGTTATTAGTGAAAAAGTTAAACGCAGATTGAGTGTATAATTCTTCATTCCACGGTGCAAACATATATTTTTCAAGCTAGATGTTTCAGACACAAAGGGGTCGTGAGTAGAAAAGTTAATGTTGCAGCACAATAAGTTTTTATTCATGCCTCAATTTCATCTTGAGAGCCCCATACTGTGGCTAGAAAAAGGCCATGACGCAGCTCAAATTTGTTTTTTGTAAATTAAACAAGTCATAAATATTCACAAAAATTATGACAAATAAAAATCACAAATATCGACAAAAAAATTCAAAATTTTGATAATAGAAATTTAAAACATTATTCCTCTTTGATAGCAGTAGCAAAAACTAAATAGTCAAATTTTGTATTTTATAGAATGCTTGTAAGTGCATGAATCAATTATAATAAGCAATAAGTACATTCCCAAGGTCGGTCTAAAGTGAAACTACATGATTTTAAATGATTCAATAAATTTCTTAAAAAAACCCAAAACTTAAACCTAAATTTTTGTCACAATATTTTAGTTTTTGAAAAAATTAAACTAATGATAAAAATAGTAAAACAGTAAAAGATATGCCTAAAAACAAATTACAAATGGATATGCAATTAAAAATCAATAGAGAATTAATGAGAAATTTAGTTAGTTGACTATGCTTGGTAGAATTATTTGGGTTAGTGACATATAAATCTAGAATATTTATTCTCCATTTTATGTATAAATAATGCGTTCGATCGGATCACAATTTTTTATTAATCAAATCACTTAATTCCTTCCGTTAGGTCACCAATTAATTTGATTAAATTATGCCTAATATGTAAGGAATTAACAAACCATCTAACTTGATACCTTCGGATGGATTACCAATTTAAACTCTTATTTAAGCTGTCTAAATCAGATTCAGATAATGTATCTAAAACTTAATTTTAATATTTTAAATCTATTTCAAAAAATATATCGTCAATATATTATTCAATAATAAATTTTATAGAAATCTTGAAATATAAAATAATATGTATTTATTAATTATTAAAAATATTCTCCTTAATAATCTCCATAAGCATAACAACATAACTAAATTCCCATGATCACAATTAGCTAGACAGTCTCAAAATTAATTAATGGCCACTAAATTAATTTCAACAAATTTAAGAAATATAAAAGAGTTTATTGAAAAGAAATAAGAACACAAATTACATTTAAATACCAAAAGTAGATAAAGTATTTCCTAATTTCCTACAACCTTATTATATCACTTGATCTGAAAAACCTCCATGTTACAACATTTTATTTCCTATTGCCTAATCTAATTTATGTATAAAAACTAAACTAAGTATGTATATATATAGGTTAAGGCTGATGCAAGGGCTTCGGGCCAAACTAATTGAGCATGTGCTATGGCCCAACTTTTCCATGCCACGGCCTAATTAACGTAGAGGTTTTCCCAAGTCAATCCCGAATAGGTTATGCCACGGTACATTATTTCTTTACCACGACATAGAGAAAACAACGACCCAATAAATTTATACAGTGAAACTAAGCCACGACCCACTATTTCTTCGTCATATCATGACATATTTTACTTCTATTCTTGCCTTGCACCCCTTACGTATTGGCTAGTTTCTTCATGTAAGGCTTACATGCCTTATTATTTTAAGCTTTTGGTGTAAATAAGTGCTTGTAGTGTTATTATTCAAGTGTTGATCAATTTATATATTTCAAGCAAAAAATACATGAATTATAACATAAAATATTGGTAATTTTGAGCATATAGATTTTCTTAAATTATGATAAAAATATACATATTCAAATATATTTATTCACATTTAAGTACATTAAAATCATGAAATATTAGTGATTTTTAAGCACTCATAACCAGGCCACTAAACAATCCATAGAATTAAGCACATTAAGTTATAGATCAAACACATCCTAACCATAGGTTATACAGTCTAGACTACAACTAATGTAGAGAATAACTTAACTAGGTTTTTGTCACCCCTTAATTGGCTATAGACCCAAAAAAGGCTTATGGCTCGAAAGTGACCCCCTAGATCCAAGAATCATTTCAGGTTCTAGTACCATGTCAAAAATAAAAGCTTAGGTTTATGGGATTTGACAGGGCTTCCACCCTTGTTAAGAATTAAATAAGAAGCATCTAAAAAAGTAAATTATGTGCTTTCAGAGCCAAAGCCACTAAATAGGCTACAAAGCCATATCCACCACTTTTCCAGGCTATGCCATACCATGTATCCTCCCAGAGAATGGACACGCATTAGGACGCATTTTATCACATCCTTTTTCGTCAAGTGCCTTATTAAAGGTTTAACCACATGTCTACATTCTAGATAAATTCCAAGCATAAATCAAGCATACAAGTTATAAAAGTATACTAGGATACTGGTCCTACCAAAATTTTTGGTGTTGATGATATGATCCCCACTTCTAAGACCTATTTAAAGTGTCCAACATTTTGTACATCCATGTCACTTCATTCCAATGAGAAATAGGAGTGCACAAGTCAAAAAAGGGTTAATAAGAAAAACCCTAGTGTTACATAATAGAAGTACCTACAAGAACAATATTATGGCTCTTTATGCTTATACAAATCCTTATAGAGAGAAGGAAGCCATATCATCAATAGATCCTACTAGGATTCCAAAACTACCATCGTAGGCATAAATAAAAGGATTTCCTAGATTTGAAATACCAAACCCATTATTTGGTCTAGACCTCTCCAGTTTAAACTTCATTAGAAAGAGGACAAGTAGCCAGAGGACTGCCATCTAAGAGGTCACAAGCCATGACATCGTCAACCAGGACTTTGTTGGCCAAACTTTCACTGGCCATGACATCATCACCACTGAATCATGCTATCCATATCAACCCACATCTACATCAGTATGCACTCATGGCTGACATATCCATCCTTTATGGTAGGAAAATATCCAAGTATAACTTCCAATTTCTAGGAAAATGGAACGTAGTTAAGGATGAAACTTAAGAAGCTCAAAAGTCCTCTCACTCATACATATTCTACCAAAACATGGAGAGTTTGTTAGGAATGACTAACAATACAGAAGGAGAAAGACACCATGCAACATAAGGGTTGACTTATAAGTGTTAATGTTGACTTTAACATAACTCGCCAACTAAGAGCCTAATTGGAAATCCAAAACACCACCAGTAATAGGATGTTGCAACAAATTTTTTGAATGGTTTGATACTACATGAAATCCCTTACTTAGATAGGAAAAAAGTACATAAAAGTGGACCTAATGCCAAAAGTGTAATTAAAAAGGGTCACAAACTCGAGTATCAGTAAATTACTCTCAGACTTTCTCACCAAAAGGCTACAAAGTCTAGGGGCTAATTTTTGGTTTAATTTAGTGCATCCTACATGGTAAGAAAAAGTAATCCCAATTAGTAAAGAGTCTTATGGGCCAAGCCTAATAAGTGTTGAGTTATCAAATAACATGACCACAAGATAATCTCAATAAAGAGATAAAGGCCCAATAATTATCCCTTAATTACCCCAATGGGATAATCAATGATAGATGTCTACGATTCTATGATAAGTCAATTTTACATTGGTAAGGGATATGTATTAGGTTAACTCTTCTCTTATATAAATAGTTACATATGTACAAATCACAGATTACTTAAATCTCATAAAAGAGAATCATAGCCAAACATTATTTTTCCTCTCAATTAGAGAGTAATATCATAGATATTTTCTAAGCTTCATTATGTTCTTACTTACTTAAGCATCAGAGGGCCCAAGACCACCCTTTCATATAGTGGTCTAAGGTCCTAGTGGCTTGTTCATGTCACACATCCACGGAGAACAATCCTACCTGATGTTAACAAAAATTAGCATCAATATAATTGTAAGTCCCATTGTACTCATGTCTGTGTGTTGGCTTCTTTGTGCAGAACCAAATGTCTATTTTATCTTACTTAGTGTATTTGTCTTCCTTTATATAAATTTGGTTATTATAGATCATTATTTCATACACACATATATTTAGGTACATGCTGTATGCAAGTATATTTATACACACCATTTGGTTTAGCTCTCGTAGTATACATGCTAGGTGAGCAAGAGTATGAGTGAGTTGATTTTTTTTACTTGTGTTTTTGGTTTGTTTCGAATGTGGATATCTATGAAAATTACTTGGAATTTTTTGGAGACAAAATGGGATTTTTTAGTACCTTGCCACCCATCTCACCACACACCTTGCCAACCACCCTTAGTGAGGTTGTTGGAAAGGTCCATGATGAGGTGGTGGCTTGGGAAATTTCAATGAATATCCTCATCCTCTTCTTGCTTTGCATCTAGAAAAGATGTAAAGGAGCTGTATGAAATCGACACTTGGTCCTTCTATTTTTGGAACACTAATATATTTTGTGTTGTTCGGTATTAGTGATTCATGACTATGTGAACAAAGCCATGGTTATTAGTGGTAAGTATTGAAGATAGTGTTTGCAAGTGGATTTTATGAGAGCCATGTATCAGTTGGAAGTTGCTTAGATGTAACTGCTTATTTGTGAGAACCTTATTGTGAGAGTGATTTAAGTTAAAATTCTTTGAGTTCTCACATCTTGGACTGTGCATTCATTGGATGTTTGTTGATGCTTGTGTTTATGAGTGGTTATGTTGATTTTCCACATCATACATTACTAATCTTTTGTTTCTAATCACACCACATTAGGTGGTGTTGGCTTTGAAGGAGAGTACAGTTCGTGTGTTGAACTAGGTCATTATACAGAAAACAAGCAAAAGCAACAATTGGAGTTAGGATAGGTGCCCTAACTAATAGAGGTATTTATGTTTATACATTTCTATCAAATTGTATCTGTTTATTATTTTTAGTGAATTATTTTCTATTGAGTGATTGTCTTAAAGAATCCAAGGATGTTACTATAGAGATAGAATTTCCATATGGGTTGACCTCATTATATCTGGTATTTTGTATGCTCAAATGTGTGACTCGTATAATCAAAGTTTAAATGGTGCATTTTCCTACGTACTGAAATTTAAACTCTGATTTTGAAAGTTTTAAATATTTATTACTTGCTTTCCATTTACTGAATTCTATATCTGTTGCTTTATGATATTGTCTATCTTTGATTATATGTACTGAAACTATGGTTATCTCCCCATGATTTGTGTGTTTTAGTTGAATCCTTAGGAGTCGGTATCTTCTTAGCCTGATTGTGTATCGGGTCTCAAACTCCTTCAATGGTGTTAATTATCATGTTTTTTTTAGTATAATATGATTTTCTATCATATATGTTCTAATATGCTAGATGTAGATTGTGATTAGAAAACGCATCTGTTATATGTTGTTGCATGCTTTCTTCCTTTCCATATAGCATGTCTATAGCTTTCTAATTATTGCTTATGATGTATTAAATTAATATGAATGTTTCTTGATTAATTTATATTACTTATGTCTATTATATGAATGTAAGTTTGGTATGAGGCCATGAGGAATCTTTATTTCCTTCCCTTGGTTGTGTCTCAAGTACCAAACTCTTTAACTAGTTTGCTATATTTAGTTTGATTATATGTTATGAGAATACAACCATCATTTACCAAATATGTCCTACATATGAAGTCTTGAAGTGATTGGAAATCATTTATTCTTTAGTATGCATTCATGTCTCACATGACGTGTGTTAATTACTATGTATGCTTGTTGCTAGTCTAGACATGAGCCTTTGAGGCACACCATCACTAGTGGGTTTACTATGTAACTTGCTTAACTCATGTTTGTTAGGCCAACTTGGCCAAGTTGACATAGAGCTCATAAAAATATTCTATAGGTTGGCATCTCTACCCTTCATTTAGGTCTCGATTACCTATTTGAGTGAGAAGAATAATTGACCTTCATGTAATTGTTCTTACATATAGGAATCTTGAGTTTGTATCAAAGCGGTCACCTATGTTTAGGCTTAACAATATGGGTGCTTGATTCTAGAGTTCTATCTATACATACACACACCTTTTATGTTTGTGCCCTATGTCACTAGTGATGTGGGATTCTATTGTTCTATGAGGTTGTTTATCTTCATGAACTTTTGTTGTGAGTATGTTCCCTATTTTGTTGTTCATGTATATCTCTTTTTCTTTCTTTTTCGTGCATAGTATCTTAATTACTTTTCTTGCTCATATGCCTAAATGTTTATTCCTTTACTAGTTTTATTCCTTACGAATTGCTTTGACATGCTTTTTATGTGTGTTTTCCTTGCTTATTGCATGTGTCTTCTTCATTGGCAGTTTGTATGAACATCACATCACATGTTCTCATCATGTAGTATTAAAGTATTAGAATTTTTCTTTCTATAGCCTTGTCATTCATATAACATGTCATATAGAATGCATCTCACCTATTTTACTATATTCTTCTTTCTTGTATCTAGTATGTTAAGTGTTGGTTCACTTTTTGTCTCCTGTCGATTATTACTCTTCCTTTTCCATCTCTTCTTTTTCTTATGCTTTACATATCATTTTGGAGAAAAATATTGTATGTTACTATTTTGAGTACATGAGTGTTTCTCTATACTATGCTTGTTTGGGTTTGCCTTGTGTATCTATATATCATATAGATTTTTTACATGTCTTTGGACTCTTAACTTACATGCATTACCATAACACATACTTGTGTGTTTAGTTGGCATTCTTGATGTTAGGGGTGTTGACCCTGCCTTAGCATATCTCTTGTGTCTATGTTGAAACCTGAGCCTTTCTCACATGGTGAGATGTTTTAGTAGCATCATTTGTTTTTTTTCCTTTTGGGGGGGTGTTATTTGTGTTTCTCACTAGTTATTCAGTTTCTTTTCTTCTTTTAACTAGTGATGATGTGAGTGTTACTAATGATCTCTTTTGAGATAATTGTGTGCATTTTGTTTTCATTATTCTCTCTAGGGACAACATTGTATGATTTATACTGATGATCTCTCTTAAGGCACATTCTTTTCTTTTTTGGCTTATTATCTCTTTTGAGACCATCCTTGTCATCATTCTTGTTTATTATTTTTGACAATTTGACTCTTTCTTTCTCACTTTCTCTCTCCTCTTAAAATTGTTCTACATTTTTTTCTGTCCTGCTATCCTATTATATGTAAAATGAATTTTGAAGGGACCATTGATGATATATGATTGGCATGTAATTCACTTGGATTGAAATTTGATTGTTATTACATGTGTACTCAATAAGCAAATGTATGGCTAAATGTTATATTTTTTTTAAATGAACTCTTATGCACATGCTATAACTTTGTGAATTTGTATGTTTATTTTGAGAAGTTTGTGTGGATGTCTTGCTTTGATGATATGTATGCCTTTAGCAAACTCTAGAATCCATGTTTAGTGCCTCTTGAGGCGAAATCCTAGGTGCTACTTGGATAGAAAAAGGATTAGGCCATCTTTGAATCATTTGATGCTTTCTTGCCACCAATGTTTTCTTATCCTCAATCTCTCCTTTTGAGCCTTTATACTATCCCTTCATTTCTTTACACATTCTTGCTTAGAAAAAATGATAAATCCCATATACCTTACACACCTTCAGTTGAGTTTCGATTCTATTAATTATTGATCTTATTTTTTTTAGATTGTCGATTTTACCCTTTTGTTTAAAGAGAAAAAAATAATGGAAAAAAGGGAATAAAAAGAAAGAAAAATAAAAAAGGGCTATAAGTGAATGAATGCTAAGACATAAAATCCCAAGTTTGGAAATGTGTGTGTTTGAAAATTAAGAAGAAAAATAACTTATGTTTAAAGGTTTACTACTTCTGGTTGTAGAGTGAAGTCTTCATGCTTCAAGTATGCTGTGTGTAATGGTGTTGAGTTCCGTGTGATAGAGGATTGGATGAGTTGATTCATGAAGTTGGATAGAGCACTCAAGATGGATGCACTCAGAGTAGGTGCGTCTTTTGGATTTTGGTATGTGTTGTCGTCTTATTCATGGGAACAAACAAATTTAAGAAATCTTCATGATCATCCAATGTTTGAAGAGTTTATGTACTTAGTTGTACAATGTTTTGACATGGAAAACCAAAGAGTGAGAATGTAAGTTTCCTTCTACTCGTGTCTATGTATTGGTTTCCCATGTGCGAAACACAATGTCTGTTTTTTCTTATTGAGTGTATTTGTCTTCCTGTGTGCGAGGTTAGTTTCTATAGATCAATAATTTAGACACTTTTTTGTGAGAATTTTTACATACATCACGAGGTTGGTTTTTGTAATGTGTATGCTAGGTGGAGAGTTGCCTTTTGATGAGCGAACGTGCAAGGTAGCCGACATTTTTTACTTGTGTTTTTGGTTTGTTTCGAGTACGGGTATTTATATAAATTACTTGGCATTTTTTAGAAATGAAAAATGGGAATTTTTTAGAACCTCACTAACTACCTCTCTAAGGGTATGGCTTGGAAATGTTTTATAAATACCCCTATTTTTTCTTGCTTTGCATCCAAAAAAGATGTAAATTGATATCTTGCCTTTCTACTTTCGGATCACTAATACTTTATGTGTTGTTTGGTATTAGTGATTCAAGACTATGTGAACAAAACTATGCTTATCATGGTGAGCACTCAAGATAGTATTTATGAGTGGGTTGTATGTTAGTCATGTTTTGGTTGGAAGTTTCTTGGATGCAATTGGTTATTTGTGAGAAAATTATTGTGATAGTAAATTATGTTAGAATTCTTTGAGTTCTCACATCTTAGATGGTGGGTTCATTGGCTATTTATTGGATGTTTTTTGTTTATGGGTGGTTATGTTGATTGTCAACTTTACATGTTACTGATCTTTGGTTTTTGATCACACCACATTGGGTTCTATTTACTTTGGAGGAGAGTCAAGTTCGTGTGTCCAACCGGGTTATTGTGGAGGAAACAAGAGAGAGAAATAGTAGGCAATTAGGATAGGTTTCCTGACTAATAGAGGTATTTATGTTTATATTTTTCTATTGAGTTGTATCTATTTATTATTTTTAGTTGATTATTTTTTGTTGTGTGGTTGCTTTAAACAACATGGGAATGTTACCATATAGATAGGGTTTGTATATGGGTTTACCTCATTATATATGGTGTTTTGTATGCTCTAAATGTATGGCTAGTATAATAAGAGTTTAAATATATGGCATCTGATATTTATTACATGCTTTCCATTTATCGAATTCTATGTATGCTACTTTATGTACTAAACCTTTATTTATCGCCCTGTTTTTGCTTGTTTGAGTTGAGTACTCAAGGAGTCAGTATCTTCTTAGCCTAATTATGCAAGATCAATATGTTTGTTAGCATAATATGAGTTTCTATCATATATTTTCTAACATAATAGATATAGACTATGATTAAAAAGTGCATTTGTTATTATCGTATGTTTTCTTTCTTTTCTATGTAGTATGTCTATAGCTTTCTAATCATTGCTTATGATGTATTAAATTAATTTGTTTATTTCCTGATTAATTTATATTACTTATGTCTGTTATATACATGTGAATTTGGTGTGAATTTCTAAAGAATCTGTATATCCTTACACTAGTTAGATCCTAGGTACTGGACTCTTTAATTGGTTTGCTATGTTTAAGTTGATTGCATATTGTGATAGTATAATCATTATTTACCGAATATGTTTCCACATATGAAGTCTTGAAGTGATTGAAAAATATTTATTATTTAGCATACATTCATGTCTCACATGTTGTGTGTTGATTGTTATGTATGCTTGTTGCTAGTTTTATAGGAACCTTTAAGGCGCACTGTTATTAGTGTATTTATTATAAATTGTAGATTTTGTTATGCTAAGTGTTTTAGTTGTGTGTTGAATTGAGCATGTTATTTTGTACTTTTGTTGTGCAATTTACTTAATTCACATTTGTGAGGTCGTCTTGGCCTAGTTGTTATAGAACACACGAAAATATTCTATGGGTTGGCATCTCCACTCCTCATTTAGGGTTCGGTTACCAATTTTAGTTAGAAGAACAATTAACATTCGCGTAATTATTTCTATGTATGAAAACTCTCATTAATTATTATAAATAGTTATTTTTGGTAGTTTCATTGTGTATTGACTTTACATTATTATACTTAGATAGTTATTTTAATCATTTTAAGGTGACAATTTATATGATTTATGTTTACTTGTTTAATGAATGGATCAAGTCGAGTTAGTTAATTAGTTTATTAATGAATTATATTTGGGTGGAATTAATTATTTTCATGTTGAAATAATGTCATATCTAATATTAATTTAATAATAGCCAATTATCACTACTACAAAAAAGGGTATTTAAGTTGCTGTGTAAAGTCGGTTTTTGGAAAAAACTGACTTATAATGAATTTAAAGTCGGTTCGGTGTAGAACCGACGCTACGTCAGGTTAATAGATATTTAATAATTGATGTAATAATGAATGATATATATGTTTGTGTGCTTTATTATTTGTAGAGAGCTAGCTAGCTGTTCAAGAAAAAATATCTAGGGGTGAAATAATCGAAGAGCCTGGGAGAGATGCTTTATATCATGCTGAGCATCCTGGTCATGTTAAGGGACGTAGCCAATATGATGGTTCTATGGAGTATTTTAATATTCCAAAACAAAAGCCTCAGACGGTAAGTAAGGAGAAGTACACTAAAATTGAAGAAGAATTAAACTCCTTTAAGGCCTCAGTGGTAAGTGAGATTTCCACTCTAAATTAAAAGAACATCAATCACAACAAATGTCAGCCTTGAATAGCGTCGGTTGACATGGAGAACCGACGCTAAGTCACATGGATAGCGTCGGTTGACGTGGAAAACCGAAGCTACGTCACGTCGATAGCGTCAGTTGACGTGGAAAACCGACGCTACGTCACCTGGATAGCATCGGTTGACGTGGAGAACCGACGCTATCCAACTAATATATCCAAATTCGTTTCAATTTCTACGTAGAACCCATTTTTCTTCCTCTCTCTCCTCCATTTTCTTACTCATTCTTCTCCATTTTCTCCCAAAATCTACACTGTGCGCCACCTTCTTTCTAAATTTGTAACGTCGTTTGTAAGTTATATTCCTCTTCTCACATTATCTTTCAATTCTACTATTTTTTTGAGCAAAATATTAAAAACAAATTATACCTATTTTCTGTATAAATTCTAGATTTAGGTATGTTTTTTATTTTGTTTGTTATATTTGACTTATTTTACGTGGAAATAATATTTGAAATGTTGTGGGTTTGATGGTTTATATATATTTACTGTGCGTGGATAAATTTATTTATATATTATAAATAATTATATTTTATTAAGTAGAATTTTGCAGCTTATTATTTAGTTTGTTTTATATTTTGTATAAATTATTGATTTAGGTATGTTTTTTATTTTGCTTGTTATTATGTTTGACTTATTTTATGTGGAACTAATATCTGAAATATTGTGGGTTTACTATGCGTGCACAAATTTATTTATATACGTATAATTAATATTACTTTTTAATTATGATATAGTAACATGCTTAGAAATTAGAATCAACTAAAGTGTGTGATTGGTTTTTATATATTCATGCTAACATGTTGCTTATTTTTTAATTTGTATAAAAATGGTTTTGTAAAATGATTAAAATGATAATTGTTTTGCATTATGTATGTTTTGATATATATTCTAATAATTATGAAATTTATATATAATAATACTTGAAATATATTCATTGTATACATAATTAAGTAATATGTTTAATTAATGTCATTAATAGAAAATGGACAAATCTTGGATGTCAAAGTGTAGAATTGAGCAAGACTATATTTCTGGTGTTGAAAGTTTCATGGAATTTGCTTGTAGAAATAGTAATACTGGAAGTAGTATGATTCGATGCCCATGCGTTAAATGTAAAAATGAGTGATTGCATGAATTTGATGAGGTTAAGTATCACCTTATCCGTAATCGTATTGTATTGAGCTATAAATGTTGGTATTATCATGGAGAAAATATTGATAATACTCATGGGGAAAAGATAAATAAGAATGTGAGTGGATTACATACATCTTATCATAATGTACAGACAGAAAATATGTTTCATGGTGTTGAAGATGAATTACGCGAGGATGATCCCGAAACCTTTAATAAACTTATAGAAGATGCCGAAAAACCATTGTATCCAAAATGCAAAAAATACACTAAAATGTCGGGATTGGTTCATTTGTACAATGTGAAGGCAAAACATGGTTTTTCTGACAAGGGATTCACAGAATTACTAAATCTACTAGTCGATATGTTTCCTGAGGGTATTGAATTGCCATCTTAAATGTATGAAGTGAAGAAATCTCTTAGTTGATTTGGCAGGGAATATCATAAGATTCACGCTTGACCTAATGATTGCATTCTTTATAGAAAAGAATATGAGACATTACATGATTGTCCTATGTGTAAAGAATCGAGATGGAAGCATGGTACAAATGAGAGTACAACACATAAGAAAGACGTGCCTACAAAGGTTCTTTGGTACTTTCCTCCGATTCCTCGCTTTCAAAGGTTGTTCAATAGTAAATATACATCAAAGATGTTGACTTGGCATTCAGATAATCGATATGATGATGGGGTGCTACGTCATCCTTGTGATTCTCCAAATTGGAAAGTAGTAGATAATTTATCTCCTCAATTTTCATCTGATCCGCGCAATCTTCGTCTTGCCATTGCTGCTAATGGAATTAATCCACATAGTTCCCTCAGTAGTAGATATAGTTGTTGGCCAGTAATTATGGTAACATACAACCTTCCTCCCTGGTTGTGTATGAAAAGAAAATTCATGATGTTAACATTATTGATCTCAAGACCAAAACAACCCGGTGTTGATATTGATGTATATTTGCAGCCTCTGATAGATGATTTAAAGACGTTGTGGAATGATGGTGTAAATGTTTACGATGCACACAAAAAAGAATACTTTAACTTGAAGGGGGTCCTTTTATGGACAATTAATGATTTTCCTGCCTATGGAAACTTATGAGGACATGCAACAAAAGGTTACAAGGGATGTCCTATATGTAGTGATGGAACTTCTGCAACTTATCTTGTTCACGGGCAAAAGATGTCTTATAGAAGACATAGAAGATTTTTTTCCATATGGACACAAGTTTAGATACCAAAAGAAACCGTTCAATGGTGAAGAAGATCATGATCATGCAACTCGACCTTTGCGAGGTATTGAGATATTAAGGCAATTGAATGGGATGAAATTAAAACGATATGGAAAGATTAAAAAAAACTCACTAAGGTAGGGAAACGAAATAGGTCAACTAATGAAATGAGTGAAAATGAAAAAGAATTTGAACCGACTTACCATTGTTGTTGGAAAAAAATCAATATTTTGGGAATTACCTTATTGGAAAGACCTACACATTCGTCACATCTTAGATGTCATGCACATTGAGAAGAATGTATGTGAGAGCTTGATTGGTACTTTACTTAATATACCTGGAAAAACAAAGGATGGAATTAAAGCAAGATTGGATTTAAAGAAACTAGGCATACGATCTGAATTGGAACCAATGGTGGAAAATGATAAGAATCGAACATACTTACCACCAGCATCATATACAATGTCAACAAAAGAGAAGGATGTGTTTTGTAAATGTTTGGAGGGTGTGAAAGTTCCTAATGGTTACTCATCCAACTTAAGAAATTTTGTGTCTATCACTGATAAGAGACTATATGGATTGAAATCACACGACTGTCATATCTTAATGCAACAGTTATTACCAGTTTCTATTAGATCACTTCTTCCAAAACATGTTCGAATATCAATAATTCGGCTTTGTTCATTCTTCAATACAATATGCAAGAAATCTATATCAATTGGCGAGTTAAATTCTTTATAGAAAGAAATTGTAGAGACTTTGTGTCTAATTGACAAATATTTTCCTCCTTCTTTCTTCGATATAATGATTCACTTATGTGTTCATTTAGTTCGAGAGGTTCAATTATGTGGTCCTACTTACTTAAGGTGAATGTATCCTTTTGAGAGATATATGCAAGTCCTTAAAGGATATGTAAATAATAGAAATCGACCTGAAGGATGCATGGTAGAATGCTACATTGCTGAAGAGGCCATTGAGTTTTGTTCTGAATACTTTAGTGGTTGCACTGAAATTGGGAATCCTACGCACAAGTTGTTCTTAGAACGTCACATGATCCAAGTAGGTAACCCTATGCTTGGTGGAAGTAAGAAATTATTTATTAATCTCACTCGATGGGAAAAATCACACCGAATCATTTTGGTAAATAATAATGAGGCACAACCGTACATAGAGTAAGTAAATTTCATTGTTTCATGATTGCAAAAATCATTTTTTATTTAAATATTAATGATGATATATAATTTAATATATATTTAATAACATTACAGGATGCATTTTAACTTATCGAAGATCGATCCTCGTTATAAAAAAGAAGAAGGAGAAAAATGGTTGTATGATGAACATAAGGGAGAGCTTATTAATTGGTTTCGCAACCATGTAAGTGTCACAAACAAAAATTCATGCATGTATCTTCCTAGATCTATTCAATGTTTTAAAACTTTTCTCTAAACACATTTTGTGTTTTTTGTATACATAGATTCGAGATGAACTCAAGAAACCCAATAAAAAAATATCAGAAAGTTTACAATGGCTTGCACATGGGTCAAAATTCGATGTCAAATCATTTTATAGTTTCGTAATAAATGGATCGAGGTTTACGACTCAAGCTAGGGACAAAGTCCGAGTAAATCAAAATAGTGGGGCGAAGATGGTTGCACAAACTATGCAATTTTCCAGTTCAAAAAATGCTAATCTTGTACTTTCTGATAGAACATATTATGGTATAATACAAGAGATTTGGGAATTGGATTATGAGGTCTTCCATGAAACAATTTTCTTGTGTGATTGGGTCGAAGATGTTATCAATGTTGGATATAAAATAGATGATTTTGGATTTACCCTTGTAAATTTATCCAGGATAAGTCACACTGATGATCCTTTAACGTTAGCACTTCATGCAAAACAAGTATTTTACGTGAGCGATCAAATTGATCCAAGATGATCTGTTGTGTTAATGCCTCCACAAAAAGAGTTTTACCATTGTGATGTTGTAGAAGATGATGACTCTATGCTTGATACATTAACCAATATTAGTAATTTCTCAAATACATTTCCTAATGTACGTGATGATCTAATTGATGATGATGATTCTTCATCATGGACTCGAAGTGATTGTGAAGGAATATATGTATACGATCAACAACCTAATTAAACATAACGTATGTTCTATAATAATATTGTTGTAATAACTCTTATATATATGTATGTTCCTAAAATTGTCAATTAATTTATATTTCTTCATTGTTTATAGATATTTCATGGATATTCAGATAACAGAGCTTGTAGATCCAAATGATCCATTGGGGTATTTGAAAAGAAGGGGTTGGGCGAATATACCTGATGCTTTACTTAACCCAGATGATAGAATACATGTTCTATTTGATGCTACTGGTAATCCAATAGGGAAAACTGGTCAACAATTGAAATCCTCTATTGGTCGATTGGCAAAGTCTAGTATACCAATCAATATAAATGATTGGTCTGAGGTTGACGATGCAGAAAAGTTCAAAATATGGATAACCATTTGTGTAAGTCTCTTATATTTTATAATCAATATATATATTATATTAGGTGTATTATATCTAATCTTTTGTACTGTGTTTTTATAGAATCGTTACAAAGTCGATGACAGTTGGAAGGGCAAGTGTTATAAGATTGCAAATAAGGCGTGGAAGGAATACAAGACTTCCAGATTGGCAAGAAATTATGTGTTTCCATATATGGAAACACTTGATGAGAATGAGATCTACAAAATCCCTGAAGGACACCCTTGGATTACACCTCAAGTTTGGAAAGACTTTGTGGATTATAGACGTTCAGATGAATTTCAAATTATTAAAGAAGATCATCAGAATGTACAAATGCATAACATTCTTCCTAACCGTACTGGGAGGTCTTCAAATCCTGAAGTTAGATATAGAATGGTATTATTAATTTGTCTTAATTTATAAATATTTTTATATTTATTTTCCTCAATTTAATTTCATGTCATTGTTAATAAAATTTTCATAATTTATGTAGGAAGCTGAATTGGGTAGACCTGTTACCCGAATTGAATTGTACATAGAAACAAAGACTCCCAAAACGAAGAATTCAAGACCGATGACTCAGCGCAGAGAAGAACAATTAAATAAGTTGGTTAGTAATTTCGGTTGATAAAAAGTCTTAATGATATTTAATAATTGATGTAATAATGAATGATATGTTTGTGTGCTTTATTATTTGTAGAGAGCAGTTCAAGCAAAAATATCCAGGGGTGAAATAATCGAAGAGCCTGGGAGAGATGCTTTATATCATGCATTCGGACGCAAGCATCCTGGTCATGTTAGGGGAGGTAGCCAATATGATGGTTCTATGGAGTATTTTAACATTCCAAAACAAAAGCCTCAGACGGTAAGTAAGGAGAAGTACACTAAAATTGAAGAAGAATTCAACTCCTTTAAGGCCTCAGTGATAAGTGAGATTGCCACTCTAAAAGAACATCAATCACAACAAATGTCAGCCATGGCATCATGCTACAACCAGGGCATGCCATATTGGCCACCCACGCAATCTCATTGCGTTCAAACTACATCCAGTATGGGATATAGCCATCCTATTGGTCCTCACTATATGCTAGGAATGCATATGAAATCAAGTAGTGGTTCATTTTCTCCAATGCAATATGCACATTCTTACCATAAATCAAACCAAGATGAACATTTTGGTGAGAATGTACATCTAATAGCTACCCCACATAAGAGTCCTCTTCTATTTGATGAATCATATGTGGTAAGATTTTAATTTCTGGTGTATATAATCTATTATTTTTAAATTCTTATTATATGTTTTATTTTTTATATACAACACTTAAATTTTTACAGAATATGAAATGTTTGTTGAAACATCCTTCGTCAACGGACTATGTTGCTATTGGAATGGTACAACAATTGAGCGATGATCAGATGATTCATAATCAATATTTGCCTAATCATTGGCGAATAGTAATTGATCAATCATTGTTTCATGATTGTCCACTACATGTGCCTTCTGATGCTACCACAGTCCAAGAGACGGTTGAACAGTATGTGGCTTGGCCGTCGATTCAAGTTGTTCTAAATTTTGACATGGTACTATTTTTGAACTTAAAAGATAACACTTGTTTACTACTATTATTTTATTATATCTTATATTGTTACTAAAAAATACATATATAATACTTTTTTTAGTCTATTATATGAGAACTCTTAAATGCGGCACATTTAAGAGATACAAAGCAAGTATCTCATACTAAATCTATGACTAGTGGCCAATCATCGTGCACCAAGTCATTCAAGAAGAAGCCTTGGAAAAAGTATAGTCATGTTTATGCGTTAAAATTCAGCAAAAATCTTGGCACTTTGATGACTATTGTTGGGAAGGCATCTAGCATAAATGGTGGATGGACTGTGCCACTTCCTATAGAAATTTCTGGTGTAGACCTCGGCCAAACTTATATATTGATCGAGTGCTTATTGCAACTATTTGAATATCAAAAGATCGATTTAAGTATAATTCAAGTGTGGACAAGGTGAGTTCTCAATCTATTTATTTTTCTTTTATTTATGCAGAACATATATAATTATATTTATATTATCTAATTATATATATATATATATATATATATATATATCTTTTATATAGGGTGTTCTATTATCGAATTCAACATAATCACTCATCACATTTAGCAATGTTCTATGATTCTTCATATGTCAATTAATATCAAGAGAAGAATGTTAGCATCAGAGCTAAACAATTATGTGATAGAGCATTGACGCTTAACAGAAATCAAAAGTTGATAATCCCTTGGCCATTAAGATTTGAACAAGGCGAAGATCATTGGATGTTGGTAATCATTGATCTGTTCAATAATCATGCTTGGTACTATGACTCAGCTTCCATAGAACTCAGTAAAGATACAAAAGCAGTTGTTGAAATGTAAGAGTTATAGTTACATATTAGTTTCTTCTATTATTTTTTGTAATATTTAATAAAAACTAATCATTTTAAACCTTTATAGGGCATGGAAGTTGTGGAACAAGTTTAGGGGCATTGCCCTTAAAAAATCTCACAAGCTTATATGGAAAGAAGTTATGGTATGTACAAGTCAATATTAATAATTTTATTAATTTTACAATTGAATAATAAGGATGTTCGAACATGAAAATTCATGTTCACTTTTTTTTGTAGGTTCCACAACAAAATAATGGAGTCATGTGTGGTTATTATGTCATGAAGTTTATGAGCGAAATCATCACAAATATCAAAATTCCAATTGATGATATGGTAATATCTTTTACCCATATACATAAAAGTTTTTAACATATTTGAGTTTGTTTTTGTAAATAAATGAAATTATATTCTTATTTTGATTTTAAATACATGTAGTTCTTTGGTTGGAAAAAGACGGGCTACGACCAGCAAATTTTTGATGATTTATGAGAGGAATGGGTAGAACACATGCTTCAAATTATATCATCACAAGAAGAATCAAGAGAAAATTCTGATGATCTTGAATAGCATATGACAACATAAGAGAAATTTTTTTAATGATTTAATTTCTCTATCTATTCATGTGTCTGAAATCACTTGTTTGATGGATGATTAATCATATGCTCATGTATTTAGGGAAATTCATTTTTTTTTTTGGACTTATTTTTGGCCCAAACTACATCTCATCTCTCTTTCCTACTTTCCTTACGAACTCATATTAACACTTTATTAATCATTATTTTTATAAATATGAATTTATCTGGAATCTCTACTAGTATTTTTAATACTATAATGAGCTCTAAATGGACAAATAAGGTGTATGTAACTTCAATTTGTTTCTTGGTTTGTATGAGTTTTGGTGCCCATGAACGTGTTCCATATGTTTAAGGGTACCAAAACTCACACAAGCCAAGTAAGAAATCGAAGTTACACTTGATTTCATATTTAGAGTTCATTATATATAGCATTAAAAAAATACTAGTAGAGATTCCAAATAACTTCATATATATAGACAAATGATTAATAAAGTGCTAATATGAGTTCGTCGAATGTTGTTGTACGTGATAATCTCTTTTTGATGGTAATATTTATAATGATTAAATTTCTTCATTCGTATGTCTGAATTTTAGACTATTTTTTTGATGGATGTTTTACGTGCTCATGTATGTAGGGGAATATGAATTGTTATATGGATCAGGTTTTTTTTGTCATAATGCTTGTGAAGACCAATCAAGATTCTAAGCCAACCAAGCTTACTCAATCGCATAATTACACTTTGAAGACATTATTTTATTTGTAATTTAAGTTAACTATATGTATTATATATACATTATTTGTTTTTGTAATAAATTTAATTATCAAGTAATTAAATATATTTAAATTTTTAATTATTTGTATTATTATTTTATATTTTATTTTTTTATGCTATATATATATTGAATAATATGAAAAATGAAAATAAAAATAAAAACAAATCATAAAATGTACGTGTAAAGTCGGTTCATCTCGTGAACCGACTTTACATTTTAAGTCACTAAATTTAAAGTCGGTTCAGCGTACCGACTTTAATGCCTATTTCTGTAGTAGTGTATATATTATTTTTAAGTAAAAAATGCTTATAAAAATAATTATTATATTCCATCAGGTTGTGCTCATCGTGTTCATATCATATGAAATTCTTAAATAATAATATAAATATCAATTAAATAAGTTTATATATGTTGTCTTCTTATATTTGACCCTTATTTTTAAATAAGTCATGCAATTTTTATTAATAATGAGTCAAATCACTCGTATTTGTATTTTGTTGCTCATTAAATAATTATTACTGCATATTTATTCTTAACTAAAGTAATAAAATAATTAACTATTTATTTTAATGTATTCGTACAAACTAAATTTTAAATATCCAAATTTTACACACATAGGTCCAAAAACTAGTTATATATATATATATATATTCTAAGAATTAATTATGTTTTAGGCCCACAACGTATAGGACTATTTACAAAAATATTTAAAATATTTACTTTGATATAATTATACTCACAATGTACAGGTAAAGTAAAAACATATCCCACAATATACATTTACAAAGTTACAATTATGTCTACAATATATAAATAATGATGCAATTATATTCAAATTTAGATATATTTTTATCATTATTAATATATTATGAGCATTACAATAAAATAAATGTTTAAATATTTTTATAAATTATCCTAAACGTTGTCGATAAAAAACGTAAATAATTCATATCCTAAGAGATCCTATGAAAATAAAAAGTGAACCCAAATTACATATTCATAAAATGATGTGGGTTCTTATGTAGCATAGTTGCAACTTTTAGGATTTGAGCTAAATGTTTAAATATTTTTATAAATTATCCTAAACGCTGAGGATAAAAAACGTAAATAACTCATATCCTAAGAGATCATAGGAAAATAAAAGATGAAACAAAATTACACTTCATAAATGATGTGGGTTCTTATGTAGCTTAGTTGCAACTTTGAGGATTTGAGCTATCACTTTAAATATTTTATAAATTATCCTAAACGGTGTGGATAAAAAACGTAAATAACTCATATCCTAAGTGATCTTAGGAAAATAAAAGGTGAAACAGAATTACACATTCATAAAATGACGTGGGTTCTTAAGTAGTTTAGTTGCAACTTTGAGGATTTGAGCTATCACTTTAAATATTTTTATAAATTATTCTATACGTTGTTGATAAAAAATGTAAATAGCTCATATCGTAAGAGATCCTAGGAAAATAAAAGGTGAAACAAAATTACACATTCATAAAATGATGTGGGTTCTTATGTACCTTAGTTGCAACTTTGAAGATTTGAGCTAAATGTTTAAATATTTTTATAAATTATCCTACACGCTGTGGATAAAAAATGTAAATAACTCATATCCTAAGATATCCTAGGAAAATAAAAGGTGAAACAAAATTATACATTAAAAAAATGACGTGGGTTCTTATGTAGGTTAGGTACAACTTTGAGGATTTGAGCTAAATGTTTAAATATTTTTATAAATTATCCTAAACGCTCTAAATAAAAAACATAAATAACTCATGTCCTAAGATATCCTAAGAAAATAAAAGTGAAACAAAATTATGTAATTTATAAAATAAGGTGGGTTCTTATGTAACTTAGTTGCAATTTTGAGGATTTGAGCTATCACTTTAATCAATTTATTTTTAATTGATTATTTTAATTATTTTTTAAATAGATAATTTTTAATTAACCTTTTTTTACAAATAAATTATTTTAATTAATTTTTTTGAATAATTTATTTTAATTTATATTATTATATTAAAATTAGATACAAATAGTTTCAGCATTAATAGAAATCAATTAACTCCTTTCATTTTCTACTGGTTTGTTTTTAAATAATTTTAGTACAACAATCTCATATTAACAAATATTTTATAAAAATATAGAAAATAAAAGAAATTAGTTAATTTTTGATAATATCTCTTATCATGTAGTAGGTATTTGTTTTCTAAAAATATAATAATTTAAATTTAAATAATTTTTTTTAAAAATAAAGTAACTTGAGATGAGTAACCTAATAAAATAATTAAAATGCTAATGATTTTGTAGTTTAACTGTGTATGTCACTATGATTTAAGGTGAAAGTTTCGATTTCAAGAGATCAAATTTTTGGTGTTAAAAATCCATTAACAAAAAAATAAAAATAAAATAATAAATAAATAAATAACTTAAGATGCACTTCGTCCCTCCCCAAGTATGAAAAATATTTGCGGTTGAACCGTTGGTTACGTCATATTATCTATGACCGAATATTGTGGCTTTTTTATGTGAAAACCCTAAACATTTCCAACTTGGATGTCCAAATATCGTTTCTAGTCCATTTAAAAAAAAAACTATCCAATCAAAGATCGACACTTTGAAAAATAGCAAAAAGTGAAGTATACGGAGCTTTACTTAGATATAGACTAGAAGTTTTAGAGAGATGATTCCAAAAAAAACGACAATTTTGAGCTCTCCGTTTTCCTTTCGAAACTATCGATAGCATCTTTTTATTTATCATTATTCATAAACAGCAGTGTACTCACGTTTAATATTAGGTTGGTGTTTAAACTCCATTAATATTTTATCTAAAACTTATTAATTTCTAACCCATATTTAAAACATATATTTTTTTTTTTTTTTTAATAAAATATAAAGATGATTCTTTAAAACAATTACACTTAATGTCATCTTCACATATTGAATATATAAGTAATTTTACTTTAAATTTGTGTGCTTTAATAACATTACTTTTATATTTGTGGACACTTTAGTTAATTTTTAATCATTTTAAACAAATTTTGATAATTTTAATTTATTTTATTTTTAATTTTTTAAATTTTTTTGAGACATTTTCATCTTCAAACATTTATTTACGGGAACTCTACTAGTAAAATTCATTTTAATTAAATTAAAGTTTTTTAAAAAAGTACCTAAAAAAGAAAAATGAACTAAAATGACTAAAGTGTAAAAAATACAATAGTAATTTAACTACATTATACTAATTTTAAGATATATAACTAATGTATCAAATTTATGAAAGTCAAATTACTCAAATATCATAGTACTCTTTCATTGTACGAGAAACAACTACAATTTATTTTTGTAATAGTTAAGGATTAGGAAGTGATTATTCTTCTTTTACAATAAAACTAATTTTTAATGTGAAATATTTTTACGTATTTTTATTTTATTAATTTAATTATTCTTGTATTCTTGAACGATGAAATATATATTTGAAAAACAAAACTTATTCTGTGAATAAAACTTGAACTCTATAACTCCAACATATTCAAATGAATTCTATTTTGTTGAGTTACAACATGTTATTTATGATCTTATAGCTTATTTTGTTA
The DNA here is from genome assembly GCA_037013495.1 of Hippophae tibetana. Classification (NCBI taxonomy): domain Eukaryota; kingdom Viridiplantae; phylum Streptophyta; class Magnoliopsida; order Rosales; family Elaeagnaceae; genus Hippophae; species Hippophae tibetana. The sequence continues at coordinate 7,648,417 of CM072805.1, forward strand.
TATCTAACAATATAAAGGTGTGGTCCAATTTTATGAAATTTTTTGTATATTTCTTTAACTTTTAAATCCATAAAATTGTATTAAGATGTAAATTTTTATTTCAATATGAAGATTTATTGAGATATCTATTCGAGTGTTTATGAGTCATAAGAAGCACTTTTGTAGAGAATTTCAAGTTTTTCACAAAAATGGCATCAAATATGTATCATAGTTTCATATATATATTTTTTAATATATGTCATTATATCAATTAATATAACTAAATACTAATTTGAAGAGTAATATATAACTAATAATAAAACTTCACAAATATTCTCTTATAGGTTTATTGGATGTCTTATTGATGGGTAGTTTTAGTTTTCCATATGATCTTTTGATGTAGCCGAAAAAAATAGAGTTTGATCTTTATTGAATGCCTTATCTATTATTAATAAAATTCTCCATTATTTCTTAAAAAAAAAAACACTTAGATCTAGAACATGTAGCTGAATGTTCTAACTTGTAAATGGGTTCATCAATACCAGAATAGGTGGTAAATGGTTGCAGGCGAACATGGATAGAGATAAATTTATCCAGCTATTTTTAATTAAGTGGTATTAGTAGACATATAATTCTCCATAGGTTAGATTAAATTTGGGTTTTAAAAAAAAATGTAAATGGGTTTGGGTTCAAGTTCAACCATGAAAATACTGCCACTTTTACAATTGATCGGTCTGAAACAAATTTTTATTGTGATGTCTTCCATACGCTAAGCTACTATGCTCTCACTCTTTTCCTACTTGTATAAAAGATTTTCACCCAAAAAAAAAGAAAATAAAAGAAGGTCATGATTGCCCCCAATTACATGTTTTTTTTCTTCTTCAAATATTTATCACTAATGCCTCTGAGATTTAGCATATTTTCATTTATGCTCCCAAAATCTGTGAAAAAATGTTCTAATACCCCTGAGGTTTATAGTTAATGTTACTAATGCTCTTGAATGGTCAACGGTATTAACTTCCCATCTAATAATGTATTTTTTTTTCTCTGGCTCTGATTCCAAATTGTGACTAGCTGTTTTATATCGCTAGTTTTTACTTTCTGTAAATTATTATTTAAAGGCCAACATTAAGTTTCATATCAAAACATTATTTTGTTTTTATAATTTCTTTATGTTTATGTCCATACACACTTGTGGCTAGCTTCTTTGTATTCATTTTCTTATTTATCAGTTTTGTAAATGTTGTAAACAAATATTTAATCATTCAAGATTCGTAATTGACTTAAAATTATAATTATTATACTTGAGCTTAATAGATCCACCACGGTCATCCCTTCCGTCCGTCTTCTTTTGTTACACCTAATATGTCTCAACTTGCTTAAACTTACCCTTCTGGTAATGGTGAAGCCTTTACATTTGTACAAAATATAGTATCCAAATTAGACTTACTAAAAATAAGAAAAGAGTGATTGCACTCTATTTTATTCATAATATTAATAATTATTATAATTCTAAAATCCAACTAAGAACCTTGAAGAGTTTCTTAGCTATTTATAGTTTCTAAATATATAGTTACTAGATGAATAATTTTTAGAGTAAAGAGATTACTATTGCCCAAGCTGTGTCTAACTAATACAAATAAGGGCTCTTTTTTAAAACAAGGAATCTCCATTTACAATAGCCAAAGAAACTATTTTACCCATATTTTAATAATTCACCTAACTTCTTGCTTTTGGCTTTTGAATCTAAGTTTTTTATTTTCTTATCACGATCTGTCGATTGAAGATGTAAGTTGTACATCTTTATTCCTCCTTTTCGTTTTCTACCAATAGTCCTTTTGATGATGTAGATGATAACACATTTTCATTTTCTCAATCTCTAATGCAAAAAAATGCATTTTTGATCCTTAGTGGTTTTCTTAGCGTAAAAGAAAAACACCTTTCTTGTTTCTTAAAAACTTTTCAGGTTATTATTGTTAAAATGTGTTTCAAACTTATTGATTTTCTCACTATCTTCTTCAATGAGGACCATATTGTTATGGGAAGTTATTACAACCTTACTAATTGAGTAATTTACTTTGACTTTAGAAGAATTGTTAATTTTTATGAGTTCATGTTAAATTTGACTTAGCATCTATTATCTTAGAATACATAGTTCATTTGTATTGAATTCATTTTCTGAAAGTGTCCTTGGTTTTGTAAAATAGTAAAGACTAAAACAATCTTCTTTATTTCAGCCCATAAGTGAACTGAAAAATTTGAGATAAACATGTTTTTTTCCTACTCTGATCTCCTTTTTTGAGTTCTTGATAGCCTTCTTGAAAATTTTAGAAAAATAAGTTAATTCATTTAAATTAATTCCTAAATATACGTTCTCAATTAAACCTGTATGGAAAGCTTTATAAAAAAAATTGGATTAGCTTTTTCAAGAATATTAAATTTACTAACTACAGGGAATTATTTTTCTGTGGTTTAAAATTTCATATCTTTAATATTTTTTTGAGAGAAAAACATTTGTTTAGTTACGGATCGTGTTAACTAAAAAAAGTTGTGAAAAGATAATCAGTAGAAGAATAGCAAATTAAAAATTCACAAAATGGTCAAACATGCAATCACATGTAAATAAGATAATGTCGATATATAAAAATTGACACACGAGAATTTTATGTGAAAACAATATAGGTCACACCAATGACCTAAGAGGAAAACCACTAGTCTAATGGACCACTTAACTATCCATTATGATAAATAAAGTCTAATTACAAGGCTAAGATTTAAGTAATATTCTTACAAGTTGTTTCTTTCATCATAGTCTCTACAAGAAAGGTGTATGGATCTGGACCAACATTTTAAGGAACTTGAGTCACACGATTTAATCGAACCTATACAGCTATCACCTAAAATATTAGCACAATAACAAGTGCAATTGCGTGTTTTAGAGTAGATTCAATAATGAATAACCCTAATTAGATTATTTAATAGATTAACTGAATAAAGAACCCTAAAGAATTATGATCTTATATTTGTAAAACAAGATGGAGATTAAGATGAAGAGAATAATTCTATTGTATGGTTAAAAAAATTGTGAACCAATAGTAGGATTAAATAGCATGAGTTGAAACCCTAGGTCAAAGGTTAATTACAAAATTTTCCTTAAAATTATTTAGAAGAGCTTAAAAATATACTAAAAATACTAATTGGCTAGAGAAAAATTAGGTAAATTTAAAAAAATTTCCACTCGATCGATCTAGACTTATCTTCATTGACCGAGTATGATTGCTGAATCGATATAGTTAAGCTTGAGCAATCAATTGTTAATAGTTCAATCACTAGCTAAATCTTGATTGATCTAGTGAAAAATTTAATTAATTTAGAGATAAGTGGATCAATCTAGTCATTAATCTCAATCGATCTAGTATTTGATTGATCGAGTTAATGCTTCAATCGATCTAGTCAAAAATTGATTAAACTAGTTTTAGTTAAGCTCTATCAATCTAGTCACCACTCGATCGATTGAGTGACCTATTTAAACAATGTTTCTATACATCTAATATGAAATCTAATATGCATGAGAATATAGATATACTTGAGATGTGATCATTGAGACTCAATAGTTTCTTCGTTTTAAAAATGAAAGACACATCTAGAAACTAATATTATATGCAAATATTTTTTTCACAAATATCACCATTTACTCACAAATATTATAGTTTATGAGTAGAATTTCTGGCTAAATTATAGAGACTCAACCATTGTAGTTTACTTAAATTCCTATATCGGTCTTTTTTGTCTTCAATGACCAATGTATTCCTGGGAGATGTTTCCCTGAATAGTACTAGAAATTGTACTATTTTTACTATATCTATGATTGGTGTTTCTTTGAATAGTATTGTTGGTAGTACAATCTTTCCTAGGATCTTCAACATGCTTAGTGGCCATGGTTGTTGTTGTAGTATTGCATACTAGTTTTTAAATATATCCTTTATAGTTATTAGTTTTGGTACTCTATAGTTAGCATAACTACCTTCACCTTTTATTCATTAGTGAAAGCTCTATGAGTTATTTCATCAAATCTGATAATAACTTAACTTACTTTAGGCTAGTTGTTGTAAATTCTTGATTTGGATCTTTATAAACTACACAAGTCTTTTTCATGTTTTTTTTCTTCTTCTTCTGCCCAATTTAGCTTTCCCTTTTTCTTTTCAGAGATGTTAATCTCTTTTTGAATTCCTTCTCTAGAAGTTTTACTTTACTTAGAATGAATCTTTGATGTGGATTTCTCTTCAGAGTTTTTCGACTATAATGGTCATTTTGAACTGTTAGGTTCTTCCTTTTTAATTCCTATCTTGTAAAGAGACCTTTCTAGATATAAAACCCTCAGTTGTTCTTGAAGAATTCTTATATCTTTTTCCTTTATATTGATCATGATATCAAGATATTTCATTCTTACAAGAACAAAAATAGTTAAAGGTGTTAATTCTCTTATAAGATATTTGCTAAACTATTCTTATTCCCTGGAAGATATTCAACATCAAAATTATAATAGTTAAACTACTATTGTCATTTGACAAATCTTCCTTGTTTATAATCACTTGTAATATTATTTCTTGAAAAATAACCAAATTTTTTGTTATTAGTTCTGACAATGAATTTGGAACTTATTAAACATATTGTTAGTTTCTTAATAACTTTTTTGACATATAAATATTCATTTTCATTAATGAGATAATTTAACTCTAGATCATAGAAAGATCATGATGTATATCTATAAAGATACTCATTTTTTTCATGTACTTTTACTTTTAGAACTGTTATCCATTACTCATGCGAAGAATCTATTTCAATTATCATTTTATCATCTAGACATATATAGTATAAAGTTGGTAAATGTGTACAAAGTATATTGTTTTGTCCATTTTCAAACATGAATTTTTTCAATTTTATTTATAATTGTTTTGTATTTCTGCAAGTTTCTTAATGTATGCAACATACGTTAAGCAACCTAAGAATATTTGTAATTTTTTTGTCTTTTAGTTCACTAATAAATCCTTGAATGTTATTTAGTATATGAGGCTATAGATTATGTTTTTCATCTTCAATTTCTAATAATAAATACTTAAATCTTTTCCTGAGCAATTACTACTTTCTTTTCAGAAAGTACAATGCTCCATTTCCTGCATTCTTATAGAATATTAATAATATTCAAATCCTGTTTATTTAATTCATTACTAAAAACTAAAATATCATCTATGTAAACACAGTAAATATTTTGTATTTTCTTAAATATGTAGTTTGTATACCTTTGAAAGACACATGGAGCTTGTTTTAATCCGAGTAGTAATATAGTCCATTGGAATTGTCCTTATAGGCAACTAAATGTCGTTTGTTTTTGAAATTCTTCATCTAGTCTTATTTGTCAAAATTTACTTTTGCAATAAAAACTTGAGAAATATTTCTTTCCTTTTATTAATGATAATAATTTTTCTTTCTTAGAAATAAACTATCCATCATCAATAGTTTCTTTATTCAATGCTTCGAAGTTTATTACTATTTTCTTTTTTCAGCTTCTTTTTTGACTAAAAATGCTAGACTAGAGTGTGATGAATTACTTGGTATTGTAACTTTTAGTTTCAAAAGTTATTGAATTTGTTTTTCAAACTCAATTATGTTTACTGGAGTATAAATAATAAGTTTTACTCTAATGACTTTATTAGGATCTCTTATTTTTATGTTATTAATCATTTTAGATTTATTTATTTTTGGATCTAAAAAATATTTTGTGCTTACTGTTTTTAATAATTTTATGATACCTGTTAAGGATTTATTTTCCTAGATTTCATTAAAAAAGAGTTTTGTTTCTGTTCTATATCTGGTGAAATGTTTTCTAAATAAGGTTTTTGTTACTAGTTTTTGTCTATACCATTACATTTTTTCCTTTTGTGTTGTTGCATAAAAGTTAAATTTGATACAGCCAAAACTTTTCTTATTTTTGATACATAAATAGTTTCACCATCTGGTGTTGTTAGACTTATTTTGTCTAAATATTGTATAAAAGTTTATATATGTTTAGAAAATTACTTCCTATTAATAAATTAACTTATGTTTCTTATTGATATATGGTAGGAATATGAAATTTCTCTCCTCCTATCATTATATTTGTATCTTTTAAGACTTTATTAGGATTTATTGTAGTATTATTAGTAATTCTTACGATTAAATGTTTTGGTGCTTGTTTCAGAGTTTCTCGAGGAATACATATTTACTGGCTGCACACATATTTGCTCCTATATCTACATATACATTTAGATGCTAACTTGTGTAACCAGTAAATTTAAATCATACCTTAATATAAGTACTGTTTGAATTTATAATACTATACAAATCATTCATCTTATGATGAAGAATATTGATATTCTAAGAGAGTTACTTTCTTAGTTTCTTCTAATAGATAAATACTACAAGTATCATCTATATTCCATTTCTCTTTTAGTTGTAATTCCATCTTAAAAGATTCTTCTATGATTTTTTCTTTCTATGAAAATTCATTTTTATGTTGAAACATATTAGGGCATTCATTAACATAATGTCCTTCCTCGTTGCAAATCTAGCATCTACATTTATTTCTTGATAGGTAATAATTTTTTTTCTAGTGGCTTGTACCTTTTTTTTTCTTTCTAAAATAACATTTTCTATAAGTTTTTTTTATACATTCTCTTTTATTTTTGAAAATCCTATTTTTGCAATTTATATCTTTTGAATGTTTTATATTTTTTATACCTTTGCTTGTAAGATTTTATGTTACAACTATATTTTTCTAGCATTCTAAACTCTCTTGTATCACAATAGACTTTATTATTTTCTCTTATTCATTCGTATTCTTATCCTTATTGACATTTAATAATTATCCAATTTTTAACACATCTTAGTTTTCCTCCTAAGAAGTCTAGTACAGTTTCTCTATTTCTTTCATTTCATCATTCTGTTATGATTTTATGTAATCTTCTAAGTAATTTTTGAAAAATATATTTCTTATAAGTTTCTTGCATGGAGGGTTCTAACTTATGATAATACATTTTATATTCACAAATAAATGAATCTATATTATACATGTCATGTATTTTCATAATTTTTAAATGCAATTTGGCTTCCTCATTTTCATTTTCATTTTCACTAGATTTAGTGATATGTCTAACTATGTCTTCTCTAATAAATTCTTTGCATATTTAATTTACTATAATATTTAAGTAGACCAAATTTGTACATTTCTTGTCATTTTGTGAGCTACCAAGACTCTACAAGTTGAAGGATTTGATTATGTGATTTGAGAAGTTTGTATGATTACACTCATACCATTAGACTATTCATCTAAGGCTTTTTTTTTTGTCTCTTATACAATCTAAATTTAAAAGACTAGATGTATAATTTTCATGAAATTTAAATTATGGTAAGATACTACTTCTAGTTCCCCAATGTAATCCTTCTTTCATTTTGGGTTATTGTTTTCTTTGTTAAAACAGGTTAGTTTCTTCTGGTCTTTATCTATTTTTTATTCTTAATGTGGGTCAAATGTTTCTTCTTCTTTGTTTGTACAAAATTTATCATCATAATGTCTTTCTAGCTCTTCATCTATTAGGGTTGACAAACTAGCTAATTTTTCTATATCCCTATTCTCAGGGTTCATAAACTATTCTTTTAACTCTTTTTTATATTCTATTAAATTATGATTATACCTTCTTCTTTATCTTTGGGTTTTTCTTCATTCTTTCTTTTCTCATTCCTAGGTATCAATACATCTAATCTCTTTCATGGTTATTATTTTAATCTTATAAATGGATTAAATTTGTAACCTGTGATTTCATTATCCTTGGGTATATTATTTATATCCCTTCTTAACTCTGTAAATTCTTGCTATATGTGTTGTTGTAATTTTTTATTATAACAATATTCATTTATTTCTTTTTTGAGTTCTTTTTTTGTTTCATTTATATCTTGTAAGGACTTAGATATTTGATTTTGTACTTTATCTATTTCTTCTGCTAAAAGAATTAAAGCTTTCATTATTTCTATTTGGATTTTTTTGATATGCTTATTAGGTTTCCATCAAAATCTAATTCTATATTCTGTAGTTTGTTTTTGAACATTGTTGGAATAACAATGGTATTATTTTCTCCTAATATTACATCATAAACTAATCCTTTCATTATTTTAACTTTTTGTTTTATATATGTGTCCTCTCTTTCTTTGTTAGAGGTTTATACTTCAGGATCTATAAAAAGTAAATCTTAATACATTATTTTTTCTTGCTATATTATTTTTTCTTCCTAATATCAAAGGTTTTCTTTAACATCTAAGTTCCATTTTTCTAGTAATTCAAAGTGTGTTAATATTTTTGGCTTTATTATTTGTCAAATTTCTTGAAAAGTTTTATCTATTTCTATATATTTATTTTATCCATTTATTGAATTATTATGGTTGTTTGTTAATGAAGACCATATTATTTAGTGTACTAAAAATGGATGATTTCCTTATTTTATTAAATTTTCTCTTTTGAATTCATAGGTTATACATAACACTTGGTTTAAGTTCTTATCATTAATATTAATAACAAACCTAGGGTATGCTGTAAATTGTAATTTCTAGTATTCTAGTTTTCTATGGATCCTTCCTAATGAAGTATTTTTTCTATTTATTAATATTATTTGTCAATTTTTCTTTTATTATTCTAGAGAATTTTTGATAGTTTATCTATAACGATTTTTTTGTCAACTAATAATATGTTATATCTTTCTTTTGAATTTGTAATATTAATACTCATTTTTATTACTTATTTTATAATAATATATATATTTTCTTTAAAATATTTTCCTTATTATTAAGAATGATAAATCTTTAAATCCATCACCTTTATTAAGTTTTAATTTTATTTTTTGTAAGAAACATCTTGAGATGTCTTGTGTTTCTATTTCAACTATTTCTTGGTTTTTCGTTATTTTTTCATTTTTTATTATTTATATCATTTTTATTTACAAAAAATCACTATTTTATTTTTTTAACTTTAACTTACATTAAATTTAGAGGATATTTATGATATTTTTAAAATCTTAAAAATATTTATTATATTACTTCAAAACTTATGGATATTTTTAATAATTATCCTTTTTTTTCATTCCATAAAATTATAAAATTGTGTTTGATGTGGTACTTATTTTACTACCTATTGTTTTTTAATAAAATTATTTCTATTATTAATTATATTTTAATACTATTATTTTTGATAAAATTGTTATTAATAAATTTTTTATGATAATAATATTTTTATTATGTTAATATTGTTTCTTTAAGTTAGGTTAGAATATTTTGACAGACTATTTAAATGCCTTTATTTTACGAGTAATTTTATTATCGTAGCAAATTTTATTAATATTAGAATAATATTTTTTAAAAAAACAATATTAGAGTATTAAATTATAAAGTAAAATATTTAATTACATTTTTATTAATATTTTTCTCTAATAATATCAATTTTTTATTTTATTGGGTTAATTAGGTTTTATGCTTATAATAAATGGAGGAATTTTTAAAATTTTCAAAACATTTTGCTTATTACAATTATACCTACAATGTATGGATAATGATAAAAAAAAATGACTAACTTTAGGCATAATTACATCATTATTCATACGATATAGGTATAAAAGTACACATTATTGGGTATATTGTTTATCACTAGCTATATATTGTGAGTATAATTATAATAAAATAAATATTTTAGATATTTTTACAAATTACTCTGTATGTGTGGGTATAAAACATAATTAATTCTATTTATTTTTGGCCAAAACTTAAAGGCCTTGTAATGGAGATCGAGGTACTGACCAAGTCGATGTTTGCAAATATTCTCAAGATCTTCAAGATCTTTAAGATCCTACAAATAATCTCAAGATCTTATGCAAGGGATAGATTTGAAATATCAAGTTGAGTGCAAGGATTTATTTAGGAAGCAAATTTTGTTTTAGTTAATTGGGGTATTTTATGTTTTATTTATCATAAGTCTTTTTAGTCTTTTATTTCTTTTAAGATGAATTAGACCCAATCTACAACTAAATATGTCCATTTCGTCTAGGGTTTCTTTAGGGTTTGAATTTCATCTAGGGTTTTTTTTTCTTTATAGTTTGTTGTTATAAAAATGAAACAACTATGTAATCTTGGACAAACCAAATATCATTAATAAAAAGTTTATTTCAAAAACTTCTTGCTTTGCCTTATTATGTTCTTGATTGAATGCTTGAATTATACTTATCAAAGGGACTGATCATCCTTTGCGTGTCTCAAGGTTAGGGTTTTAAGGACTTCATTTTCTTAGGGTTCTAATCTGATCATACCAAAGGTTAAGGTTATAAGGACTTTGTTTTCTTCGGTTTCTAAATCGATCATACCAAAGGTTAGGGTTATAAGGACTTTGCTTCCTTAGGGTTATAGTCTAATTATACCAAATGTTAAGGTTTTAAGGACTTTATTTCCTTAGGGTTCTAATCCAATCATCTTCAACACGTTCCTAGTAAATTGATTGTTCCTATTCCTTTGAGTTCATGGATTCCTAGGGTTATTTTTCTAAAAAGTCTGTATCATTTGGTATCAGAGCTTAGGTTGTTTGGAATAGGTTATCTATCTTTGTTTGAGTTATTGATTTAAAAAAAATTCGTCCTTTCATAATTTTTTCTTTGTGTTTCAATTTCTTTTTCATTATTTTCGTCTTTAGATTTTGTTTCGTAGTTCTCTTTGAATTCTTCCAATCTTTTTTTTCTTGTGCTTTATTTCTATGCTCAATCCATCTTTGTTATTCAAAAAAATATATCCTTTCATAGTTCTTACATTATCTTTCAATTTTGTTTTCATTGTTTTCGTCTTTAGATTTCATTTTGTTGTTCTCTTTGAATTCTTCCTATCTTTTTTTCCTTTTTGTGTTCAATCCATCTTTGTTCTTCAAAGACAAAAAAGAGCTTGCTACTGTTTATAGTTTTAAAAATTAGAAAAAATAATAATGATAAATTGGAGTTCCAACTTTAAAGAGCTATAACTTTTGACTTGGGTATCAAAGTAACTATTATAGCATATCAAATCGACGTTTAGCTCGATTCTTACAAGTGTAACAATGATTTTCCTCTGTTCTATTCCTTTCTCGACCCCAAATTTTATCGCTTACATCTCTTACCGAGGGTCTAAAGGTTTTTGTCGCACCTTTTCTTTTTTTGCTATGTTTTTGGTTTTTGTTCATTAGGGTTGCAAATTTGTTTTTTGTGAAGTTTCTATTCACAATAGGAGTAGTAGTCAAATAAAAAGAAGAATAAAGTAGCAAATTGTTGAAGATTCTAATTCTTGTTTTCTTGCTTAAGTTTCTTGTTTTTGTTGAAATTAGTTTTCCTTTATTTTGTTCTAGTTTTCCTTTATTTTGGTTAAGCAAGATAAGAAAAGAAGGATCTTGAAAAGATTTTCAGCTAAGATTATTTCTTTCCTATTTTAAATGCCCTAAATTGATTATTTACTTTTTTCCATCTTCTTTTTGGTTTCCTTCTTCTTTCTTTCCTTATATTCTTATATTTTTTATTGGTTCTTTCGAGTCCTCTTTGGACTTTCTTTCTATCAACTAAGTTTTTAAAATTATAATTTTTGATATTGTCACTAACAAACGAGTTTCTTGTTCAAATTATTTGAATTATTTGATTTTGTTAAGAACATAAAAGAGGGCTGACTTGAGCTTTGAGTGGTAAAAGGCAAGAGAGATAAAAAAGAGCCAAAATAGTGTGAAACACGAGTGATAACAATCTGATTTGAGAGAAAACACTTGAGGGAATGTGTGAGGAACAACACCTTTTATCTCATTTTATTTTAGAGGTTGAAAACATGAGTAAGAAAGATGGAACATGGTGCATGAGTGTGCCTTTCGTTTTAACTAAGATTCGAGGACAAATCTTTTCGAAAATGGGGAATAATAGAGATCGAGGTGCTGACCAAGTCAATGTTTACAAATATTCTCAAGATTCTCAAGATCATACAAATATTTCCAAGATCCTACAAATATTCTCAAGATCCTCAAGATCCTATAAATATTCTCAAGATTCTCAAGATCATACAAATATTTCCAAGATCCTACAAATATTCTCAAGATCCTACAAATATTCTTAAGATCCAAAGATCCAATGCAAGGGATAGATTTGGAAGATCAAGTTGATTGCAAGGATTAATTTAGGAAGTAGTTTTTGTTGTAGTTAATTGTGGAACTTTTATGTTTTGTTTACAATAAGTATTTTTAGTCTTTTAAATAGGCCCATTTCGTCTAGGGTTTCTTTAGGGTTTGAATTTCGTCTATTTTTTTCTTTTCTTTATGGTTTGTTGTTATAAAAATGCGACAACTATGTAATCTTGGGCATACCAAATATCATTAATAAAAAGTTTATTTCATAAAGTTTCTTGCTTTGTCTTCTTGTGTTCTTGATTGAATGTTTGAATTTGACTTATTAAAGGGAGTGATCATCCTATGTGTTGTCTCAAGGTTAGAGTTTTATGGACTTTGTTTCCTTAGGGTTTTAATACAATCATCTTCAACATGTTCCTAGCAAATTGATTATTCCTATTCCTTTGAGTTTGTAAGTTTTTAAGGTTGTTTATCAGGGGTCCATGTCACCTTTATTTATTTATTATTTATTATTATTATTATTATTATTATTATTATTATTATTATTATTATTATTATTATTATTATTATTGTGTCAAGAAAACTTAAAAGGCATTTATTGCAAAGTGGTAATATTTTTTCAACGTTCTCATTTTCTAAAGATGAATTTTCAAGAAGGTTACCTATTGACTCATCAACGAGTTCTCTACTTTGAGATATTATATATTAGTTTAGGAATATTTTGAAAAATTTAAAAATAATATCTTTAAAATTTATAATAATAAAAATAATACATAATATTATTAAATGGTATTAAATTAAATAATATTTAACATTAAATAAATTTAAATAACTATAATTTAATTTAAACTGTATTAAATTATATAACAATCAATGTCAAATGATTTACTAAATTTTTTTAATTATGAAATATATGACATGTATATAGTGTTTTATTTTTGTAGTTACCGATTTAAATAATTGTATTTTTATTTTTTATTTAATGTGTTATTCTAGATCAATAAAATAAAAAATAATTATAATAATATTTTCAAAATATGCAACTACTCACTCTACTACTAAAGTAACAATTAAGAAAGCTGTGTATTATTACATATCACAAATATATTATTATCTCAACGAACGTAACAATTTTTTATTTGATATAGTTTAATAAGTTTAATTATACTTATTGTATCATTTATAATACATCTTAAATTTAACTATAAAATTGGTGGAAAGTCTTTACTTTATCGTTTCTTACCTTTTCTTTTTTAATGACATGGTCTTACATTATTAGAGATATTGGATGATCATTTTCGGAGAAGAAAAATACTTGATACTTTAAAAGCAATTGCAATCTCAAATTTCTATTTACTTGGTTGTAGTGGCGTTATTTTTTCTTTCTTTCTTTTCTTTTTTATGAATTGTATTTACTTAATCTAAAGAGAATAATATAGAAGATATATAGACCAATTTACATGATCCAAGGATCGAAGTAATTACATATTAAAAAAAGGGTTTAATTATGTTATTTGTGTTAGGATAATTAATCCCATACTTTTTTAAAAAATAGTTAAATAAATTTAAATTATAATATTTCATTTAAATTAGCTAGACAATTAGACAGAAGAGAGAGAGAGGTGTGAACTTTTTTCTTCATGTGTATTAAATAGATTTTTTTTATCCAATTTTATACCAAAGAAAGATATAATATCCTTCAATTCTACAATTTTCAAATATACTTTTTTTCCTTCAAACTGTGAAAAAAGAGACTATAAACTTTTTTATATATAAATATTTTTTTACAATTTGTTTTAATTATTATAGCTTAAAATTATTAAATTAATTTAGTTAATTATGTATGTGTTTATCAAATATATTTTCTATTATGGTTATATTTAATTGGATAATTTAACTATTTTTTGATAAATTACATATCTTAATAATCTAATTCAATAATTATAAAACTAATATATATATATATTTAAAAATTATGAAACCAAATCAATCTTTTTTATAACATTCGATCCAATAATTTATTATGTATTTTCACTACTACAAAACATGGCATTTAAATCAATATGTAAAGTCGATTTTTGGAAAAAAATTGACTTATAATGAAATTAAAGTCGGTTCAGTGAAGAACCGATGCTACGTATAGAGTCGCTTGACGTGTTGAACCGATGCTACGTCCACGTGTAGCGTCAGTTCAACACGTCAACTGACGCTATACACTTGGATTTTTCCTTTTCCCTTCTTTCTTCCCCCATTAGACACAATTTTTAATTTGCAGCGTTGTAAACAACACCCAAAAACCCAAAACCGAGCTTCACCTCCTCCACTCTTTCTCATTTTTTTAGCCACCTACCACCACCAATTCCAACACCGTTTAGTGAGTTTTTTTCATCTCCAAATTATCTTCGAGATCCCCTATTTTTTTGAGCGAAATACTCAAATTTTTTATTCCCATTTTCTTACTTACAAAACACCCTTTTTTTTCTTCATTTCTTTCATTTTGTCACTTCATCTATTGTAAGAATTTCTATTAATCATACACACTTATTATTCACTTTGCGTTATTTTTTGTATACTATGTGTATAAAGTTTTGTATATGTATGTTATTATTTTTATTATGTAGGTTTTGTATAAGTATTATGAAATGGGAAAGATATGATTCAACAATATGATGCTCATTAAAATATCTGTGATTTGAAGTAGTGTAATTATTTTAAAAAAACCTTAATAATCACAAATTTTTTATATAAATTTATATGTCATTGAATATAGGTTCTTAAGTAGAGTAAAAAATGAGTAAAATATGTAAAAAAAAACTTTAAAGTCGGCTCAACCTGTTTAATCGACTTTAAAGCCTATTTTTGTAGTAATGTTTTACAAATTAATGTATATACTATTATTCCAAAATAATGGACACCATTTAGTTATTATCGTTTCTTAAAAATCTCATCTGGTAAGTGGATGATGATTTATCGACACAACTATATGAATTTAGGTATATCAGGCTTAGTGTATCAAACATAATTATAACTTGTAAATAAAATTAGACATTATTATTAAATACTTGAATGAAAATATACCTATAGTAACGTTAGAATCTACACCTTTGTATGTATTAATCAAATTATATCACCAATTAAACTAACTCAGGATTAATTAGACATCATTTAGTTGACCAATAATATCTACGGGAACATATGGTCACTATTGACAAGAAAAATCCATAGGGTAGAATTTTTTTATTGAGTCCTAGATAAAAGATGCCGATGGCATTGACATGTACAATATCTAGTATTGATTGTATGTGTAATAAAGTCTTTAAGATTTTTTTTATCACATTATAGTTTTAACTTTTGTTGATTGGTGGATATATTGTGTCTATGTTAAAAATAACAACAAAGGTGCTTGACGTGAATGATCTTTGGGTAATATCCCACATCGATTGTGCATAATGAAGCATTTAACTCACTTTTTCACATTACAATTTATTAGTTGATATTAATTTCCTTACAAAAAATTAAATTTATGTTATATTGTTCACACTACAAATATTAGACCAACACATTAATGATTCTACTTCATAAAAAAATCACAATGGTGCAAGTTTGTTTAACTCATGTGACTCAAGTTTCTAGGAACATTGGTGAGGATCAGAATGCCTTTCTTGTAGAGACTATGATGAAAGCAACAACTTGTAAGTAGGTTATATGAGGGAATCACCTGTGTAAAGAGTTTGAGTCCTAGCCTTATAACTGGATAATTATTTTCATAGTGCATAGTCAGGTGGTTCGGTGGACCGATGGTTTTCCTCTTAGGTTATTAGTGTGGCTTAGGTTGTTTCCACCTAAAAATATCATGTGTTGATCTTTATTTTTTGCATTACTTTATTTAAATGTGATTGTATGTCTGGTCATTCTGCAAAATTTTAATTTGTCATACTTCTATTGATATTCCACTAATTAGATAATTAGATCCACAACTAAATAAATGAACTTTCATTTGGTATCAAAGAGTTCACTAGATACACTTAGTATGCCTAGGACATTGTTATAGATCATTTAAAAAAGGGTTTGTCTACAACTCGTGCACCTTACTTTGATGGGTCTAATTATCCATATTATAAGATCCATATGAGAGCCTTTCTACGATCTTTAGATGAGTGTCATAAACTCTATACTTTATGGTTAGGAACCATGTACGGTTACCAATGATAATATAGTCACTTCTAAGTCTAGGAATGAATGGATCAGTCAAGATAAAATTGGTAGTAATTGGAATCAAAAAGGTATTAATGTTATTTTTAGTGTTGTGTCTGCTAATGAGTTTCATCGTATTTCTCATGTTGCCCATGAGGGAACCACACACGTTAAATGAACTAAACTTTGCATATTTGGTAGTAAGTTTGAAAATCTTAAAGAAGATGAAACTTTCTCTCATATTTATGTTAGACTATGTGATATTATTTATATTGATGATTTCAAGATAGTTCAAAATATTTTTTGCTCATTACCAAATCACTTTCATGCAAAGGTCATATCCATTGACAAAAGTAAGGATTTGGACACAATCAAAATAGAGGAACTCATTGGCTTACTTGAAACCTTTGAGACGAGCTTTCAAAAACCTCCCAAGAGCAAAGGTATCGCTTTGAAAACTACTATAATTGAAGATAGTGACAATGATGATGAAGAACTAGTACTAATCCTTGAAATAAGAGATAATCAAGTTATCCAAACGATCAAAATATGAGAGAACTCAAATCTGTGAGTTTTGATGGTAAGAAATCTAAACCCATTGGACTTTAATGCTTTAAATGTAAGGGTTTTGGTTACTTCATAGTTGACCATGCAAACAAGAAGAACCAAATTGGAAGAGCATTCCACGCTACACTGATTGACTTTGAAAGTGATAATAATAATTCAATTAAATCTGTCACCAACTACATGGCATTTACTACAACTGTTGGTGGACAATCTAGTAAGTCTAACAATGATCCAGATGATGAGGAAAGTGATGCTAAATTTCTACTCAACAAATTTAATATCACTAGTATTGATAAAGTGTTCATAGATTAGGTAAGATACAAAAGGGAAGTAGCTAAACTAAATGAAAAACTTAAATTTGTTGAAATAAATTCCTCGATTATAGAAAACGAAAAAATTGAACTATTTGAACGTGCTATTTTGAATTCAAGTCTTGTAGATGTTAAATAGGAAAAATAAGAATCTTATGTAGAAACTTGAACAATCAAAAGAAGTAGTAATGAGATTAACAATTGGAGTTGAAAAGTCGAACAAATTTCTGGATTATGGAAAGCTAGCTAGAGACAAGAGAAAGCTAGGAAATGTAGATGATCACACTACGCCATTTTTTAAAATCAATTATTTTCTAAAATTTCAAACATGCCTCCTCACATGATACACATGATATTGGTTATAAGTACGAGTATGAAATTTAATAAAGCAAGAAAACATTAAGAACAATGATTTTAATACTACACAGGTTCATATAAGTCCTTCAATCTCTATATTTACCTATGCCGAAATATTCTAGATCTATCATATAATTACCTCTTTCAACAACAAATCACAAGATCAAAATCATCTAATTAATGGTCTGTTAATTAGAAACAATAAACTCAGTATAAATCAGACAAACATGAAAAGAAATATTTCAAATAAACATGGAAACACTAGCATAGTTCAAAATTGGTTTACATTGTTTTCCTAGAATAAAGGAAATTTAGTTCATGCTAAAAATTAAATTAAATATAAAAGAATTCACCATAATTGTTTTGAGAAGAATCAAAGGAAAATGAACGCTAGAAAATAAATATGCCTTCATGTTCCTTTGGTTCAGCCTCTATTCTCCAACGTTTTCTGCTTTACTTTCATCTACCTCAATTTTGGCCCTGTTTTTTGTCTTTATATTTCAGCATTGCTTTTTTTAGTTTTTCTTTCCTTTTTGTTTCCACGAATCTCTATTTTGAGCTTTCCTTTTTTTTCAATAAATCTTTATTTAAATTTGAGAGTCCTTTTAGACTAAAGTTTAAAATCAATAATAAATAAATAAAATTAGACTAAAGTTTAAAGTTGAGAAGTGATAAATTAAGCCAAATTATGCAAGTCATGAAACATCCTCAAACTTAGAACTTTTTTTATCCTCAAACAAAAAGAAAATAATATAAAAGACAACTATAGACAATATCAACTAGACCTCATAAAGAACTACCATCACTCATCAAGCCATGATCTGAATTTTGATTTCATCAATAGTAACTTACTCTTTTGACATGGAAGATAGTAGGAAAATCAATCGAAAAATTCAGCAACTTGTCAAGCAAGAGTTAAACATTTACTTCAATCTAAAGCTAAGTCCTTGAGTGTATGTGTAAAATAGTCTATTTAACTCCAAACCACTAGAAAATTTATATAAAAGTAGAACAATTGAAATCAGATGAATTCTCTCAAAATTTAACCCCATGAGTCCAATTTTTAGAAATCATCTCCACTAATGTAATCAAACACCAAAATCAGAGATCAAAAGGTCTTTAATCAAGATTGTAATTACACGTCATAGGGTAAGCGCTAAGAAAAAAATGGATATGGAAAATCAAAGTAAATTGGGAAAATACTAGGTAGAAAGAACAATAAAAAAAAATTATCCATAGGATTCACACCATAGCTCTTTCTCGACAATATGCTCATACTAATGACAATATTGTTGCTATACTCAATAAGTGGAGTGATTATATATATATATATATATATATATATAGCATCTTGATATGCATAGCCTTTTTTTATTTTCAACCACTTTAACCTTTTTTCGATTCTTGCCTTTCACTTTATTTTATTTTCACACTTTGATCAAATAGAGCAAACATAATATGGATTATTTAATTTGAACTAACTTTCTCTTTAAATGCGAATTTCCACCAAATTATTTTCTCAAAATTAAAGATAAATTCATGGTTTTGTGGGCTTAGAATGAGAGTGGTTTATGTAGTTAAAAGAACAAATAAGGCTTATGTAAAATAAGGCTAAAAGGGGTTGACTATGGGAATACACCATGCAATGATAGCATGATAATCAGAATGACTGGGAAAGCTTTTTGGTTATGACAAAAAAATTTGCATAGATCCTTTCTCTAATATTTGTTATCAACTAGGATTTTGCCTTAAGGATCCATCAACGGATTCTAGAGCAAAGCAAGATTGAACATTCTTGACTGAGTTAATTCAACTCATTCTCTTCATAAGGAAAATGGATTAAAGAAAAATTGACTATGTGCTCAATTATTTTCCATGAAAAAGATTTAAATTAAAGTACCTACAAAACTCTACCTAACATAATAGCAAATTTTGAATTTTTTTCTCAAAACCATCCTTAATCACAAATTTTAGAATCGTAGCGAATTCAATCATACTCAAATACATGCTTGATAAGAGAATCCAACAACTCAAGATTATAGGAGTTTACACCCCCAAACTCAAACCAAACAATGTCCTCATTATAATTCAAAAGTGAGATAGATTGAAGAAATGAAATGAACTTTCCTGGTTTTATAATGGATCCATATTAGTTTGTTATTTTTAGCTATTTATTCCTACAAAAAATGAACCATACTCAAAATCCAAATTATTCAAATAAAAAATAAAAAATAAAATAAAAGAATAAAAGAAAGTTTTATAGGATACCTTTCATAAGCGCTTGTTTTATAGTCTATAGCTAGACTTTTCAATCTTCATCAATTAGGATTTTGAAGAGGAATAATTGCAAAATTCCTCTCCACTTTTTCTCCATAATAATGCTTCAATCTCTTACTATAACTCTAAATATATGCCCGGACTTGTCCTTTAAGTCTATTTTTCCAAAAGGGGAAACTTTGTCAATTGAATAAGGACCTATCCATCTTGATCTTAACTTACCTGAGAAGAGTTTTAGTCAAGAATTGAAAAGCAAAACATGTTGTCCTAGAGAAAACTCATACCTAGAATTTGTTTGTCATGGCACTTCTTTGTCCATTTTTTGTAGATCTTTTCATTTTCATAAGCATCATTCCAGAACTCATCCATCTCATTCAATTGAAGAAGTCGTTTTTCCCCTATTTCCTTCAAATCAAAATTAAACTTCTTTACAAACCAACAAGATTTATGCACCAACTCAACAGGGAGATGACATGATTTTTAAAACACTAATAGATAGGTATACATCCTACTAGGTATTTCAAAAGCTATACGTATGGCCACAAAGCATCATCAAGTTTCTTTGCCCAATCCTTTCTATTGGTGTTGACCGTCTTCTCAAGAATATTCTTGATTTCTCAATTTTAAATTTCAGCTTGGCCATTAGTTTGAAGATGGTAGGTAAGTGATATCTTTTACTTCACATCATATTTAGAGAAAGTTGTCAAGAAATTTGTTGCAAAAGTGGGTCTCTTCATCACTAATAATGGCTCTTGGAGTGCTAGATCTTATGAATATGTTCTTATGCAGAAATATGACCACTACCTTTGCATCATTTGTTGTTGCAACAATTTCCTCCACCTATTTTGACACATAACCAACTGCGAACAAGATATAAACAAAGCCAAAAGAAGAAGGAAAAGGACCCATAAAATCAATTCCACAAAACATCAAATAACTCAACCTCTAAGATATTTTTCGATGGTAGCTCCTGAAGCCTTGAAATATTTGAAATATGTTGGCACCGATCACAATTGTTTACCAAAGTATAACTATCATAAAAATAGAGGGCCAAAAGAAACCACTTTGAAGTACCTTAGCATTTGTTCGTATTACTCCAAATTGTCTTCTATATAATGAGGAATGGAAATGATGCAGAATGGCTTGCATCTCCCCTTGAAGCACACATCTTTGGATGATTTGATTTTTGAAAAGCAAAGGCTCATCCCAAAGATAATATTTCACATCATGCAAAAATTTCTTACTTTGGTAGTAAGTAAGATATGGTGGCAATACCCTACAAGCTAGGTAGTTTACAATATCAGCATACTAAGGAAGCTTGATCTCACATGCAAACAACTACTCATCAGGGAATTCTTCTTGGTTCACTAAATCAGGTTTTACTTCCTCTTGCTCCAACCAAGAGAGATGGTCAGTAATTGGATTTTCACTTCCTTTCTATCTTGAACTTCCAAATCAAATTCTTGAAGAAGAAGGATCCAACAAATCAACCTATGCTTAGCATCCTTCTTGCCAAACAAATAACGAAGTGCTATATGATCTGTGAACACTATCACCTTTGTATAAATGAGGTAAGACCAAAATTTGTCACAAGAAAACACCATAGCAAGAATCTCCTTCTCAATTATTGTATAATTCAATTGGGCCTAATTCATTGTCTGGCTTGCATAGTATATGACCCTAAATAGTTTGTCTCGCTTTTGTCCTAACACTACTCCAATTGAAAAGTCACTTGCATCACACATGACTTCAATAGGTTGACTCTAATAAGGTACAATCATTACTATTGCTTAAATCAGTTTCTCCTTGGTTGCATTAAAGGCCTACAAACAAAAATCATTAAAGTCAAATGCAGAATTGTTTTCAAGAAGATTACATAAAGGTTTAGAGAGTTCAGAAAAATCCTTTATAAATCTTCTATAAAATACCGCATGTTTTATCGTCACACATGAAATGTGTACAATGAATATGCAAGTATACGTATCACAAAAAGTAATATAATAATAAGAAAAGATCATTCCAACAAAGATTATTTTATTAGAAACAAATTTTTCAATCTAAAAAAAATAAAAATCAATTTTTTTGAGTTTTTATATTTAAAGGAAGAAAAATTAAAATAACTAAAAGTAAATAGCAATAATCAATTAAATCAGATTTGATAACTAAGAAGATATATGAGAAAATATCTAGAAATAATTAATCCCACAATTTTCTAAACATGTGAACGCTAAAATCCCCCCAATATAATTATCAATTAATTACATGATCAATTGAATCTAACCTAGAATGTATTCCCCTCTCAAGTAAACTACCCACCATATAGTAATTAATTTAATCACACTCTTATGCCAATTAAATTACATACTACTCATTAAGTTCATTAATTATGGATCACATACATTATAATCATACATCTCTATGTAGGAACTATACATGTCTTAGAATGGACTATCTATGATTTAAAAGGTGTAAGTCCTTCCATTTGCACACATAAGATTCTAATGGAGGAACTTTAAAACCATCAATTGTGTCCCAAATTAAGAAGATTAAATCCAACAACAAAGGAAGTTGTGAGAGCTAAAATTTTGAAGCTCCTCAATGTTGGAATTATTTATGCTATTTTAGACAGCTCATGGGTAAGTCTAGAGCAGGTTGTACCAAAATATTTGTGGAATGACGATGGTGAAAAATGAAAAAAATGAGTTTATTCCTATAAGAACTGTCACGGGTTGGCGTGTATGTATGGATTACCGCAAGTTGAACAAAGTAACATGGAAAGGTCATTTTCCACTTCCATTTATTGATCAAATGTTAGATAGATTGGCCGGATATCCCTATGATTGCTTCTTAGATGGTTATTCATGATATAACTAGATTTCTATAGCCCTAGAAGATCAAGAGAAAACTTTATTCACATGCCCCTACAAAAAATTTTCTTTTAGAAGGAAGCTCTTTGGATTGTGCAATGACCCAACAAAATTTCAATTTTGCATGATGACTATCTTTTCTGATATGGTGGAAGATATAATGGAAATTTTCATGGATGGCTTTTAGGTTTTTGGTACTTCTTTTGATCATAGTTTGCATAATTTATCTCTTGGTTTGTAGAGATATAAAGATAAAAACCTTGTCTTAAAATATTAGAAGTGTAATTTCGTGGTTCAAGAAGGGATCATGCTTGGCCATAGAGTATCATCTAAAGGAATTGAGGTTGATTGAGCTATAATTACAACCACAGAAAAACTACCGCCTCTAGAGAATGTGAAGGGAATGAGAAGCTTTTTGGGACATTGATGACTCTATAAAAGTAGAGTCATTAGTCCACTTTTTACTTAATATATTTTTTTATTCAATAAATAATATTGAGTAAGCCAATAGCTAATTGGGTAAGCCACGTGGATGCCATATAAGTAGGGACAACAAATAGTAGATCATTGCATGTGAGGAGCGATGAACTGTGTTCCATGTGTTAACATAGCGTTCAATCCAAGTTCAGAGTGCGGTCAAATCTTCACGTCACGTGTTGCCATGCAATTTCTTTCCATGTTCCATCCGTGCCCCATTCCATCTATTACTGTGAATCACATTGCACCGTGTGGCACTGACTCAACATGTGTTGACTTGGGTCGATCTCCACTACTACGCGTCGTGCTCTAATTCACCTAGTAAATTCTATGTGCCACGTGTCACACTTTGATTAGCTGGTGTTGTTCATTTTTCTTGTTTTGATCTCAGCTCTTGATCTGAAGCTAATCTGACAATCTAGATTGTACTTGAGCTATATTTAAGCCCCTAATCACCCCATATACCCTAAGGAGCCATCATTAGCATAATTTTGGTCAATTTTTGGAGCTAAAGAGAGAGAAAAATGTAGAATTACAATTTAAGAGATTGATATTATTTCTCCTTCTACTCTTTTCTTTATCAAATTTTATGTATTTCTTTATGAAAAATATTAGCTTTATGGATCTTATGAACCCAATTTTCACCATGTGATGATCTAATATTTAACCCAATTTTAATTTTAATTTAATTATATTATTCAATCTGATTATTATGCTATTAATTGTTTGACAACAATTTATCTATAGAGGCAATTAAATAGATTTGAGAGAATATCTAAAAGTTCTTTCAATCTTCAGATCAAAAGGAATAATGTTTCAAGTTCTAACACGGTGCATCCAACGTCAAAAAAACACCTAGGGAAATAAGCTCAGAATGAAGCAAAAAAACCCGAAGATAAATATTTCAAATTATCATGGAAACGCTAGCATAGTTTGGAATTGGATTACATTGTTTTCCTATAATAAAGAAAATTTAGTTCATGCTAAAAATTAAATTCAACATAAACTAATTCACCATAAATTTTTGATAAGAATCGAAAGGAAAATGAATGTTGAAAAAGAAATCTACCTTCGTGTTCCTCTAGTTCAGCCTCTATTTTCCAGTGTTTTCTGCTTTGCTTTCATATGCCTTAGTTTTAGCCCTTCTTTTTGTCTTTCTATTTCAGCATTATGTTTTTTTTGTTTTTCTTTCCTTTTTGTTTTCGCGAATCTTTGTTTTTAGCTTTCCTTTTATTTCTCAATAAATCTCCATTTAAAATTTGATTTCAATAAATCTTCATTTAAATTTGGGAGTCCTTAGACGATATGCTTCTAAAATCAACAAAAACTAAATAAAATTAGACTAAAGTTTAAAGTTGAGAAGTAATAAATTATGTCAATTTATGCAAGTCATCATTAACCATTATACACAAAGAACACTTGCACCTCTGATAGAAGAATCTATTAAGTTTGTGCCTCTTTGTCATCATTGTGGTTAAGAAAGTCATATTATGTCCAAGTGTATATCTTTAATAAATGCTCCTAAATGTTATAATATTTTCCATGCTTTATATATTAGGACTCATAACTATCATCCATCAATGCATGTTATATCATATTCTAAAATGAAAAAAAGTTATGGTAACATGTTCAAAAATCCTATAGAAAATATGAAATTGTTGGCTCAAAGAAGCATGTAAAACTTGATGCATTTAATTCTAGGACTAATTATCATTATCCTACCATGCATGTTGCATCTTCCCTCCTTTTATTATTATCATTATTTTTATTTTTTATCTTTAGAAAATAAAGAAACATCAATAAAAATAAAAACAATCAAACAAACTAAAGATGCTCACCTACGGTCAATTAAGCACTCAAACAAAAGTATCTAGGTAAACAATAAATGATAGTAAGGTGACCAGAAAGAGACAATCTTTCTAACATAAATTTTCTTCAATTTTGTATTCTTTATATCTTTAGGTTGGAAAAGACCTACTTTAGTTGTCATTGGCATATTCTTGGACTTATCTTTATATTTTTCATTCATTGGTAAGTAAATTTTATTTTTTGCAAGTATGAATTCAATTCAATATTTTTAGGATAGGTGATACTCCTTTTGAATCTTTCATAGTTAATCATAAATGAACAAATTAACATCTTGTTACAGTTCAAACATATGATATGTGATACTTCTTTTTTTTAATTTTACTTTTGGTGATTGTCAATATATCACCATATGTGTTATCATGCTTGTGTGTCTTGTCTACATATATTTATGTAATCAATGGATAGTCACACTTTGAACAAAGTTAATTTCATTTTTTATGTGTACTATTGTAGTCATGATTAGCTAAGTCTACTACTCTCAATTCAAACAAAAATTATAAATATATATATATATATATATATATATCAATTTTTATAAAATTTTGTTTTATCTTAATTTATTGAGAAGAGTCGTAGAACTTAGGAGGAGTTTATTTATTTTTGAGGAAAATATTTATTCATTAAATACATTGTTTGCTTGCTTAACTTGGTGTCATTGCTTTATAATTATATTATTTATTCGTATGAAAAAATTGGTATCATAGCTTTTAAACTTAAATCAAAACATAAAAAATCAAAGATAGTTAATTTACGGAGATATTTTTATTTTTAAATTACTTTGATTTTTTTGGATATTTAACATAGGGAGTTGTTTTTAATTTATATCATTTGTTTAATCATATTTTGAACATTCTTCACCTTTTTATTGTTATATACACTAAACTAATGAACAATGATTCTTTTGAGACAAGTTGTTTGGGTATTTATGTTTTTGACATTTAGTGTAGATATGAGCTTTCAAGTTTCATGTAAATATGGTTCCATCGGATCATAGGATAGATAGCTTTGTAAAAAAATTATTTTTCTATGAGTGTTATGTAGCAAGAGAGAGTTTTTGTCACATGAATATTCCAAAGAAGGAGATTGTAAATTTTATGTGAGCATTGGCGATATTTATGAAGAAAACATATAATTGTAAGCTTAGTTTCTATGTGTGTCTTCAAAGAATATTTTCAAGTCGAAGAAACTATTGAGCCTCAAAGATCACATCTCAGGTATATCTCTATTATTGTGAAAGTTAGATTAAATATTAGACAAATATGAACAATATTAAAATAGGCTACTCGATTGATCCAATAATGACAAGATCAATCGAGCTATATTACCTATTGAATTAACTATTTATATGACTATATCAATTGAGCACTTGTTAGATCGATTGAGCCAGTAGGGCTTTGATTTTAAAACCTATTTCTAACACAAGTTGGATTGACTTTTTACTATATTTTCCTTATTCCTTAAAACTCATTTAACTGATTTTATGGACAAGATGGTAATTTTACTTTGACCTAAAGTGCTTCAAAATATATTACAAATATAAACATATGCACACAATTGAAACTAACCACACAAGAACATAATTGTGTTTATTCTCTCTCTTGTTTTACTAAAGTTTTCAAGTAGGCTTTTTCATTAAGTTAATTTAATACACATTTGTGTTTATCTTTGTTGGATTAATAAGCCTATAATTATAATTGTGTTATTGTGCTTTTAATTGATTATTTTAGAGTTGTTAGTTATTTTCAATTTATCTGATATATTGTTTAAATCAACTAGTTAGTATTCTTCATTATTGAATATACTCTAAGACATATACTTGCACTTGTGTTTATATGCTATGCTAAATTTTTAGGTAATAGTGGTGCAGGTTTGATTAATTTATAGGACTCAAGTTTGTCGAAACACTGGTCTAGATCTGAATGTTTTTCTTGTAGAGACTATGATGAAAGAAATGGCTTGTAAATAAGTTACTTAGGGGCATTTACAGGGTATGTAGTTTGAGTTATAGTCTTGTAACTGGATACATATTTTTTTTATAGTGGATAGTTAGGTAGTTTGGTACACCGATAGTTTTCCTCTTCGGTCATTGTTATAGCCTAGGTTGTTTCCACCTAAAAATCTAGTATGTTAATATTTATTTTTGCATTACTTTATTTACATGTGATTGCATGTCTAACCGTTTTCCAAATTTTTAATTTGTCATACTATCATTGATATTCTAGTAATTAGACAATTAAATCCATAATTAAATAAACAAACTTTCAACTTAGTCGTCGTGTCATTTCTTATTCTTCTTCTTTTTAAAAAATTATATTTACTTAGTGTAAAGAGATAATAAGATAGAAGATAGAACAATCTACTTGATGGATCGAGTAATCACATATTAAAAAAAATTAATCTTGTTATTTTTGTATTTGAATAATTAGTTCGTAATTTAAAAAAAAGTTAAATAAATTTAAATTAGACAAATTAGATAGAAGAAAACATGTGAGATTCCACTGGACATTTTCTTTATGTTATTGAATAGAATTTATCCAATTTTGCACAATTTTCTAATTAAACCATGAGAAAAGAGATTAATAGCTTTTTGTTATATATAAATATTTTTTTTCAATTTTTTTTAACTTTTAGAACTTAAAATTATTAAATTAATTTTAATTAATTATGCATGTATTTAATAATGCATTTTCTATTATGTATAAAATGTAACTTAGACAACATTATCTTAATAAGATAATTTAACTATTTTTAATAAATTATATATCCTAATTAATCTAATTCAATAATTACAAAATCAAAAATTTAAATTTTATTTTTTAATAATTAAGAAACCAAATTGAGAATTTTTAGTCATGGATACAATTAAACTAAAAAGATGAATAGTTAATTAATTGAACTATGTCAAATTAAAATTTTACAAGTTGTCATACATATAATATTGTATAAATAAAAATAAATAAAGAGCTAACACACGATATTATATGTGAAAACAACATAGGTCATAACAATGATCTTAGAGAAAAAACACTAGTCCACCTAACTATCTATTATGAAAATAATATTCAATAATAATGCCAAGACTTAAATTAATTGTTACAAATAATGCCCACCAAATAACTTATTGACAAACCATTGTTTTTTTCATCGTCTTCACAACAAAAGTGTACATATCTAGACCAACGTTTCGATAAACTTGAGTCACACGAGTAATCGAACATGTTCAACTAGTACCTAAAAAGTTAGCACAATAAGACAAGTGCAAGGTATGTCTTAGAGAAAATTCAATAATGAAAAATCATAGTTAGATGATTTAATAAAATACCAGTTAAATTAAAATCAACAAGCAAACCATATAATAAAGGATGAAGCACATAATCATAAATTAAATAGACTTATTAATCAATCAAATATAACCACACAATGTTTATTAAATTAATTAAAGAAAAAAGCCTAACAAAGTATGATTTAGCTATTACAAAACAATTTTAGAGATGAAGCTTAAGATTAAAAGATTGATGCAATTATGGTTGAAGAAAACAAGAGATATTAGGTTGTTTAAATAGAAAATATGGAAGCCCTAATACTAGGTTAAAGTCCAATTACAAACCTTTCCATCAAATAATTTAAATAGCAGTAAATAATAGGGACAATTTGGTAAAATAATAATTTGACTCAAGTAAAAAAATATGTTATAAGTTGAAACCCAAGTTGGTAGATCAATCTAATTAAGGCTCGATCGATTGATCTTATATGTTTGGTCGATCAAAACCATTTTTCTTTGATCTAGTAACAATTAAAATAAAACCAAGATTAGGTTGGTCAAATAGATCGATTCTTGATTGATTCAGCCCTCCGATCAAACCCAACTTCAATCATTCTACCCTAATTTTAAAATGAACTAGAGAGAACATATCAATCGAT
Source organism: Hippophae tibetana (assembly GCA_037013495.1). Taxonomy (NCBI): domain Eukaryota; kingdom Viridiplantae; phylum Streptophyta; class Magnoliopsida; order Rosales; family Elaeagnaceae; genus Hippophae; species Hippophae tibetana. The sequence continues at coordinate 7,677,429 of CM072805.1, forward strand.
TGACTAAAATATATAACATATTATCCTAAGTGTACAAACATGTATTCTAATGCCCATAAGGATAAGTATATACCTGAAACATGTTGACTTGAAGCTTAAAACTTTCTTCAGTTTTGAATAATGGTCATGAAAATACGCCTAGAAATTGTTTTATATTTAAAAAATTTGTTCACGAATATCATCAAAACTCACATATATCTTACAATCTCCCTCTTTGGCATATTTCTATGTTGAAATTAATCTCTCTCTCGCTACATGATGCTCACATGAAAAATAAATTTAACATAGTATTACAATCCTATGATCTAGTGAAACTATCTTCTCTTAAATCTTGACAATGCATATGTACACTAAAAAAACACAAATAGGCACACCACAACATGTCTCAAAAGACTTCTTAGTTATTAGTTTAGTGTATATAGTAATAGAAAAGCGAAGAAACAAACATAAGTAGTGAGAAACAATAGATAGAACATTTTAATATTAAGATTACTTCCCTTATGTGACATAAGGAATAGAACACTTAATGTTTTCTCCCCTATGTGCAATCTCTCACATTGACTCTCCTTCTTTATATCATACGAATAAGTAATATAACTATGAATCTTAAATTCAATATGAACAAGATTGCACTTATGCAATGAATGAAATCCCCTAAGTTCTATGACTCTAAAAAAAGTAAAATAAAACAAGAATTTGTAGATACTCATATAAATTAAATTTTGAATTAAGGGTAGTAGACTTATTTAAATATGACTAGAATACAAAGACTCATTTGACTAACTATTAAAAGCATAAGTATTTTGACAAGACATACATATATACTAACACATATAGTGACATATATATCGATAATAACCAAAAGTAAGATGCATGTTTGAACTTCAAAAGTATGTCATTTAATTCATTTATGATCAGTTATGGAATATTCAAAGGAAGAAGTATCACTTATAATGAAAAAATGCAATTGAATCCTCAATTTCACAAAACAATATCTACAAGAGAAAATTTTTATTCCCCTATTTTTTTATATATAAGGATTGATTACTTAAATTTGTATTTCCTATTTTTTATTCCCTTATCACTTCTAATTTAAAAATGCAACATGCATGGTAGGATGATGATAATTTGTCCTAGAATAAAATGTGTTGTATTTTACTTACCTCTTTGAACCAACAACTTCATTTTTCTAGTATAATAAATAGACATATTATTCATAGTTGGATGATAATAATGAATCCTATAACAAGAAGCATGGAAATGATTAATGACATGGGCAACAACCAATAAGAATCTACACTTTAACTAACATGACATTTTTTACTACAACAATGACAGACAGACATTAACTTAACAATTTTATTGGTGCAATGGTTCTTTGTGCATAAGTAATAATAGGTGTAGAGTTAGAAGGCCTTACAAATGAGTTCTTTGATGTTGAAGGTGTATGTGTAGCAGTTGAAGATGATAACGTAGATTACTCATCTATATAGCCTAATCTTCTTTTGTCTCAAAAAGGTTTTCCATTTTCAAGAACTTTGTTTAGCTTTTTAGCTCTAGTTGTTATACTCTTTATGGCTTCCTTTGGTTGTTCAAGTTCATGTACAAGTTTTTTGTGTTTCTTGTTTAAGATTTACAAGACTTGAATTCAAACCATCACCAAGTTTTGACGGCTCAATTTTTTATTTTTCTATAATTGAGGAATTTGTTTCATAGAATTTACATTTATAATTTAGTTTGGTTATTTCTACAAGTAACCTATCATTTTGTCTCTTACAACCTACTAAATCTATAAATAACTCATCAAGACTATTAGTATTAAATATATTTAGCAGGAATTCAGAACCAATTTCTTCATAATCTCAATCAATTTTAGACTTACTAAAATGTCTACCATTAGTTATAGTAAATGCCATATAGTTGGTGCTATAATTTTTTGAGTCATTGGGATTGTCATTGTCACTTTCTGAGTCGCTAAGGTTAGCATTAAAATCCCTTCCAGTTCTCTTCTTTTTGTTACTACACTCAGTTGCAATATAACCAACCCATATGCATTCAAACCATTTAGGTCCAATATGTTTAGATTTCTTACCTTCTGAACTGATAGGTTTGAGTTTTATTAGATTTTGATTTCTTTAACAACTTGGTTGCAAGATGTTCTATGAATTATTCTGATTACAAATTTTCTTGAATCTTTTGGCTAAGAGTTTCAACTTTTCATCATCCTTATCATTGTCATTGTCACCATCATCATTCATGGTGGTTTTGAAAATAATAGCTTTGTTCTTTAGAGGTGTTCAAAAACTTATCTCAAAAGTTCAAAGTGAGCCAACGAGTTCCTCAATTTTGATTTTGTCTATATCCTTTCTTTCATCAATGGTAGTGACCTTTGCATGGAAACGATCTTGTAATGAGCAAAAAATATTTTGAGTTAACCTAAATTCATTAATTTTCTCTCCAAGATTTGAAGAGGTGTTAGTAGTACCACATAATTTATCATAAAATTCAGAAAAAAAAGGTTTTATCTTCTTCCATCCTAAGGTTTTCAAACCTAGTGCATTGCATGCAAAGTTTGGTTCTTTTAACTTTAATGGTTCCCCCATGGACAACCTCTAAAGTATCCTAAGCACACTTAGCAGTATTAAAATCAGAAATACAACAGAGCTCATAAGAAAACATAGCATTAAAGATAGCATTAATTCCTTTTTGATTTCAGTTACTACTATTTTTATCTTCAATCATCCATTCATTCCTAGGTTTACGTGTGACAATATTACCTTTGATAACCATAGGTAGTTCTCAACCATATATTATAGAATTCTACACAGTCTCATATAGACAATATAGAAAGGCTCTCATAAGAGATTTCCAGGATGGGTAGTTAGACCCATCAAAGAAAGGAGAGGTAGTTAGTAAGAATTTCCAAAATGTCTTGCATTCTATCATTTGGTTGCATAAGGATTTACTAAAGAAACCTAAGCCTATTCTTAATGATTGTGACAACGATAGGTGGAAAATGCTTCAAGGTAGATATAATGTCTAATTTCTTTCTTTCTTTCTTTTTTCTTATTAACATGTGATGTTTTTAATAACTTCATATTTTACTGCACTTATTGGTACTAGGGTTGCTTAGGAGCACTTATTGGTACTTGGTATCAAAATCAAAAGGGTGAGATTACCACAAATGTTTTGGTGGTTTGCTCTCCTAATATGAAATTTATTTATGTTATGTCCGGTTTGGAGGGTTCAGCAGTTGATAGAAGAGTCTTATGTGAAGTTATACGTAAAAGTAATGGATTTAAAGTCCAACTTGGTAAGTAATAAGTGACTTGATCAATTTTTTTAAAGTCTTAGAATATGAAATTAAAGTGTAAAATATCTTTAATATATAGGGCATTATTATCTTATGGATGCTGGATATGAAAATTTCAATGGATTTCTTGCTCCATATTATGGTCAACATTATCATTTGAATGAGTGGAGAAATGGTCTACAACCTTGCAACACGATAATTTTTTAAGATAAAGCACTCGTTCTAGGAATGTGATTAAGAGATATTTTGGTGTGTTAAAGAATCGATGGAAAATTCTAAGAAGTCCATTATTCTATCCCATTAAGACTCAAAACCGACTAATTATTGCTTGTTTATTGCTACACAACTATATAAGAAGGGAGATGTCACATGATCCATTTGAGGAAAATTGTGAAAAATCTTGAAGATGAAGAGGAAAAGGATGACGAAAATATAATAAGAATTGTAGACTCTACACATGAATGGAGTGTGTTTAGAGATTATATGGCATCAAACATGTACAATGAATGGAGAGAAAGAGAAGGGGATAATGACAAATAATATTTAGTTGTGTGGTAGATGGTAGTGATTGTCTAGGTTAATGAAAGTCGTGTTTTTTATTTTTATTTTAATTATGGTTATAATGAAGATATTATTTGATTGAAATTATGTGTAATCATGTAAGACATTAAGCTACTAGTCGTATTCTTACAATTTTAAAGTTTTTCTTATTAGTTGCTAGGCTCATCAACATAAATATATTTTTTATTTCTATTCTGTTAATAAGTGTTATATTTTTTTTGTTCTTACTTTCTAATTTTAGGATGTCAACTTCACAAAGTGGAACCATAAGAAATCGAGACCTCAGACAAAATAATTTTTTTTGGACAATAGCATTAGATGAAAAATTAGTTGAGTGTCTTTTAGAATTGCACAATGAATGCTCATATAAAGCTGATGGTGGTTTCAAACCTGGTTATTCAAATGCTATTAAGAGATTGCTACTTGAAAACTACCAGAATATACTATGAAGGTTAAACTCCATATTGAGTCTCAATTGAAAACATTGAAGACTCAATTTACTACTATACATGACATGCTAATTGGTCAGAATAGTAGTGGATTTGGGTGGAATCCTGTGAATAAACTTATAGCTGCTAAGGCACCTGCTTGGGATGTATGTGTAGAAGCCATTGTTTTTCTCATTTTTTTGAGTAAATACATTATTTATGTTTAGAAATTAATCCCTTTGATTTTTAATATATTGAATTTGACATATTTTAATTTTTACTAGAATCACAAGGAAGCTGCTCATTTAAGACATAGGTCATTTCCTCATTATGAGGACTTGGCTATTGTATTTGGTTAGAAATGGACATGGGTATGAGCAAAGACGGATTTTGATATAACTATCCTCGAACCGAATTATAAAATCTGTACCCAAAACTTCCCAAAACCGTTATAGTTTGGGGATGGTTTTTTACCCATGAGTAACAGTTTGGGGAAGTTATTAAAAAATACCCAAAAAATATATTTTTCAATACTACTCAAGGTTATAAACCCAAATCCTTTACTACGATCTATCTCCTTATTGTAAATTACCTAGTGAAATTTTCAAAAAAAAAATCAACAATAAGAAGAAAAATCAACAGCCTCCAACCTCATTAAAGACATCAACAAGTTTCTCATTATCCATATCATAAGGACAATTTCCCACAAAGATCTTGGCATATTCAGGTAGTTCGGGATAAGACTCTTCTTTATACCCATCCAAAATTACATCATCGGTATTTTCATCTCCATCTTCAGTAGAAGCCACTATCTATAACCCTTAATTTTCATTTTCTTCTATCCTTTCTTCTTCTTTATGTTGAGTTTAAGCCCATTATGAGGTTTTTTCCACAAGTGGGACTAATCAAAAAAGGTGAATAATTTTGTTTGAGAGGGACCCATGATGAAAATGAAGAAGAGAGGTGGAAGAGTAAGAGATGTAGATGGAAAACGTAGAGACTAAGAAGGCAGACATAGAGACGAGGATGGAAAGTCGGTGACACACGTAGAGTGGCAAAGGGCAAAGCCGAGAGTAGTAAAGGGGAGAGCCGAGATGAGAGCAGTAGAGTACATAATTTTTGAATCTATTCTCAAGAGAGTTCCGTTTATTTACCTGGGTGAAGAGCCGAAAAGGAAAACTCTAATTAATATATAATTTAATTAAGTAAATATATAAATTAATTAAATAAATATAATTAATTTTGGATAAATGTGGGTACGGTTATCAATATAACTGTACAAGAATCAAACTCATACCTTCATGTTCAGTTTATACTTGAAACTGTATCCATCCCCAAAATTTATCGAATAAAAAATGAACCGACGGTGCGGATAACCAAACACACTTTCTTTGCCAATTCCTATATTTGGTAAAGATAGAGCCACAGGAAAAGATGAAAAGACTCTAGATGATGTTGTCTTAGAGTGTGATAATGAACGGGATCAAGAGACAGTAAATGAAATTGATCCATTACAACAACACAAAGATGCTACCGATCATCAAAACTCAAATGTTTCATCTTAGAAAAGAAAGAGAACTATTGGAGTTAATGACTATGAAAATTTTGTTGAGAGGGGAGCTTCCATACTTGTTGAAGAGATGAAGAATATTGGCTGCCTTTTAGTCGATCCATCATAAAAAAAGGAGAACAATAAAAGAAAATGAAGTTGTATGATGAATTACAAAGGACCACATCACTTAGCAATGAAGAGCTTGATGTTGCTACAATTCTACTTGTTGACAAACTCGTAAGAATGGATGTATTTTTTTGATGTACCTAATGAAAATAAGGATAGTTGGATTAAAAGCCTTCTTAGACGTAATGGGACATTTTAATAAGTTATGGAAAATTGCTATTAGTATATGAATATATGCTTGTATTTCTTATATTAGCTTTATTTTGATATCAAACTTATTTTTAGTGGTGAGGTTTTATTTTAAAGATTCAGGGACACCTTGTTTTGATAGCCATGTTATTCAAAATTACCAATGTCTTAAAATATTTAATCCAACTCTTCTACTTGAAAACCTTACCGATTGGTGTTGGTGTTGTGTTTCCTATCTTTTACAAATGCCCTAGCAAAACCTAGTTGCGAAATCGTGTTAACTTTCTAATCTCTAATGTTTTTCAACCTTCTGATAATTTATCAACAGTTGCTTCAACATTTGGAGTTCATGAAAAGTCTATAACAGATGTGAATGACAATAAATTTAATCCTTATAATCCTTTGTTCATTCTAGTGAATCATCTTCCAAAGTTATATCAGCCTATTGTTACTCCTTTTGTACCATCTGGGAAGGAGGATAGATAAGGAGTTATTAGAGGATTGTCAATTGGGTTGGGGATTACTGGGTTTTTATTGATTTTGGTTTGTGGGTTATATGTTTTATGAGAAGGTTTGAGGAGAAAGAAGATTCGTATGAAGGAAGATGAGGAGTAATAGAAATTTAAGTCCAACAAGGATATTAAGGGGACAAATGGGTTTAAGGATCTAAGTTTAATGGAGTGATGTTTCAGATTGTCTGGACAAATACAAAGTGCTTGGGATTGATGAACTTCAAGAAGCCACTCAAGAATTTATTGAAAATTGCTTAATTTAAGGGTCTATTTACAAAGTGTGTATCGAAGGTGAAGTTTATGCCATCAAGAAGTTGAATTAGAATGCCTATGAAGAGCTCAAGATCTTACAGAAGGTAAAAGTTTATATATATATATATATATATCTTTTAAATAACTATGCTAAAAGTTTCTTTTTTGAATATTGGAAACTTTAAATTTTTGCAAAAGTAGGGTATTTGAGCCCAATTACATTTGACTTTTGTGTACTTTATATTCAATTTCTTCCTTTTTTTTTCCTTTTTTCCCACTCAGTCCAACATTTTTAGTATCTTTCTTATATTGATAACTTTTTCGATATATTTAGAGGTTCAAGATTAGTTGGGAATCTAATGTACCATCATATTGAATGATCCTAGTTGTTTGCTTGCTATCCATACAATGCATACAGCTATGCTTATTGGTTAGGCCGATTCGATGGCTCAATACAAATTAGCAATTTTTGATCCCTCTGACCCTATTATTGATCCAATATGTAGACAAGGTATGCTCGTTATACCCTTCATAACGCATATAGGAATAACCAATTCATGGGGTGGTTGGAGTATCACAGAAAGTACTATAAAAAATCTGGGTATTTGGAGTTACAAAGGTATGGTCGGTGCACATATTGTGCTTTCTAGCTTATGCCTTTTGGTAGCTATCCGACATTGGGTGTACTGGGATCTATAAATATTTAGTGATGCACATATAGGAAAACCTTATTTAGATTTGACCAAGATCTTCAGAATTTATTTATTTATTCTTAGGAGTGGCTTGCTATGGTTTTGGTGCATTTCATGTAACGGGATTATATGGTCACAAAATATGGCTTGCTATGGTTTTGGTGCATTTCATGTAACAGGACCTACCGGAAGTGTATTTCCTATAAATCCAACATAGGGTGTGGAAGGTTTTGATCCTTTTTTTCAAGAGGAATAGTCTTTCATCATATTGCAATAGGAACCTTGGGCATGTTGGTGGGTCTATTCCATCTTAGTATTTGCTCTCCCAAACATTTATACAAAGGATTACGTATGAGAAATATTGAAGCCATCCTTTCCAATAGTATCACTGCTATCTTTTTTGCAGATTTTATAGTTGTTGGAAAACTATGGTATGGTTTGGCAACTACCCTGATTGAATTATTTGGTCCCACTCATTATCATTGGGATCAAGGATACTTCCAACAAAATATATTGAAGAGTTGGTACTAGGCTAGCCAAAAATCAAAGTATATATAAAGCTTGGTCTAAAATTCCTAAATAATTAGCTTTTTATGATTACATCAGAAATAATCCTACAAAAGAGGGATTATTTAGAACGGGCTCAATGGATAATGGGGATGTAATCGTTGTTAGGTGGTTAGGACACCATAACTTTAGAGATAAAGATGGGTGTGAACTTTTTGTATGTTACAATGTCAACATTGTTTTTGGTAGAAAGATATGGGATTGTTAGAACCAATGTTCCTTTTAGAAGGGTAGAATCAAAATATAGTGTCGAACAAGCATTTTTCAATATGTATTTCATGAACTTAACGTAATTTAGCATTTGTTCCAAAGCTTTCACTAAGGGAATGTTGATATGGAGCTCCTTTAGAACATCAAGAAATATCCTGAATTGAAGATCTTGTTGTTGTTTCTAAAATCACTAAGGAAATGGTGGGGGTGTTTGTTCTGCTACAAAATTTGCTATGGTAAAGATATTGCATTCTGAGTTTCAAAATTTTCTACATTTTTTCTAAAGCTCATTAGCTTTTTATTGCTCTTTCTCCACCTTGTCTTGGATTGAAGTGGACTTTTTCTTACCCAATTTTTGAACTATTGGTGCCTTTAACTCTTTCCTACTCTTAAGAATAATAGCTTTGCAAAACCCCTTCTCATCTCTCCTTGGAATTTTGATATCACTTGGATGTATTCCTTGAGATCGATTCTTAAGCTTATTAGCAAGCTGGCCCACTTGATTTTCTCAATTCCTCATTGATGCAGCTTGGCTTTGAAGCATTACATCATTCTTGGCCAGGTACTTATTAAGAAAAGAATCTAAAGAACTAGATTGCTCTATCATTTGGCCACTTTACTGTTGCTGAAATTCATGTGCATACATGGGTTGATCAGGCATGGAAGAACTTGCTTGACCACTACCTTGATTGCTCCAAGAAAAATTTAGATGTTGCCTTCATCTTGGGTTGTAAGTGTTGGAGTATGGGTTATGGTTTTACCTCACATTACCCATAAAACATATTGATTTTGGATTAGAATGACAACTATAAAAAAAATGAGCTCCGACATAATAAACACAAGAAACTCCTATAACATGGATTGAATTGACACTTGCTGTCAAGAGTTGATTCTTCAAGAGATTCATCAAAGATGAAAATTTAGCTGTAAGTACTATAACTTCATTAACCCCATGCATTTTGGTCAATCTCCTTACGGCTTCTACTTTATCCATTGACCATTGCTAACTATTGCTAGCCATTCTCCTAAGTAAATCATAAACTTAATTGTAAGATTTGGCTAAGTGATGAGACAAGATCGACAATGCAATGCTGATCTTGTGGATACTTTTATTTTATAATTTGTAAAACTCTAACAAGTGTACGAATCATTTTATAGAAAATGATAAGTATACTCCCAAGGTCGATCTAAGGAAGGAATATATGAGGTTTTTAATTTATTATTCAAAATATTAAAAACAAAATTAAATCCTAAACATCCTGTCACAATACTACAAATAAAACTAAATATGATTCAATACACAATAATGCAATTTTTTATCATTCCTAAAAGTGGAGTATTTATGGATATAATAATTAAGTTAGTTATATTTTCTCATATTATTTAGGTTATTAAAGATATAAATTGATATTTATTGATTCTTTCTTTTTTTTATATAAATACCACATTTGATGGGATTAGATATTCTTTATTAATTAAACAAATCAATTAACACCTATAAGTAGGGTCGATAATTAATTTGGTTAATTAAATTAATTTTTTTCTAAGAGATTGAAAATGAACCATTTAAATGCCACATTTTCGGGTTAGACATTTTGAACTTCATTCAAGGTGTCCAAATTAAACCTAAGAATTTAATTATCCGAGTATTAACTTTCAAGTTTTAAAACCATTATTGAAAATATATTGTCAATATATTTTTGAATAATAGTTCTTATAAAAACTTTTGAAATATAGCTTCATTCTAATTACCAAGTGATTGTACCAACAAATAAAAGAGCACTACTCTAAATTAGACTGGATAATTAAACCTTATAATCTAATTTTTAGATTTAAGTTTGTAATGAAAAATAATATATTTCTCTCTAACATCCTTAATATAAAATCTTGAATTAAAACAAAATCAATTTATTTTATAGAAATGTTTTACCTATTTAATATTTCGCAAGCATAACAACGTTATAATTATATCATATTTACAAATAGACATCCATGTTAAATTTAATCAAGATAAATTAAATATAACATATATAAGAATAAAACATAAAAAGTAACTCTAAAGAATCCGCTACAATTATACCTTAAAAGAATCCTTATAGAATTTTGAAGCTAATTTTGTTGTTGGAAAACCCCCAAATAGATTTGCATTTTCGTTTATTGAATCAAAGATTAAAAATCTATAAAAACATAACTAGTTCTTCTCAAAAAGAGAAGAAATATAAAACTAAAAACTAAATAAAAGAAAACTTTTTAGAGAGAGAAAGAGTTGAGAAAACTGTGTGGTTTACAATGGGGAAAAAAGGTTCTTTTATAGGTGAGGAAAAGGGCAAAAAAGGTGGGAAAATATTTTAAAAAATTATTTTGTGCACGTTTGGACACGCTTCCATGTGTGTGAGGCATGAAATTTTTGGCAGACGAGCATTTGGTGTGCGCGGTACACAACATAGGAATGTGTTGGCTCGCACACGACACAGTATGGGCGTGTGCTGACATGCACGGAAATTGGTGTTGGGTGTGCGCCGGCGTGTGCTGACGTGTGCTGGCGTGTCCCGACGTGTGTTGGGTGTGCGCCAGCGTTTTCTGGGCTTGTTTGTGTGGGATTCTAGCTTTTTGACATTTTTGACCCATTTTGTCTAATTTTTTCATCTTTTTTACTTTTCTTCATTTCTTTTCTCAATATATTTGTGATGATTTGTCTCTAGTATTTTTCTTAGAATCTTTAAGTTATTTTTGAACTAAAATACCTAAAAAATAATAAAAATACATGTGATTCTAAAAAGAAAATTTTATATAAAAATATGATAAAATCATACAAATATGAATCTATTTAACCTATTAAAGTACATTCAATCATGATAATTTTAGTACTTTTTAAGCATTGATCATTAAGAAAGCTTTATTAGCATTTGCATCAACAATAATTTTTGTTTGAGCATTGAGAACATTGTAAAAAGTCATTTGGATCCAATGAGGATTACCATGGTGAGGAAATTCCTTAGTCATTCTTTAAATTTTTCACATGCTTCATATAAAGATTCTCCATCCAATTGTTGATAAATGATTTCATTCCTCAATTTAGCATTCTTTGTTGGTGGGAAATATTATCAAGAATTTATCTACCAAATCATTACAAGTAGCAATAGAGTTAGGTGGTAAATAATTAATCAAAGCTCGAGAACGAACTTGTAGAGAATAAGGGAAAAATTTGAGCCTAAATGCTTCCATGGTGACACTTATCCACTTGAATGAATAACTTACTTCAATAAATAATATGATATTCAATTGAGGATCTTCTATAGGTAACTCATAGAATTGTCCAACTATTTGTAACTTTTGAAATATCATGGGCTTTAACTCAAATTAAAAAGCAGGCTTGAATATTCATAACTTTATCCCTATCATTAATTTGAGATGTCACATTATTTAAATCGTTCAAATTCATCTCGTTTCATTGTTTTTGCCCCCTGTATTTGCCATCATATCTTCAACCAGGGCTAAACCTTGTTATTATATTCTTCTTAATATGAAAGTATGCTCAATTTTTGATTCTAAGGGTAAGATATCCTCTTCACCCAGTCTACTCATAAATCAAGACACAAAGGAGATATTAAGTAAAATTAAAGAAAAAGAAAAATTAATTTCTATTTCTTTTTTCAATCTCCAACAACGGTTCCAAAAACTTGTTACTTAAAAAGTGTGTAAATTGTGCTACATAAGTATACATATTGAAAACAAGTAGTATAATGTTAAGAAAATATCTTTTTTATGGAGATTAAAATATTAGAAAACAATGTAAAAATTAACAAAATAAAGCTCAATTTTGGTGTTTTGAATAATAAAATAACATAATAAAAGGAAATTAATAATTAAAAAGTTGAGAAGAGTAAGAATATTCAAATGAGATTCACCAAGAAAAACAACAAAGATTTCAAGTGATTAAGTTAGCTAGGATTATAAAATAAACAAATTATTGCAATCAGAACACAATTGCTAAAGAAATGCTATTGCAAAATGCATCATTAACAAAAATTCATGATTTACAAGGGATTCTTCTGAATTTGAGATGTTTATACATCTTAAGTTTTGATTAAACATATTCCTATGCTAATTTGAGTTTAACAACATCATTACATGAACCAATTCTTTTGGGTTATATGAGACAACTAAATATTTCTATATTAGTGGCAAATTTAACTTCAATCCTTAGACCTAAATTAAACCTACATTATTCAATCTTCATCCCACTTCAACTAATCTTTCATGAATTAATCTCAATACTAATATCCTATTAGTTGGTGATCCATCAACAAATTCAAATTCAACACTAAAGCAAGCTTGAATAACGAGCACAATCTCACTAAAGCATAGCATAGATTTGTATAAAGAAAAACATAGACTACAATAACTTGCCATTTACAATCCTAGCTAAAAGGTATTTAGCTCCTCATGTTCACAAAATTGATTTCAAGTTCAGAAATAGAAAAACCCATGTCAAAATATGAGATTAAAAGAATTAAAATCAAGAAAAGTAAGAGAAGATACAACTCCACACATAGTCTCTTCTTCTCCACTATTTTCCTTCAAGTGAATCTAAAATCTCTGATAATCTCTTGCTTTGTTCAACTAGTGTGTCTTCTTCATCTATCTTTGTTTTTCTCTCTTAAAGAAGAAAGATAAATTATTTTTTTCTAATTCCCTAGGCAGTTAACTACTCACTAGCTGGTGTGATTAATTGTTTCCTTTTACATATTGGTCCTAAGTTTAAATGATGTGAGGTGAGAGTTTTGTGCTAACTCTCAAGTTTTCCTATTAGAAAGTGAGTAGTCTTCAACTGTTCATTTTTGTCCTTTTACTTACCCAAGTCCAACTATCATTTGTTTTTACTCTTTTATTCCTCACTGCACATGTTTGATGCAACAAAGCTAGGGCAAACTGTAAACTGCGTTAATGTTGTCTCTTTTTATTCTCTATGATGGTAGCACGTGTAATTTCCAATAATAAACTTTAAAATGTAACTCTTTTAATGAAATACAGGATAAATTTAGATTTTATATTGAAGAGTTCACTTAATTCTAAAAAAGGCACAATCAATGTCCATTTAAGTACCTTCTGTAAATTTTCTCAAGTAACCAATCAAGTTTTAAGATATAAGAGCTAATATTACTCTAATAAATTAGAGTTATCAATAAAGAAAACCAAGAACACTACAAAAATGTTTCATTGTCTTTTTATTATGAAATAGTGACCTTTTTTAGTCTTTTTGTTTTTTATTTGGATGTCACTCTTTAACCCATAATGTATGTGGTAATAGACAAAGGAATGAAATAACTATTAGTTTTCCTATATTTGGTTGCAATTTTTAAGCACATAAATTGTAATTCCCTGGGCATAGCAATCACTTTGAGAGAAGAAATTTGTATTCTTTAGATTATGAGAATAATAGTTATTCCTAGAGGTGTCAAATGTTTAAGTTCAAATCATCTTAGTTAAGTTATAGCTCTAACTCAAATTATTTAAATTTTATGTTATCCAAGTTCAACTTAGCTTACTTTTAAATGATTAGGTTGAACAACTCATGATATGACTAGTTGTATTTTTAAAAATATAGGACAAAAAAAGATTATATTGTTTAAAAACAAAAATATTAGTATAAATAGTATTTTTATATTATATTTTTGTAAAACAATAAAAAAAATAAAAAAATATTTAAAATTTCTTTTAATAATGGCATTATAATAATTATTTTTTGAAAAAAATATTTTTAGTAAGTTGCTCTATATAGCTTATTTGAGCTTACAATTTAAGTGAGCTTGATTTTTTAATTCATCAATTTATTGAATCAATTTTAAATGAGTTAAATTGTGTTTATATTAATTTCCTTCATAGTGGGATTTAGGTATTTTGTGAACATGTGAACATAAATTCTTTATACACAACCTAACAAAGTAATTCTTGTTCCCAAGAATTTCTATTCCTAATACATCCATAGTTAAAATTATGTGAACCAAATATATCCAATTTACCATATCTAATAGGTAGCAATGTATATGATAATACGGTGCACTCGTTGCACATCATATTGTAGCTTGTAAACATTGTGTATTGTTGTGCATCTAGTACATTGTTGATCTTAGCTTAATAATTCAGTTTGTACACATGGTTGCTGCAAGTAACTGATTAGTACTTGAGCACCTCGTTAATTATTGTTTCATCCTTGTATATAAGCTGGTAGCTTACAACTAACAATCAATGAATTGATTTCCAATTTCTTCATAAGAATCTAATGCTTACTGCATATTAATTTCCTCTATGGTATTAGAGCTATTGCAATTGATCTCATACACAATTCAATGGCTAATCCTACGAACAATTCTTCCTCTAAAAATCATCATACATCTTATCTAATTAATCCAAGTCCAATTCCATTTCTCAAGGAAATTCAAGCTCCTTTACTAAACACTTGTGTTATAAGATTTTTGCCAAAAAATCCTTGTCTTTTAGTCAAGCTTCATTGATCAAATTTCTTGATCTTGAGGGAATAATTTCTCTCTGCTGCATTTGCGTATGGACATGATACTTTTCTTAATATCAAGCTTTCAGCACCTTCGTAATTTGTACCTGATGGATCATGGATCAATCTAGAGTTCATTAATTGGAATCAATGCAACAATCTTCTTAAGATCTCGATCTATAACTTCATTTCAAAAAAAGTATTATATCAAGTGTGTGTGGATCAAGCACACATAATTTATCAGCTACACAAATATGGAGTGATCTTGAAGTTTCTTTCAATTCAATCTCACGAGTTTGATTTATGGAACTTAGATCTCAACTTTAGTAAGTTCGCAAAGGTAATCTCAGTATTGAGGATTATTTTGTGCGTATAAAGGAAATTTCAAATCATTTGAGAGCAATTGAAGATGTTACAACTAATGAGGAGTTAATGATGCATATCTTGACAGGTTTGGAACCTAAATTTCGATTTTTTTGTGACTTCTATGAATATGATGCCTATTAAACCTACGTTATTTGAGCTTCAAAGCTTCCTTCTGATGGAAGAACAGATGAATATTGAGCATGCGCAATTTGAGGAACAACAAATATTGCAAATAAACATGGCTAAATTTAGTGAAATGACTGTGCAAAATAAGTCTTAGATCTATGTGAAGCAAAATTGTGGATTTACTAAGCCTTGGAATCTTCATGAATTTTTATAGTCCTCCAGTTTGCAAGCAAAATCTTTTGAAAGTTCACCATCTAGCATTGTTAAAAGAGGCAACATTAAGCTCAAAAAGTCCAATGATAGGTCTTATAAACCACAATGTCAAATCTGTGTCAAGAACGGGCATACTACAACTTAGTGTTTTCAGCTGAGAGACTTGCTTATGGGAAAAGTTGGTAGTAATTATGTTCCTGCTACACATAATGTTGAATTGAAGAGCTCTAGGGTTGAGGAATCTAAAGAATGGTTGCTTGACAGTGGTGCTTCACATCATTTAACTGAAAGCTTACAAAATTTAGCCAATTTTGTCTCACTTGATTGCGGTGAAAGAGTCATCATGGGTAATGGCTCTCAACTTCCCTTTAAGCATGTAGGCTTTAGTGCTTTACTCTTAGATAAACACAAGATTTTACTACATGATATCTTGCATGTATCTTAAGCTTCATCAAACTTACTCCCAATTCATTAACTCTACGTTGATAATGGAATATGTGTGGAATTTCTTCTTAATTGTTTTTATATCAAGGGGTTGCACACAAGGAAGGTCATCTTTCAAGGCAGATCTGCTCAAGGCCTTTACAAGTTGAAAGAATGTATCATTTTCAATGGTTCTCAACGAGGTTCCACATCTACTCAATTTTCTTAGGTTTCTTTGTTTCCTTCAACTATTAGTGCTTTGTTTTCTAGTGTTTTTACTAACATACAGATTGGCATGTTTGTTTAGGGCATCCCTCTGATTTAGTCTTAAAAAAGCTAGCAAAAGGAATAACTATACCTAATTTAGTTTGTACCCGTAAGTGTACAGCGTGTACTTGAGCCAAGGCACACAAATTACCCTTTGCATCTAGTACTAATAAAGAATTTGATCCTTTTGAACTAGTATTTACTGATTTATGGACTTCACTTGTGGTTTTTGTTACTAGAGCCAAGTATTTCTTCTTTTAATTTGATGATTATAAAAATTTCATGTGGATTTATTTCTTAAATACAAAAATTCAAGCAAAGTTAGCACTTGAGTTGTGCAAGGACATGATAGAGAGATAGTTTACACATGTTATTAATGCTATACAAACAAATGAAGGTAAGGAGTTACATTTCCTTACATCTGAATGGAGTAAGTTTGATATCTTGCATAGGGTAACCTACCCCTATACATCTGAACAAAATGGTTCAGTTGAAGGAAGATTAAGGGGTCTTATATTGCTTCTACAATCTGTAGTTCCAATAATTTTTTGGTCTTATGCTTGTCGAATAATTGTTTACTTGATGAATCAATTGCTCTTAGTTGTGCTTGATTATGTGTCTCATCAGACAATATTATACACTAAATAATAAAATTATGCCTTTCTTACGTGTTTTGGCTACCTTGCTCTTACCTAAGGCTTATGCCAAGCATAAGCTTGAGCCACGGTCGATAGCATGTATTTTTATGGGGTATGCATCTCAAAATAAAGGCTATCTTTGCTTAGACTTGCATTGGGAAAATTATCATCAATGGACATGTTGAATTTCATGAGTCAAGATTTCATTTTGTAGAAAATCAATCTACCAATCAAGTCTCATCAGTACAAAATGAAAATGTTCATTTATAGGCCATTCCTGCCTCACTACTGAACACTTTTACCTTAGAGCCAAGAATACCAAATGATCCTTACTATTACTCACATGTTCCCTTGTCTTTTTTCATTTATGTTTCCTCTTCAATTTCTCATGGTTCCCCATCATCGGTACACCAATTTCTCATCTTTTACCAATTATACCAAGTCAACCAAGTCAACCAATCATACCTATATCAACTTTCATGACTAATGTATCACAAGTTGATACCTCTTATTCAATGTTTCAAACTAGTCACTCATCCTTATCTTTAGAGCCTATTGTTTCACCTCTTATTTATTATCCTGCTATACCCCTTTATGTTAAATTACACCTACAAATAATAATCATCACTCTATGGTAACATGTTCCAAGAATGGAATTACTAAATCAAAGATTGCTTACACTGTCACTGTTTCACTATAATTTCATCACACTTCGCATGATACTTAACCTACAAGTTTTCTTAAGGTTTCCAAATATATATAATGGGTATCTTATTTGAAACATAACATGGGAGCTAGTTCTACTTGAACCAGACATGAATGTAATTGGAAACAAGTAGGTGTATAGAATTAAAAGATTATAAGAGAGGTTGAAAGATACAAGTCACGTATTGTTACAAAGGGGTTTCATCAAAATGAAGGTATTGATTATTTTTTAAACATTTATTCTCATTGTTAAACGTACAATAGTAAGGCTGGTTTTGAGTTTGGCATTGTCTAATAATTGGAACATTCAAAAATTAGATGTTAGTAGGTAGTGTACATGACACAACTTAAGGGATTTGAAAGTGAAGTCAGAAAAACCTATGGTGTACAAACACCAAAAAGACCTCTATGGTTTGAAACAAGTTCCTTGAGCTTGGTTTCAAAAATATTGCACTAGTTTGGTTGACTCATGCTTTGAGAATTCCAAGCATGATGCCTCATTGTTCTTTAAGGAAACAAGTGACTCTCTGTTTATCATCATGTGTATGTTGATGACATTCTTGTCACTGACTCACATATTGATAAGATACAACCCTTCGTGGATCATTTGAAGAAGGAATTTGCTCTTAAAGATTCGAGTAAGTTGTCATACTTTCTAGGAATTGAGGTTCTGTGCACAAATGAGTATCTGCACTTGTCTCAATATAAGTGCATACTAGACTTGCTTGGAAAAGGGAGGCCTTGAAATAGCGAAACCTATTGCAACAGTAATGGCCTTAAGGAAGACATTATCAAAGTTTTATTATATTTCATTTGAGGATCCAACTATTTACAAAAGCATAGTAGGAGGATTGCAATATTGCATAGTCACGAGACCTGACGTAACTTACATTGTAAATAAGTTATATCAATTCTTTTAAGCACTAACAAATGTGCATTGGTGGGCAACAAAAAGAGTAAGTAGATACCTAAAAGGAACCATTGATCATAGCTTGCTTATGTAGAAGTCTAACATTTGACATTGTTGGCTTTTGTGATGCAGATGGGGCAAGTTACTCAGATAACAGATGTAGCACAAGAGCTTATTGTGTCTACTTTGAAAACTCGTTAATCTCATGGGTTTCTAGCTAACAAAAAATGGTGTCAAGGTCAAGTACAGGAGCAGAGTATAGGGCATTAACACTTCTCTTGATTGATATTATTTGGCTTAGATCTTTACTAAAAGAGCTAAGAATTCCATGTTACTTACAACCCATTGCTCTTTAAGATAACATGAGAACACAACACTTGGCTAAAAATCTTGTCATTCATGCAAGAACAAAGCACATTGAAGTAGATTTTCACTTCGTACGTGAACAGGTAACAAAGCAAGAGTTGGATGTGCAATATATTTCCACACAAGATTAGATAGCAGATGTGTTGACAAAGGGCTTGGGAACTAATAATTTTTGTGCTTCAAGAACGAGCTACTTGTCTTATCCAAGCCTGTGTTTGAGGAAAGCTAGTAATCCACATTATATTGCAGTGCACTAGTTACACATCAGATTGTAGTTTGTAAACATTATGTATTGCTGTGCATCTAATGCATAGCTGATCTTAGCTTAGGAATCCAGTTAGTGCAAGTGGCTACTGCAAGTAACTGATTAGTAATTGAGCACCATGTTGATTATTGTTTCATCTTTGTATATAAGCTGGTAGCTTACAGTATATAAGCTGGTAGCTTACAGTATATAAGCTGGTAGCTTACAGCTAACAATCAATGAATTGATTTACAATTTATTGATAAGAATCAAATGCTCCCTACATATCAGATTCTTCCAATAGGTGAATATACAAATTGCGTTATTGTGTCATTCCATTTTGGTGCATGATACCTATGTCGTTCAGACTTTCTTCTCTTCCCAAGTGTTTATAGGTGACTATCCCCATAACACACATTCTAGATGCTTATTTTCAAGTATTTTTTATGTTGGCATGTGAGTAGTATGGCAGACAACAATGGAGTAAATTGTGGTAGATAATCAGCACCAATGTGGCAGACAAGAATAATAGTGGAAATTAATAATGTTGTAATTTGTTTCCTTTCTATTTCCATTGTATACAAATACTATACACTTGTACAGAGATGCTAGAATAGAGAAATATAGAAATACAGAAACTATTAATGGTAACAACAATAATTTGACATGGTATCAGAGCAGAGTTATTGGTTGTCCCAATGAAAGAATAAGTTACCTGCTACTTTGATTCTGTTCTCCTTGGCTGATTTGGTGTGATATGCTCAACAGATTGTGTTAATCTATGGGTATTTGGCTGTTTATTTGGCCGAGATTTGGGGTAGCCGTTCAAGCTACTCATTGGAGTCATCACAATTACTATGTTCCATTCTAGTTGCGGCTGTGGGGCATCCGCACTGTTCTTCAGCCCTGTAATTCTGTAAAACAAAAAAAAAATTTACAGTGATTAGATTGATGATGAGGATGGATCCAAGTATCAACAAAAAACTGAGAGTAATAGAAGGGAAAAACCTAATGAAAGGCGTTACTATCTACACGCATCAGTTCCTGTAAACAAAAAAACAAGCAACTTGCTTTGCTTTCTGTGAACTTTTTTTTTAGGTTTAGAAAGCACAAGTTGTACCAACGACTCTTCTGAAGGTAAAAGCTCCATCTGGATGTTGTGGTTGGCTAGGGTTTGGCCATCTTGATCATCCATTAGAAGAAGGAAGGCGCTGCTCTGCTAGGAGGAAATATTTAGGGTTCTATCATAGCAACACAAGCCTTCAGCAACTGTGGCTTCACACCAGCTAGAAGTGATGACTAGCTCGGACACAGTTGAAGAATACAGTTGAGGAATGCAGTCGAAGAAGCTGCGCTGAGGAACGCAGAAGAACCTACGCTGAGGAACACTAAAGAAACTGCGCTGAGGAATGCAGAGGAAGCTACATTGAGGAACGCAGAGGAAACTGCGCGACTTTGGAAAAACATTTCAGTGTTCGACCATCTTGCTGAAATCGCGTAGGAAGAAGAAAGGCGTCGCTGTGTGAATGGGAAATTAGGGTTAGGGTTACATTTTTGTTTTTTTACATTTATATAGTGGCTGGTTTGTAAAAAAAATTAGATTTCATGGCAGAATCTAGAGATTTAACTACTAATTTCATATTGGAAGATTTGACGGCAAAAATGATGGAAGTTCTACCTAGAGCTCAGATCAGCTCACAACCTCCGCTAACTGAAGCGTCGACTGCTCCCATTAGTATCAAGTTGGGAGGATCCAACTATGTCTTCTGGTCCCAGGTGGTGGAGATGTATATCTCTTGCAAAGATAAACTGAGATATATTAATGGGGATTTTCCTCAACCTATTGAAACCGACCCCTCATTTAGAAGATGGCGCACTAAAAATGCCATTGTCAAATGATGGTTGATCAATTTGATGGAACCCTCCTTGATTGAAAATTTTATCTGATTCCCAACTGCAAAACAAGTTTGGGATTCTGCTGCTACCACTTACTATGATGGGACAGACACGTCTCAAGTGTATGATCTTCGCCGTCAAGTTACTCGTACGAAGCAAGCGGGTGGATCCATTGAAAAATACTACAATGACCTTCAAGAGTTGTGGCGTGAAATTGATTTTCGTCATCCTAATCCAATGGTGTGTGCGATTGATATACAAAAATACAACTCCATTGTACAGGAAGATCGAGTGTATACCTTCCTCGATGGACTTGATGATAGATTGGATAAAACTCGAAATGATGTGCTTCAGATCAAACCATTCCCTATGGTGGAATAAGCCTATGGATTCATCCGTAAGGAAGAGGTCAGGCAGACTGTGATGATCACAGGTGCAGATACGACACCCGGAGCAGTTATGGCTTACAAAGGGATCAAGGGACACCATAATCCGATGCCACCAAAACTAGGAACCTTTTTGGGTAGCAAGAAATCCACGGGAAATCCACCGTCTATTGACATAAAATGTGGTCATTGTGGAAACTCCAAACACACCCGTGAAAACTACTTCAAACTACATGGGTATCCAGAATGGTGGAATGATCTTCAAACAAGGAAGAAGAGGGAAACCACTGGGAAAGCTGTTGTGGCTACCAATACTATATCACTATCCCTTATTCCTCAGACCGAATCTTCCCAAGATCCAGGTATTTCAAGTAAAGCATTTCATTCTCGTAGTGATAATGAGGATTGGATTTTAGACTCTGGAGCTACGGATCATATGACATTTGACCCAAAAGATCTCTCCAATACAACTCAGCCGAGATGGAGCCGTGTTGCCAATGCCAATGGGGTCACTTATCTAGTTACAGGGGCCGGAACAGTGACTTTATCTCCTTCATTATCATTATCTAATACATTACTTGTACCCTCTCTTTCAAACAAACTAATGTCTGTAAGTCAAGTCACTTCAGATCTTAACTGTGTAGTATTGATGTATTCTACTTTTTGTCTCCTGTAGGATATTCTCACCAAGGAGATCATTAGGCATGGTACTAAGAGAGGAGGGTTATATTATATGGATGACCTCAGTTCAGGAAGAGTCAATCACATGCAACACACGGTTAGTAACCAAGAACGACAAATTTGGTTATGTCATCGTTGATTTGGGTATTTAAAGCATTTACTACCTAGTCTATTTTCAAATATTACACACTCATATTTCAAATGTGATACCTGTATTTTAGCAAAGAGTCATAGGGCATCTTATCCTGTGAGTAAGCATAAAAGTATGATTCCTTTTGCTTTAGTACATTCTGATGTTTGGGGACCTTCTCCGGTAACTACATCGTCGGGTCATCGTTGGTTTGTAATTTTTGTTGATGATTGTACACGAATGACATAGCTTTACCTTCTCAAACATAAAGATGAAGTATTTTCTACATTTCACTTGTTTCATACCATGATTCGGACACAATTTTCTACAAAAATTAGGATCCTTCGATCTGATAATGGGGGGGAGTATGTTAATCAACAATTTCGAACATACTTGGACAACCATGGTATTCTTCATGAAACCTCGTGTTCATAAACCCCACAACAAAATAGGACTGTAGAGAGGAAGAATAGACATATTTTAGAAACTGCTCGGGCCTTACTAATCAGTGCACATATGCCTAGTAGATACTGGAGTGATGTTATCACTACAGTTGTGTATCTACTGAATCGTATACCCACAAAGACCTTACAATTTCAGACTCCATTAAAGGTATTATCCGATCATGTTCCCCTGCCTACTATTTTGATGCTTCCACCCCGCATATTTGGATGTGTTGTTTTTTTCCACCTCCACAAAAATCAACGAACTAAGTTGGATCCATGTGTTGTCCGATGTGTATTCTTGGGGTATGGCTTACAAAAAAAGGGTTACCGATGCTATGATCCAATTACTAAAAGAACCTATATTACCATGGATGTCACTTTCCTTAAATCCGAATGTTTTTTCCCATCATTGGTATCCAATTACACGTTTTAGAAGGAGAGTTATGGTGAAGAACGAAATTGGCTTGATGTTGGAATCTTAGACACTAGTCCAACATACTCGGATCGTGCCAATAATATGGAGGAGCCAGTATCTAGACCCGAGCTTGAACATCCAAGAACTGAAACTGAAGTAGTAATTGAATCTCCAGAAGATGAAGTGGTTGATATACCCCTCCACTCTCTAGTACCCAATGATCCTCCTGCTGAGAATACTCTTGAGGTAAGCTATCCTATCACACCTTTACAAACTAATGTTAGAGATACATCAAGGCAAACCTCCAAATCGATACTCCCTAGAAAGAGAAGAACGACAATCCAAGTATCCAATAGCAAATTATTTATCTACTCAAAGGTTATCAGAACTTATCAAGGCATTTGCACAAACATTATCCTCGTGTCAAATTCCAAGTAGCATTGAAGAAGCCTTATTTGATCCAAAATGGGCTCAAGCTATAAAAGAGGAATTTGAGGCATTGTAGAAGAATAACACATGGGTGTTAAGCGAATTGCCTCAAGGGAGGAAGATGGTAGGATGCAAGTGGATTTTCTGCATTAAGTATAAAGAAGATGGGTTAGTTGATCGATACAAGGTGAGGCTTGTAGCAAAAGGATATACACAGAAACATGGGATAGATTATCAAGAAACCTTCTCACCTGTGGCTAAACTAAAAACCATTAGAGTCTTGTTATCTCTTGCGGCAAATTTAGATTGGCCATTGCACCAACTTGACGTAAAAAAATGCCTTCCTTCATGGTGATCTTGAAGAAGAGATCTACATGGATATCCCACCAGGATATACTGTTACATCAGGAAAAGAAACTACATGTAGATTACAACGAGCATTGTATGGACTAAAACAATCACCTCGAGCATGGTTTGGTAGGTTGAGTTCAGCAATGAAGAAATATGGGTTCCAACAAAGCAACTATGATCATACTCTTTTCCTAAAACATTGATTAGGGAAGATAACAACCCTTATAGTCTATGTAGACGACATGATCATTACAGAGGATGATAAAGAAGAAATCTCTAAGCTTCAAGAACAACTGTCAAATGAGTTTGAAATGAAGAATTTGGGAGGGCTAAAATACTTCTTAGGTATTGAGGTAACAAGATCAAAATAAGGCATATGTCTTTCCCAAAGGAAATATACTCTGGACCTACTAGCAGAGACAGGACTACTAGATTGTAAATCTGTCGATATTCCAATGGTTCAAAATCATAAACTTGGAGAATATGTGGACCAAGTACCAACAGATAAACAGAGATATCAATGGTTAGTAGGTAAACTCATATATTTATCTCATACTCGATCTGATATTGCTTATGCTGTGAGTGTCGTGAGTCAGTTCATGCATTGCCCAAGTGAAGACCATATGGATGTCGTCATGCGAATACTTCGTTATTTAAAATCCTCCCCTGGGAAAGGACTTATGTTTTCAAGGAATGGTCAATTGGAAGTCGTTGGATATACAGATTCAAACTGGGCAGGGAATATCAAGGATAGGAAATCTACTGCTGGGTATTTTACTTTTGTGGGGGTAATCTTGTTACATGGAGGAGTAAGAAGCAAAATGTAGTTGCCTTATCTAGCGCTGAAGTTGAATTTCGAGGAATGGCCAAGGGAATATGTGAGCTCTTTTGGTTGAAAAAACTTCTAACTGAGATTGGTGTTGCTCCTAACACTGAAATGAACTTATTTTGTGATAACAAAGCAGCCATTGTCATCTCCCACAATCCAGTCCAACATAATCGTACAAAGCATGTTGAAATGGATTAGAACTTCATCAAACAGAATCTTGAAGAAAAAAATTATTCAACCTCTATTTGTTAAATCAGAAGATCAATTGGCAGATATACTCACAAAATCTGTGTCTGCAAAGAACTTTTACAACTCACTTGACAAGTTGGACATAAGAGACATATATGCACCACCTTGAGGGAGAGTGTTGGCATGTGAGTAGTATGGCAGACAACAAGCAGACAATAATGGAGTAAATTGTGGTAGATAATCAACAACAATGTGACAGACAAGAATAATAGTGGAAATTAATAATGTTGTAATTTGTTTCCTTTGTGTTTCCATTGTATACAAATATTATACACTTGTACAGAGATACTAGAATAGAGAAATACAGAAATACAGAAACTATTAATGGTAACAACAATAATTTGACATTTTACATCTACTTTTGACTAGCCTGATTAATCTAGATACTATGATCTAAAAAGATATTGAGAAGAAAAATCTGTTCCGTCTCTTGGTCTGTCATTGTAACCTATAGGGATAAACGTTTACTTTCTTGATTATATATAAGACGTTCTTAGGATCTCTAGACCTACTTAGGGAAGAAATACGTACGCAGATGTAATCTATGTTTAGAAACTACGCCTTTTCAATAAATTAAAACATTAAGTTTCCATAAAAGCATTAAGCACTTGGCCATGAACATATGCCAGGATTGCCTCTGTTTTGCTGTTTATTTTATGTGTACGTCCTTCACAAATTGCCCCTAAATAATAATATCAAAGGGATATATAAGGGAAAAGGTACGAAAATCCTTTATTAGTGGCCTTGTAGTTGTATGGTAAAAAATATCATCACAATGAAGAGTTTTATATCTATTCATTTGTGATGTTTTTGGCTGAACAAAGCTTCATGGTATTTGTAACAACTTTTAGAAAATACTGTAAAAGAAAATCATTTTAACCACCTTTTGATTCAATGAAACTGATGTTTGCATTGTCTTGAGGGCCCTGTGATTTGTATAATTATATTGAACACATTAGGGTCAGAGAGAGAGATCCTTGAGAGTACGTGGGTTTTTGAGTTCATTTAGTTTAGTAACTTCACATAATTAGCAATTTAGTCCTCTAATAATTAGGGTAATTTCATTTAGATCTGTAATTTTATTTTATAATGATATTTTTTTAGTAGTAAAATTGATTGTTTTTCCTTTCTTTAATTAAAACAAAAAAAAATTAATATTCTTCTCGATGCAAATTGAATATCAAGGTTATCTAATTTTGAATTACCATTAATAGGATAAAATTAGATCGCACCAATGAAATCAATTGAAATAATTAGATATATTGATTTAGAGATATGAAGTGAGGGAGAGAGAACGAGAATTTTTTTTTATTTTAATTAAAATAAATTCAATTTTATTTTTGAAATAAATATAATTTTAAAAAACTTAACTACTGACTTAACTTAGAAAGAAAATTACAAGATTAAATAAATTTATTATAATAATTATAAGAATAAATATTAATTAAATAAAATTATAAGATGAAATTAACGTAAACCTAGAGTATCGTATATAATTAGGTTGGAAATTGTGATTCCTGATTGTAGTAGTTGCATTGTCCCAAGCTTATTGTCCTTTTCTAATCAGTATGATGACCTACGTGCCATTGAGGCTAGGAGGAGTTTGTTATGATACTGATTGTCTATGAACTGATTCTTCTGCTTAGAATAGTAAGATTTTACATTGTGTGCTTATCAGGTTCACATGGAAGAGACTGCAAATCTTTTAGGCAAATGGGTCCGACTCTGGCGATCTGGCTCAGACCTAATCTTTCCATCATGAGTCAACACAGCTTGGACCACTGCCAGCAATTTACAACATATATGTATATGGTTCTCGACCTTTTTGGTAGTTTTCTTGATACATCTCTGACTAATAATAGCAATTCAGATGACTCCAAGTTACAAGCACATGTATAGTTTTTTTTTTAATAAAAATAATATTTATTATAAATTAAAAATTGATAATTATAAAATAACAATCTTATATTTAATTTATATATTTTCATTAAAAAAAATTCTATTTCAAAAAATTTATTCATTGAATGATATTCATTTTAAATTTCATGTAATATACGCATTTAATGTTGTACTCTCTCTTACTGAAATTTATTGGAATATTATTTTATGTAATTTTTTTAATTTTGGAAAACAAAATTTATAACATTTATTAAAATTTATAATTATAAAAATATCACTTCTTATATCAAAATTATATATTTTTATATAAAAAAAAGCCTAATCTAAACATTCTCCTTAATAAATATAGACGAATTGAATATTATTCAAGTTAAATTATAAATAATAAGACTCTTTAAATTTTAAACTTTGACTAGTTAAACATTCTTTAATATTATTAAAATATTATTTTTATTATAATAATTTTAAGGATATTATTTGAAGTAAATTAAAATTATTTATTCATTTAAATTGTGCTAACTTTGAAATGATATGTAAAATTTGAGAAATTTGTATAACTTGTTTTAAAATTCTATGTTGATAGGATGTGAGTCAAAGTTTACCTTTTCATTTTTGTTTAACTTATTTTATATTGATAATTGATTTAAGGTATTATAATTTAGCTCTTTGACTTTACAATTTATATAATTTAAAATTTTACAAATTCAATTGATATTATAATTAACTGTGGTAAAGCTTAACTTTTAATTCATTTTGTTTTCGATCTTTTCAAAATTTTATAATTTTACTTCCTAACTTATTTAAATATTATGGTTAAATCAATTTAATAAGAATTGAAATTTTAGTCTAAATCTGTCAGATTTAAAAAATTTAAATATAAAGTTATCTGAATTGATACATGAGGGAACTAATATCAAATGACTTTCTCTAATACTTTTTAGAAGCCTAGATGTAGGGTTGTCAATAAAGAGGGACGTCATCGACGATTCTTTCATTATTTTTCATCCTCATTTAAAATCATTATAGAGACAAATTAAGGATTCAAAATAAGAAACGAGGAATAAGTAATATTTTAAATATTTTATTTTATTTTTATTACAAAGAAAAACTATAAAAAAATAAGCTAAAATAAATATTTTATAATGAGAAAATAAAATTTTAAATTAATAAATAATAAAACAAATTTATGTAAAGGGGAGAAAATAATATATATATATATATATAACAATAAATATATAATATTTTTATACTAAACAATATTAATAGAATCTTGTTATAGACTAGTTTGATATAATAAGAATAAATTATTAAATAATTATAAGATTTTAAGTTTTTAGAACTTAAATAAATAGTTTACATAATTTTTATAAAATAAAAATTATTGATATTTTAAGAGAATAAAAAAATAATTTAAAGATGAAATATATATAATACATCACTTTTGATTAGTTTAAGTTTAAATTTAACTAAATCTACAAAAACATATTATATATTTATTAAAATAAGGTGTATAGTTTCGAGGAACGGGATAGATAATACAATCTCTGTTATTATCCCGCCTCATATTATAAAGTAAGAATTCTCATTTCTCTTTTCATATTTTTCATCTTGTTATTCTTATCTTATCGGATAATTATCACGAAAATTTGTCCCTTATGAAAAATTGACAATCCTACCTAAGTGTCAGTTTAACGCTTGCTTTTGTCTATTTTTAATCTGTATCTTCATACACAAGATTTAAAATCTGGGGTTTTTTTAGATCATGAGAAAGTAAACACACATGACTCAATTTACTGACTTTAAACCCATATTTTAGTGAGCAAATATACCAACCGAACTTCTTAGCATGGTGTGCTATCTCTTTTATTCATTTCTAATAAAAATAATGAAAACAATTGTTTCACAAGCCTCGTTATAGTAATAGAATGATTCCTTTTTCATAGAGAATTAATTTTATTGAATATATGCTTTGGTATTTATTCATATCTAGCCCAGTAAAACAGTAAGTTCATTTACATTTCCAATGTCTATTGTCTTTTACTTATTTAGGTTTGTTTAGGGTTGATCCGATTTACAGAGAGACTTTAGAGAAAAGTTAAGATAATTAACTAAATGTGTGGATTTCATGAGAGACTTTTCTATTTTTAAGACATTACACATACATGTATTGATTACACAATAGGTACACATATATGAGTGTCAGAGAGATACAACCGGTATAAAAATACAACATTTTATGTATCAAGCTCGACCTTATACTAAGCTGGTGGTTGACCCTATAGGAAAAGCATCCTCTAGGATAGATCTCCTACTTTTTTGGTATGTTTAAAGTGTGTAGAGTCAGATACGTTATTTAGTGTATTCCTTCTTATGACTAGACCGTCTTCCATATGCTTGGTTTGCTCAAGCTGTACATTTTGAATTGGACTGACCTACAAGTCAGTCCTTCATCTCGAGTAGGGCTATAGGTCTTGGGTCGAGCTACGGGTTGGTCCATATGTCTAAACATCAAGTCCCCTTACTCTTTCAAGTCGAGTTCTAGATTGAGGTGGAAGAATAAATCTCGAGTAGAGGATACGAACCATTGAGCTCCCTTAATAAATACATGTTAGTTGATTGGAGAGAGAAATCAAGTGTCTCTATATAAAGAGATGCTTGGGTTGGGACTTATCATTATTTCTTGCACAATAAAAAATAGTAAGAAAAACTGCTCTGTCGCATCAGCACAAGCTATAAAAGGTTTTTAGTCTGGTCGTAAGATTTCAGCTCGAACTAATTTTGTTTGTTTGAGTTTTTATAGTATAAGCTTTGAGAGCCTAACGCTTTCCTACTTTCTTTTTATATTGTTTACACTTCCTTTTATTTTTAAGCTTGACCCTAGGTAATCCCTTCTTCTCGTACATTACTTATCGTTTTTTATGTTTTGTATCTTTTTACAAAAATGCATAGAGAATAGACCTCAACCTTAGGCTCGGGCTCCTATGTAATCCCTCAATATCCTAGTGCTAGTGACAACTTGGAGTCTTTTAGATCGAGTTCTCTAGTAAAAAGAGTTAATCTCCACTTTAGCCCTCTACCTTTATCCCTCATCCTTAGACCACTTCAACAGTTAGATTGAGTGTGTCCCACTCTCAAATCTCAATGGCTGGGATATGGAGGAAGAAAATGAGGAATATAGGATCTGGGGAACCAATAGGCCATACCAAGGGTTGGTCGGCATGTCCAAAACTTGTGGGTTAGTGCCCTAGGATGAGGAAAGGTTCAAAAAAACCTACAATATTCATTCCTTGGTTCAGATCATGATTCCTCTAGAGGGGGCCTATGATAGTAATCCATCTCCATTTGGTTGAACTGTCATTCATGAAAAGGAACTGTGGTTGAGGGTAGGGTTCCCCTTATACCTTATAATTAGAAGATTCTTGGTTAGGACGCAACTCGTGCTGGGATAGTTGATGCATAATGGGTGGAGGTATCTACTCTGCCTAACATTAATATGTCAAGAACTCAGGATGGACCTAGAGATGACCAAGTTTAATGAGCCATATGTCCTGAAGTAGAACCCCACAGATCCAAGGAGGGTATATATGTATATGAAGCAAGATCAGGATATAAACGTGTCACTCTTTGAGAATGAGAAAAAATGGAAATAGTATTTTTTTCTATGTTTCAGGCCGATGGAGTCCTACCAGTGACACTAGATTAATAAGGAGTATTTGGAATGACATTAAGGTCGTGATAAGGAATATGGATTCCTTCATCACGACCTTGAGTCTAGACGCGAAGCAACATCTGGATGATATCCAGAACTATCTTCTTGAGAAAACCCCTTGTAGGAAGTTGTTAAACACTCCATGTTTTGTTGATTGTAGGTTAAGGGGCATGGTTCAGTGGAGCCCCACTTTGGATTATTCATAAACCTTGTGCTCATCCTAAACGTAGAACCCCTCCTACAGACTTTGGGGGCCAGTTTGAGGTGGTGGCTGATGATGGTGAATTAGTCCTAAGACTTACTCTCGTTTTTAAAATGCGACGTGATTAATATAACATCGACTGCTCTTATTTTGTAAATCCCATGGCATTTATGACTGCCCAACTCTTATCCCATTTGAAGAGTAAGATCGTTTCTGTAGGAGTGAGCTCCTAGATGGGTACACCTCCTGCTTCTGAGGGGAGAACTTCTATAGGTAACAAAAGGGGTAAATCCTCTAGTCATGAAGGTCTTCCTACATGCCTAAAGAAGAAGAAGAAGAAGGTGGTGGCTGATGAGCCCACACTCAACCTAGAGCCATTGAATGTATACGGGCCTTTATCCTTACTGTAAGAGCAACATGTGACTCCGCTCTTTTCTCGAGTTCTAAAGAATCTGGTGATGCTATATGGGATTGGAGGAAGAGGAAGGTTGTCCATCATCTCACCGCCAATGTGGATGTGATAGTTTTAAATTGAGGCTTGGCACTATATCACCTCGATCATTGAATTTAACAGGGCTCAAAGCATGGGTGGTTTGAAAGTCAAACTGATGTAGAAGAAGCAAAGTCATGCCTCTAATCGTTCTAGACATGTCGTGCTATTAGTAAGATCAAATAAGTGGGAAGTCAAGGCAATTAATAAGGAGGAGAAGTTGAAAAAGGCCACCACCGAGCTAAATAGGTATGCCCAATGCATTATTGAGCTTAATGAGGCTCAAAAGTGAGCTGAGGAGGAGACCATGGAAACCCAAAGAAAAGAAAAGGCTTCTACCAAGGAGGCACATAAGGCAAAAACTGGTGTTGATGCCATGGAATGCTTTAAGAAGGAGGAAGCAGAAGGATCTTGACGAGTATTATTATCACATTCTAGATATATTGGTCACTCTTCCATGCATGTATGCTCCATCTATGGATAGGGGAGAAGCAAAAGAATCAAGCTCTAGTAAGGGTGAGGAGGGTCTTGAGTCAGTGGGCTGTTGGTCTCTTAAGAGAACATAAATGTGCAAGTATACACGGTCACAAGTAATAAATGATAAGTAAGATATCGTTCCCACGAAGATTTGTTACTAATATTTGTTAAGTACTAAAATTGTTTCATTAGGGTTCACAGATCAATTGATTAATCTTCCAACAATCAAAAGTATTAAGCACAAATAGAATAAACAAATTAAAAACATCACATAAATCATTCAAAAATAATTAATCCAAGCTTCATAATG
Organism: Hippophae tibetana; assembly: GCA_037013495.1. Taxonomy (NCBI): domain Eukaryota; kingdom Viridiplantae; phylum Streptophyta; class Magnoliopsida; order Rosales; family Elaeagnaceae; genus Hippophae; species Hippophae tibetana. The sequence goes on from CM072805.1 coordinate 7,709,499, forward strand.
TAAGTTACATGGAAACCCTAGAAAAATTAATTTAGTTCATAGCAAATATTGAAATTACAATATGAAAATATTTAGACATTTGAGAGAAATAAAATCTAAAAGAAAAAGATTAGAAAAACTCTTTCACAATTCCTCAATGAAAAAATAAAATTCCTCCTTTTTTCTTCTTATTTTCTATCTTTCTTCTCTGTATTTTTACCAAAAATAACAACAATAGAAGCCAAAAATGGCTTCTGCGTGTTCTCCCCCTACTTTTTAATATCAAAATAACCCATTATTTATGGCTTCTACTCTCTCCAAAAATACATCACAAAATATTCTTCAAACACGCGTGCAAAACAAGCTGGCGAGAGAAAGTTTTCTGGATTTTTATTTCACAATATGCATGACACATGGTGACATTTGATTCATTGGAAGAATAACATGACACATGGAAACTTCATATTGGGCGAAATGCGAAAGTGCGTACGGATTCGGTGGACCATGTCATAGGATAATTATGCGCGCTGGGTTGTGAAGAATAGTTGGAAGCCACTCGTGACTCTCTCACGTGGAATGTGGAAAACATGCACAATCTGGACCATTCATATTTTGATCTGACGGTAGGTGATAGAGGATGTGTCTCAGGGAAAATAAGTTGTGCAGATAGGTAGGCCCCACTCTATGGCCAAACTACAAGATAGGTGGACCCTACTTCTATGCGCGGAACGGTAAAAAAGCTTAAGGTGATGAACACCAAACTCAAGACAAAGATAGGAGAGATGAACACCAAATTCAATATCATTTACCAAGCTATGTAGGGTATAAAAGAGTCAAGTTTCCAAAACCTTAAGCTTATAGAGGGATATAGGATGCCAAAGAGCTTAAGAATTTCATCTTTCACATGGAACAACACTTTTGTGCAATAATGACTAACTTGGAGGATGCTACTACCACCATGTATCTGATTGATGAGGCCAAGTTATGGTAGAGGATAAAGTATAATGAGATTTAGAAGGGATGCTACAAGATAACTCTTAGGAAGACTTGAAAGGAGAACTAAAGACTCAATTCTTTCTTGAAAATATTGAATACATGGCTTGTTAGTTATTCAAACTCAAGCAAGTTGGGTAAGTGAGAGATTATATAAGTAGTTGTAGGGATTGATGTTGGACATTCAAGACATTTTAGAGAAGGATAATATTTTTTTTTCATTCCAAAAGGGTTGAATCCGTGGGCAAGGACCAAATTGCAAAGCCAAAGGGTTCAAGACCTTGCACAAGCCCAAGCTACTGCATAGCACTTAGCAGATTATGTTGTTAAGCCTAGTTAGAATAATAAGGCTCTAGTTAGAATAATAAGACTATACCAACTTCCAAGGGAAACAACAAAAAGCTCTCAAAGCCAAATAATGGAAAAAATGAAGGAGTAGTGTTCAAGGAGCCCAAGAATGGGAAGGGAAAATCCTCATCATATAACTCTAACAATCAAGGTTAGAAGCTGTAAGTCCTATTTTCCTCTGTGTAAGGTGGGTTATTGATGATTAGTAATGCATATATATACATAGTTAGGTATACTTTGTATGCAATCATGTTTACATGCATCACAAGATTGGTTTTTATAGTATGCTAACGGTAGAGTCTTGTGGTTTTTGACAAGTGAGCTTATGAGTGAGCCGATGTTGTCGTTGTCAAGTTGTGTGTGTAGGTATGAAAATTACTCCATATTTTGGGAAATAAAAAATGAAATTATTTTGTATCTCGATGAGACCCTCAACGAACCCCTTGTAGGACCCCCAACGAGGTGGTCGGTAAGAACCCTTAACGATCGTGGCCGTGAGCTTGGGTAATATCTATAAAGACCCCTCTCTTCTTGTTTTATAATTAGAAAAAATATAGTAGAGCTTTGCCAAATTGACATTTTATTTTTTTATTTCGGATTACTATTACCTTGAATGTTATTTAGTATTAATGATTAATGATTGAGTAAGGAAAACATGCTCTTGAGTGATAAGTACTTGAGGTAGTGTTTGTTAGTGGGTAGTATTGGTAAAGACCCCAAATTAGTGGGGATTGGTTATTCATAGTTTTTGGTTTCTTTTAAAGGGCAATGGTACCATCTTAGAGAATGGAGACATAGGCAACCACCAATAACACCATAAGTGATTTTTAACATGAAACACACTATTACCAAAAACGTGTTTGAATGATCATTTGGGCCATTAAAAATGAGATGTGTGAAGTCTTGTATTTTACAATATGGGGACTCAATGACGTATAATATTGATATGTTGTATGTTGCTTAACATTATATGACAAGAGATGGTTGTAGACCCAATGGAACATGAGTTGGATAGGTAACTCGATACTAGTGATATTGATTCAGATGAGAATGATGAATATATCACTTCCATAGAGTCATATGCTGAATGCACAGAACGAAGAAAAATCCTTGCTCGAGAAATATGGAATGAGTGGAGAGGAAGTAAGACACCTCATAACTGTATTTTATATAGTTATTTTCACCTATTTTATTAATTATAATTGCTATGTTTTCAATGTTTTTAGTTAATTTTAGTTTCATAAATTAGTATTTACTGTTTTTTATATATTTTAATAAAATTAAATAATTTGTATCGAAAAACTTAATTAATTTCAAATTTGGGTCCAAAAATATAATTTCAAATAAAATAGTATTTAATTGCAATTTATAAAAGTCAAAAATATAATTTAAATTAAATTCAGGCTTGATTTTAATTATTAAAAGTTTAAAATTTTTATTTAAATTAAAAAAGGGCTAAACTGTAATTAAAGAAAGTTGAAAATGTAATTTGAAATAAATTTGTGGGCAAAAATCCAATTAATGAATGTTTAATTTTCTGCGCAGGTAAGAAAAACCACGCGCCAAGATTCATGCGCGAAACGTGGACGGTCCGATCAAAGAAGAAACGGCTGAGATCCGCGCGTGCCATTCACGCCCGACCAGATCGCGTGGGTGCATATTCGTTTACGCGGCTCGGCGCCCGAGTGGGGCCCACCTGCCGCGCAGGCCGGCATGCAGGTGGGGCCCACCTCTCTGACGCGTTCCAGCCGCTGTCCCCCACATACGCGCCTCTGATCCCGTGCGGCGATCTCTGCGTGCAACCGGTTTTTCCTCAAATCATAAGCTGCCACGTGTTCACTCTGAATCCGTTCATCGAATAAGAAACTGCCACGTGTCCCACTCTATTTTCAGCAAATCATGTAATGACACGTGGCATGTTACAATGAGCGCAAAAGCGCAGGATCGCATCCGTATGTGGCCGTTTTCTCCGTGCTTTGTTGTCGCCGGTGCCGTTTCCAGCGTCCAATGAGAAGCTGCCACGTGTCCGCATTAATTCCTTTCAGTGAATCAGACGCTGACACGTGGCATGCATAAAGAATTTAAAAAATGCAGAATCGGCGCCCGTGTCTCACGCGTGAATTTATTTAATATTTTCGATTCGATTTTCGATACGCGTTATTTAATTTTTCGATAAAAATATTATTACGCGTTTTATAAAAAAATAAAATAAAAAAATGTAATATTTTAGATGTATTATTTTTGGGTATAAATAGGAGATAAGATGATAGTTTTAAGAAGTTTTTTTTGAGTATGTAATTTTTGGGGTGTTTGTGTGTTGGTTATGGAACACGCAGAAGCCATTTTTGGCTTTTGTTGTGTTCTGCGTGTGCCAAAAATTTGTTCTAATTGATGTTTTAATTTTCCTTCTTCTTCATCTTAATTTTTTGTATGTGTTGTAATTTTTAATTTAATTTTATGAAGTAATTTAATTTTTCTAGGGTTGCATTTGATCTAAATTTATGATGCTTTTATTTTCATTATTTTTGTTAGATTTATAAGACGTTCGATTTGTTCGTTCTATTTTGTGCTTAATGCTTTTTGATTATTTACGAATCTTATCGAAACGATCCGTGGCACATGAATAAACTTGGAAGAGGCATTCGTGTGTATATTGCTCGTAAATAGAATGACATGTATGATGAAGGATAGGAATATACCCTAATTGTATGTGTGGCCATTTGAAAACTTAAAACGTAATGAATTTCGGTGAATTTAATTCTCATAGAGATATAGTGAATTAATTTAACGAGGTGTGTTTGTACAGAGTTCGGAAGAAATGTATGAATAAAATTAGAAGTTTTCGGTCGACAAATTAAATGTACTAAAAAAATATAAATCAAAAGAAAATAAAATGATTTGAGTTGATTAATTTGGTGAAAAATTGCAAACCTAGATTTCTTTTATTTTGTTTTAACTCTTTTCTTACATTTGCTACAATCAACGTATGTTTTGAATAAAATCAGATTGAGATAATTTTAGTAATCAACAAATTATAGTAACAAATCTCCGTGGGAACGATAATTTACTTACAAATTTTATTACTTGTGATCGTGTATACTTGCACGTTTTTGTGTGTTGAAAAACACGCAACAACACCTAAATAAATTATCTTGGATTTATGTCTATTTTTTTTTCTTCATGTTTCTTCTTATTTAGGCTTCTTCTTTTTTCATGCTTGACTTTATGCTTGTTTTCTTCATATTTGAGTTTATGTCTTTTTTCCTCACAGGTGAGTTTATGTTGTAACATTAAATATTTATATGGAATTAATTATTGTTATGTATTTGAATGTTTGTTTGGGACATTATTGTTTAATATTTTTTTAATTTAGTTAAGAATTTTATTTTTTTTATATTTATATTTTCTACCATTTGTATGAATATGTGCTATATAATATAGAATGACTTCATATTCGACATCGCAAAGAGGTCGTGGAATGAATAAACATTATTGGCAAGCTAGGTAAGATAAAGTCCTAGTTAAGTGTTTCCTTGATCATGAGTTAAATAATAGTGGTCAATGGGAGCTGATACTGGTTTTGAATATGGATATTTACACCAACTTGAGACAATGATGGAATCAAAATTACCTAGACATGGACTAAAGGCGTCACCTCACATTGAATCACTTGTGAAGACATTGAAGGAAAAATATGGTGCTATAGCTGAAACGTTAAGTGGATTTTCTTAGAGTGAAGAGCATAGCGTGATACAATGTGAGAAAAGTGTGTATGATGAGTATATTAAGTTATTTTTTTCAAGTATTAATTCATTAACTAATTTTATATTTCACATTGCTTATGCTTTTAATGTTTTTTATGTATAAAAAAAAGAACTAAGTGGTTTTTATGGTCGATCATTCCCATATTATCATGTTTTTTATTGAAAAACAATAAATAACTTTACAAAAAGAATAACTCTAGACAAAAGAGCTCTCTAGTTTGTATTATTTTCTTCATGTTTTCATTACAATTGTATAGCTATATATAAGGAGATTTTATTCCTTGAATTACTCTTTAAATTAAGCATTCTTTGATTTGCTCCTTGAATTAAGGATTATTTGTTTTATTCATTGAATTAAGGTCCTTGTTTTATTCCTTGAATTAAGCTTCTTATTTTATTCATTGAATTAAGCTCCTTGTTTTATTCCTTGAATTAAGCTCCTTGTTTTATTCCTTGAATTAAGCTCCTTGTTTTATTCCTTTAATTAAGTATTAATATCCAATACTTTTGTAGAGATTTTTGGAAAATATCGTGCTACTGGTATGTATGATGGGAATGCTGATTATGATGAGGATGAAATAAGAAATGAAGATGTAATATTGGGGGTCAATTTAATTTGAACATGGATCGTAGTGACACCGTTGTTGCTAATATTGCAGATTATGAAGCTTCATTTTCTCAACACAGGAAAGTAGAAAAAGAAAAAAGATCTTTTGATCATGGAACAAATGCTCCAAATCGACCACGTCGTGCAAAATGTAAGGTTACAAAAAATTTGAGCAAAACTTTTGAGCAATTAGTAGCTTTTGCAACTATAGTGGGTGAAAAGCTTGATGACTTAATAAATGTTTTTACAACTTTGGACTAGCTGAATTATAAGAAACAATTCGTTTAGAGGTGAATAAACTTGAATGTATTATGACACCTCAAAAGAATAGAGTTGCACATGCATTGCTTAATGATAAAGGCATGTTAAGGTTGTTTTTTGCATCAATAGAAGAAGAGCAAAAGGATTGGGATATGGATTTACTACAAGATGGAAGATAGATCGTTGTCGTTTCTATTATTTGAGAGATTAAGTAAAATTTAATTTTAAACTAAAATTATATATATTATTATATTAATTATTTTTTAAAAAATAAAACTAATATATTAATTATAAACCAAACATAAATAATAATTTATTTATAAGGGTAATTTTGTAAAGTGTAACTTTTATTCCCTTTGATTTTTATTTTATATTTTAAAGATAATATATTTTTGTGTATTTCAGTTCTTGTAAATTATTAGTAAATACTATCAAAAGGAATCAACACATTTATTTTGATTTCTTCTATTCTGATTTTGATTGATTCTCATTACAGATTATCAAACACATCCTTAGCTACATTCTCTCACAAACATCCTCGTCTTCTCCCACAAGGGTTGTATCATCATCATATAACTCCTTGCCTTCTATATTTCTATATGTTTTTTTGTCACTAAGAAAAAACTCTTAAAGTTGGTTGAGGGTGAAGATAGAATCCTTAAGTTCCCTATCTTCATGCTCAATCCTATCCACTCATTTCTCTATACATTGGAATGTATCTACAAATTTATCCTAAACTTTGGCCACAAACCCTTGCGTCATATCCATGCATAGGTTGAGTTTCTTTTCTTCTAATGGTCCTTCTACTTATTAAGGTGATTGTTGATGATTGTAGTACTTTGGTACATATGTCAACAATGTAAATGATTACTCCTCTTGATTATTACCTAAGAGTTGTTAGGTGAATTTTCCTAATTCAAATGTTGACAATAAGAATGTAGATATTTCAGATTGGTATATCCTTTGTAAGTGTAGCCTCTTCTACACCATTCAAGTGCTTTTAATGGACTTTGTTAAGATTGGTATAGAAGACTCTCACATAGATAAAAAAACATTCTTGCTCAATATTTTCCCTCAATGACATGCCAAATTTCAATGACCATTTGAAAATTATTAAAGGCCATCACCTATTAATCATGTAAATCAAAAATAAAAGTAAAGAAGAAAAAAATAAAATTTAAAATATAATAGAAAAAATAAATTAAACAAAGAAAAACAATTAAATCTAAAAAATGCCTTCATAAGTGTAGCATCTTTCACACAATTCATGAGCTTCTAATGGAATTTCATTCGGATTGATTAGCTATAGAAAACTCCCATATAGATATGCAACATTCTTTCTCAATGGTACAAGAGCTCTTCAAAAGGTCTTGAGAATTTTGTTTTTACATAGCTTCTACATTCATCATCAATCTTCTTCAACAAATTTTTAGATTTCTTATTTATAATGGTGATCAATGCTAATGTTACTTCTAGTGAAGGTCAATCTTCTTTAGCTTCTTCTACTATTGTTCCTCCTATGAATTTGAGTTTCTCAATCAAACTCCTTGATTTGGTGTGAAAAAATGATATCAATCGTAACTACTTATGTTTTAGAGGATTTCTTTCATGTTACGATTTCTCCTCCCCAATGTATTACTGCTAGATCTACTCAAATCAATCTTGAGTTTGTTAAATAGAATCGTTATAATGGACTTGGTAAAAGTTAGATCTATGGCTTTGTGAGTTCTAGCATGAGTTCTCATTTGGTTAATGCTAGAATTGTTATAGAAATATAATTCAAGATTGAGTCCTTTTTCTCAACTTCCTCTGGTGCATAAGCTTTGGATCTTAGTCTTCAACTACAAAACTTTAAGAAAGGTGATCTCTCCATTGAAGATTACATTTTATTCTTAAAAGTGATTATTGATCATCTGGCTACTGTTAGACATCCAGTGCCTGATCATGATATTCTATATTATGTACTTGGTGGTCTTGATGTTAATTGGAACTCTTTTATCTCTAGAATAACCTTGAGGTTTAACTTTATCAATTTTGATGAACAATTTTAGGCATATGTTCGCTTATGAGAGGTTATTGGATCATCAATTTGGTAATGACTTGTTGCAAATTTGGCTTGTTTTGGGGTCTTACTATCAAGAATCAGATATCTACACAAGGAAATTTCAAGAATCAACAATTCAAGAATAGTAATAGTTCTTCCTCTTCAAGAGTTTTTTTCTCAACAATGAGGACCTTCACAAGGTTCACAAGATTCTCGAGACTACAAAGGTAAGAAACCTATGTCTTACCATGGTTGCTATGGTTCTAAAGTCCAGTGTTAGTTAACAAACTTGGACATAATTCTAATCAATGATTTAAACTAAGAGACATTATACTTGGAAGGAATACCTCAATGGTTATTATGGCATGTGATGGTAGCACTCTAGAAGATTGCTCTCCTTATTATAGAATTGATAGCATCATAGTAGGTAATGAAACTTCTCTTCCAATTAAAAACTATGGCAATGCAACATTAGTAACTAGTGAGTGTACTTTATAATTGCCAAATGTTTATCATACTCTTTATATATCACACAATATGATGTATGTCCAAAAATGTGTGCATAATGATAAGTATGTTAATTTCATTGATATGGCTTCTGTATTAAGGATGCATAAATGAAGAAGGTAGTTGTTCAAGGCAAAGTCAATAATGGTCTTTATACACTTAGAGGACACATGCTCACTATTGAGATTTCTAGAACTCCCTATCATGTCTCTATCAAAACATAAGCTCATACTGAAACTCTTTAGCATTCATAATTGTACATCCTTCAAAATAAGTGTTGCAATCCTTGTCTTCATTATGTCTTATACCTAAACAGTTTAATAGTAAGAATAATAGACTATGTGAAATATTTCATTTAGATAAAACTCATAAACTTCCTTTTTTAATAATAATAATGAAAGAGTTTTGTTTCCCTTTGAATTGTTATATGTTGATATATGGGTTTCACCTGTAGTACCAAACACTAGTGCCAAGTAATTTTTACTTGTTGTGGATGATCATAGTAGATTTGAATGGATTTTCTTCTTAAATGCTAAGAGTGAATTTCAACCTTCTTTTTTCGGAACAAGTATGTGAAAAATAGTGTAAGAACAATATTATCGATATACTAAAATGTACTGTTTGGGTTGAGTCGCAGATTAGGTCACTCTCTTTGAGATGTTTTGTGGCTCTACCAAAACTTGTGCAAGTAAACATAGCCTCGTTGTCCTCGGGATAAAATGGCCTAGAATCTTTTTTTTCTATCTAATAACTTCACTGCACTGATGAAGTTTGAAATGCTACACCTCTAAAGTTTATGTTGCTAAAAAAACTCGTAAAAAAAATTAATATCTTCTTCTTTTCTTTCTAAGAGCTATTGCTTCTATGATCTGTAAGAGAATCATTGTATCTAAATTAAAATTTGAGGCCCTTTATTTATAGTTTGAGAAAAGGTGTGACAATTATGATAAATAACGTTTATGTCTGAGTGGAAAGAATAATGTCCATTTTTGAGTGAAAAAGTAACGGTTATTTCTGAGTGAAAAAGTAACGGTCAATTTTGAGTAGAAAACTAACAGCCAATTATGAGTGGAAAAGTAATAGTCATTTTTTTAGTGGAAAAGTAACGGCCATTTTCTGAGTGGAAAAATAACAGCTATTTTTTTGAGTGGAAAAATAAGAGTCATTTTTTGAGTAAAAAAGTAATGACTATTTTATGAGTAGAAAAGTAATTTTAATGAAAACAAATTTCCAAAAAATAAAATGCACCTTACCTCACACATGCACATGGACACAGATATAAATTCGGACTCGACTTAACACGGCACAACCAGTTGGTTAGACAGATGGTGATGGCGGTTGTGCGCGTGTGTTTGGAATCACATTTGCCTAGGTCCTTTCCCCTTCAATAAAAGTGGGTGCCCCTTGGGGCCCAAACCCAATAGCCAATCCTTTTTCTATTTATACATCTCGTAAGTGATGTAAAATATCAATGTGGGATAAAACTTAAGAGACTACAATTTGGCACAAATTTCCATCATTTGTTTTATTAAAATTCACATTTCTAACAATTCCCCACTTGAATTTTATATAAAAATAGTTTTCATCAAGCAACCAATCAATTAAAAGTATAAAATTGTGCATAAGAAAAAGGTGTCTATCGACTTGAACCTTTGCATAGTGTTGATGCTTTAAAATATATTAGAGTAACTCGTAGTTTTGAACTCTATCTCTAATAACATTACATACATAACCTTTCCAATGTGTAGTTTGAAAAGCCCGTACTTTTCGACCAAGCATGTGTATCCCAATATTGTAAATGCTCTAGTAAATTTTGCCCAAAAGTTTCTTAAGAAGCGGCCACATTTCCACATTCACATAGATGAGTCTATCAAGAGTACTCCTATAGCTATGTACTCCACTTCACATAGAGTATAGAAATCATTAAGAGTTTAATAATTAACTCATCCTTCTCTATCACTTCAGGACTTTATGATTCTAGCAATATAGAATGATACTTCATAATAACATGATTCATATCATATCACTTCACGACTTGTTATTACCCATTGAACTTATTTCTTGGAATTTCTAGTCAATAAGTTGGGTTACCATCATGAGTGATTCTTCATTCTAAGGGCATCAGTCCCATTCCTTTCGAGGTTTTGAAAACCTTTTCTATCGGTAATCCTTTCATCAAAGGATCAGCCAAATTTTCATCAAAATGTACATGATCCACTCTTACACCTCCTATAGAGAGAAATTCTCTAACAATATTGTGCTTACGATGTATCTATCATCTTTTTCCATTGTAATAACGATTTTGAATCTTAGTAATAACCATGGTACTATTGTAGTGGATTTGGAGAGCTCATATAAATCTTTCCCATAAAGGGATCTCAGCTAACAGACTTCTTAACCAACCTGCTTCTTCACTAGCAGTAGCTAGTGCTATCATTTCAGACTCCAATGTAAATTGAGCTAATATTTTCTGTTTCTTAGACTTTCAAGAAATACCTCCACCAACAATGCTAAATATATAGTCGCTAGTTACCTAAGAGTCTTCTGATAGAGTGTTAAAATCAAAATCGTTGTATCCTTCTAGAACAACGAGAAACTTTTTGTAATGTAATCCAAGTTTCATAGTTCTCTTAAGGTATCTCATGACCCTTTCAATAGAATTCCAATGCTCTATATTAGGTCTACTAGTAAACCTACATAGTAGTCTCATAACATAAGCTATGTCTGGTCTAGAGCAGACAATAGCATAACATAAGCTACCAATGATGCTCGCATACTCAATTTGCCTAACATCATTTCCAATGTTCTTGAAAAAAATTACATTAGGATCATAAGGAGTACATGCAGGTTTGCAGTTAAAGTAATTATATTTCTTTAAGATCTTCTCAATATAATGAGATTGATCTAGAGAAAGTCCATTTTCAAACCTAGTAATTTTTATACCAGATTACACTCGCTTCTCTGAGATCTTTCATATCATAGTTAGCACATAACAAAGTTTCACATTATTCACAACATGAAAATTTGACCTAAAAATAAGCATGTCATCAACATATAAACATATAATAGTGAAAATGTCCTTTTCTGATTTATAATAAATGCATTTGTCACTTTCATTCATTCTAAATCCATGTAAGATGAATAGATTATCAAATTTTTCATGCCATTGCTTAGGTACTTGTTTCAGACCATAAAGATATTTATCTAGTTTACAAACTTTATTTTCTTGACCTGGGACAACAAAACCTTCAAGTTGGTCCATATAAATTTCTTCTTATAAGTCACTATTTAAGATAGCAGTTTTAATATCCTTTTGGTGCACTACTAAATCATGGATAGCAACAAGAGATAAATGTACACATATGAAATTTATTCGTGTGACTGGTGAAAAGGTATCAAAGAAATCTACATTTTCTCTTTTCCAATACCTTTTGACTACACAACGAGCTTTGTAGTACCATCGAGTTTTAATTTCTTCTTTAGTATCCATTTACATCCTATGGTTTTGCAACTAGGAGGTAAGTCAACTAAATTCCAAGTTCTATTATACTTAAGAGAGTCCATTTCATCATTTATGGCTTCTTTCCATAAGTTGGCATCCAAAGAAGATAAGGCTTCTTGAAGAGTTTGGGGATCTTCCTTTAAGGTATAAGCATAAAAATCAGACCCAAAATCCTTAAGGGTTTGAGCTCATTTACTTCTCCTAATTTTAGTGTTTAATTTCTCATTTTGTTCACTAGTTCTAGGTATGGGTAAATTACTAGAAGACGAGCCCCCACTATTTTGCAATTTAAAGGGAAACTTATGTTCATAAAAGTTAGCATCATTTGATTCTATAACTACATGATCGTTTAAATCATAGAATTTATAAGCTTTACTATTTACAGCATATCCTATGAACACATATTCATATGCTCTACTATCAAGTTTGTTTCTTTTAGGATCAGGGATCCAAGCATAGGCTAAAAAAACCCAAGTTTTAAAATAAGTTAAGTTAGGTTTCTTATTTTTCAAAATTTCATATGGTGAAATTTTACTAGTAGATTTAGGTACTCTATTTAGTACATAACAAATAGTTAATAAAATTTCTCCCCACCAATAGTGTTTAATAAAACTGCAACAACTAATTCAGTAAAAGTTCTATTTTTTCTTTCAACTTTACCATTCATTTAAGGAGAATAAGGTGCAATGTTTTTCATGAATGATTCCACGAGTTTTATAAAAATCATTGAAAATATTAGAATCATATTCAGTGTCTCTATCACTTTGAAACCTTTTTATTTTTCTGTTAAATTGATTTTCAATTTTAGTCATAAATATTTTAAACATGTCAAATGCTTCACTTTTATTTTTCATTAGATATACATAAGTATAATCTGAATAGTCATCAATAAAAGTTATAAAATAGCATTTTCCATTTCTTGTTAAATTTTCATCAAGTTCACATATGTCAAAGTGTATTAAGTCTAAAGGTTTAGATTCTCTAACTACTAACTTATGTGAAGTTTTGATTATTGTAGCTTTACTACAAAAGTCACATTTTTCAAAATCATTCAAAGATAGTTTAGGAATTAGTTATAAGGTACTCATGTTCTTGATTATGTGTTTATTAACATGATAAAGTCTAGCATGTCAAAGATTAAAAGAACTCAACATATAAGCAGAAGAAGAGGCTTTATTAATTTCAATATTCAATTTAAACATGCAATTAGTGGCATACCATTTCCCAACAAACATATTATTTTTAGTTATTGTATATAAATCAACCCCTATAGTTTAAGTAAACCTAGCTTTGTTAAGAAGATAGCCCAAAACTAAGTTCTTTCTCATATATGGAGTATGCAAAACATAGTTCAAGATGACAGTCTTTCTAGAGGTAAACTTCAATTCCATCTTACCAGTACCTATAACTTTAGTGGAGTGGGAGTCACCCAACATTACTTTCTTATCCCCAAACACAAAATAGTACTTGAACATGTCACGATCATAGAAAACATAGAAAGAAGCACCAATGTCCACCCACCACCCCTCAGATCCACCAATAATATTAATTTTAGATATCATAGCAATTAGTTGATCTTCGTCTATGGGGTAGGATGATTCCGATTCTGACAGTTCCTGGCCAAGTGGTCAGGTCTGTTACAACTATAACATATGAATGTGTTAATTCTTGATGAGGGTTGAGATCTATTCTGTGGAGGATAATTTTTATTTCTCTTTTGTTGGTTACATTTCTGGTTATTATTACAATTATGAGTTTTCATGTTGCTTCCTTTAGGTTTCAGAATTATAGAGGAGGATTTCTTATCGGTACTATTGTTTAAGATAACGAGTATTTCATCACTTTGATATTATTTTCTAGCTTCTTCTTTTATTCTTAGATGGGCTATAAGATTTTGGTTCCAGCAGTTCCTCGCCAAGTGGTCAGGTCTGTTACAACTATAACATATGAATGTGTTATTTCTTGAGAGGGGTTGAGGTCCATTCTATGGAGGATAATTTGTGTTTCTCTTTTGGTGGTTACGTTTCTGGTTATTATTACAATTATGAGTTTTCATGTTGCTTCCTTTAGGTTTCAGAATTGTAGAAGAGGATTTCTTATTGGTACTATTGTTTAAGACAACGAGTATTTAATCTCTTTGATCTTGTTTTCTAGCTTCTTCTTTTATTTTTAGATGGGCTATAAGACTTTCTAAAGAAAATTCCTTAGTTTTATGTCTAAGTGTATTCTTAAAATCTTTCCATGCTGGGGGTAATTTATCTATAATAATAGCAACTTGAAATTGTCATCTAAAGTCACACCTTCAAAAGTTATTTCATGTAGTATCTTTTGCAGTTTGTGTGACTGAGCTTCCACAAATTTTCCATCAATCATTTGGTACTCCATGTATCTACTAACAACATACTTCTTTGTTTCAGTTTCCTCAATGTCGTACTTCTTTTAGAGTATATCCTAAATTTCCTTAGCAGACTTATTAGAATTATAATAGTCATACAAGTCATCAACTAATCCATTAAGAATAATTTTTTTACATAAGAAATCATTTTCCATCTAGGTGTCTAAATCCTTTGTTATAGCTTCAGTAAGAGGATTAGCCAATGTTGGTTTTTCAGTAGTAAGAACAAAAGTGACATTTTTCATGGTTAAAAAATAACATTTTTTGTCTCCATCTTTTAAAGTGTAGTCCCTTGAAACAAAACAGTTTGTTGAGATCAGTAGTTAACATTTCAGTAGACATGATAGACAGAAATCATCTTAAAATTGTTGGAACAAGTATGTGAAAAATAGTGTAAGAACAATATTATCGATATACTAAAATGTACTGCTTGGGTTGAGTCGCGGACTAGGTCGCTCTCTTTAAGATGTTTTATGGCTCTGCCAAAACTTGTGCAAGTAAACACAACCTCGTTGTCCTCAGGATAAAACAACCTGGAATCTTTGTTTTCTGTCTCGGAACTTCACTACACTGATGAAGTCCGGAATTCTACACCTCTAAAGTTTATGTTGCTCGAAAAACACTAAAAAAAATTAGTATCTTCTTCTTTTCTTTCTAAGAGCTATTGCTTCTATGATCTGTAAGAGAATCAGTGTATCTAAATTGAGAGTTGAGGCCCTCCATTTATAGTTTGAGAAAAGGTGTGACAATTATGATAAACAACTGTTATGTCTGGGTAGAAAGAGTAACGGTCATTTTTTAGTGGAAAAGCAACGGTTATTTATGAGTTGAAAAGTAACAGCCAATTATGAGTGGAAAAGTAACAGCTAATTTTTAGTGAAAAAGTAACGGTCATTTTCTAAGTGGAAAAGTAACGGCCATTTTACTGAGTGAAAAAATAAAAACTATTTTTTGAGTAAAAAAATAACGACCATTTTCTGAGTGGTAAAGTAATTTTAATAAAATATCACCTCCTTTCACACACATGCATACACACTAACATGGACTCAGACTCAGCTCAACTCGGCACGGCACGGTTGGTCGGTCGGATGGACGGCAGTGGCGGTGACGCATGTACATGTGTAAAATGACATTTGCCTAGATCTTCTCCCCTTTTATACAAGTGAGTGCCCCTTGGGGTTCAAACCCAATAACCAATATTTTTCTATTTATATATCTCCTAAGTGATGTAAAATAGAAATGTGAGACAAGACTTAAGAGGCTACAATTTGGCATCATTTTTTTTATTAAAATTCACATTTCCAACAAATTTTGTTGTCTTTTCTTAAAATGGTGAAAAGAAACTTTAACACATAATTGAAAGCTGTCTAATCTGATGGAGGAAAAGAATTTTTATTTTCGTCAAATGTGTTATCTAGTGATGGTTTGATGCATAGAGTAAATCTTGAAAAAATGGCAGTGTAGAATGCATGCATCATAGAGTTGTAGAAAAGGGACTTGCACTATCACTGCAAGCATCATTACCATCCAAGACTTTGAAATATGCATTCAGGACTGCAATTTATGCTATACATAAAATCCTATCAAAATCTTTAAACAAAAAGAGCCACATGAGCTTCTGTATCAATTTTCCTTCAACCAACATAAATTGCAACATAGCTCAGCTAGGTGCATGTTTATGGGTTATGCTCCACAACAATCTAGTCTTGTGTATGAATATTCAAACAAAAAGAATCTACACTATATGACATTTTTTTTCATAAGCACACTTTTCCTTTGAAGTTTGCTTCTATTGTTTGTGTGATCTTCAGACAACTCTTCTTCCTTTTCCATTAATTCTTTGTCTTCACTCTTAGACTCATATCTTTTATTTTCCTTTTACCTTGACCTTATGACCATTTTGGTTCTGGCCTTGACACTATGACCCATTTGGTTTATCCACAAAATGAGATTCAACTCATTATTGAACCACCACCTCTTGTATATGATATTTCTTCTAACACTCTCTCTATGACCACTAGGTTTAAAACTAGTGTCTTTAGACCAAATCTTGTGCTTTTCATGTCAAGTTTAGCACAATTCCATTCTGATCTTTAAATTTGACTCCATTAGCTATTCCAAACTCAATCTATAAGTGGCACGAAACCATGAAATATGAAGTAGAAGCTATTGGTGCATAGGAGTTAGTTGAATGTTCTCATAAATGTAACCAATTGGTATAAAACGATTTTTTAGATTAGAATTAAAATTTAACCATAATCTAGATAAGTATAAGGTAAGATTAGTTGCCAAAGGCTATAATCAAGAAGACCCATTGACTTGTTTAACAAAGAGTTTTCATTCCAAGTTCTAGGTGAACTGCATTATTTTATGGGAGTTGAAATCATTAGAAAAAATAACAATTTTCACATGTGCCAACAAAAATATGTCAAGGATCTTCTTTAAAAGCATAGTCTTGGCTCTATTAAGTTTGCACAAACTCCTATGAAAACTAGCATTATTATGTCGAAAAACGATGGCACTTGTTTGCCTGATCCTAGTGCCTTTAGAAGTTTTGTTGGTACACTCCTGAATGGTGTTCTTACACGACTATATGTGACATTAATCATGAAAAAAATTAGTCATTTCTTGTCAAATTATTGTTTCTGTATTTTTGTATTTTTTTTGTTCTGATTTCTCTATACACGAGTATAGTATTTGTATACTAAGGAAAACGGAAAAGAAACAAATTACACTATTATTAATTTCCACTATTATTCTTGTCTGCCACATTTGCATGTTATCTGCCATACTTTACTTCAGTGTTGTCTCCCACACAACTCACATGCCAACACTCCCCCTCAAGGTGGTGCATATATGTCTCTTATGCCCAACTTGTCAAGTGAGTTGTAAAAGTTCTTTGCAGACACAGATTTTGTGAGTATATCAACCAATTGATCTTCTGACTTAACAAATGGAAGCTTAATAATCTTTTCTTCAAGATTCTGTTTGATGAAGTTTCGATCCACTTCAACGTGCTTCGTGCGATCATGTTGGACTGGATTGTGGGAGATGGCAATGGCTGCTTTGTTATCACAAAATAAATTCATTTCAGAGTTAGGAGCAACACCAATCTTAGTTAGAAGTTTTTTCAACCACAGGAGCTCACATATTCCCTTGACCATTCCTCGAAATTCAGCTTCAGCACTAGATAAGGCAACTACCTTTTGCTTCTTGCTCCTCCATGTAACAAGATTTCCCCCCACAAAAGTGAAGTACCCAGCAGTAGATTTCCTATCCTTCATATTCCCTGCCCAGTCTGAATCTGTATATCCAAGGACTTCCAATTGACCATTCTTTGAAAACATAAGTCCTTTCCCAGGGGAGGACTTTAAGTAACGAAGTATTCGCATGACCGCATCCATATGGTCTTCACTTGGGCAGCGCATGAACTGACTCACCACACTCACAGCATAAGCAATATCAGGTCGAGTATGAGATAAATATATGAGTTTACCTACTAATCGTTGATATCTCTGTTTATCTGCTGGTACTTGGTCCACATATTCTCCGAGTTTATGATTTTGAACCATTGGAATATCGACAGGTTTACAATCTAGTAGTCCTGCCTCTGCCAGTAGGTCCAGAGTATATTTCCTTTGGGAAAGACATATGCCTTGTTTTGATCTTGTTACCTCAATACCTAAGAAGTATTTGAGCCCTCCCAAATTCTTCATTTCAAACTCATTTGACAGTTGTTCTTGAAGCTTAGAGATTTCTTCTTTATCATCTCCTGTAATGATCATGTCATCTACATAGACTATAAGGGCTGTTATCTTTCCTAATCGGTGTTTTAGGAAAAGAGTATGATCAGAGTTGCTTTGTTGGAACCCATATTTCTTCATTGCTGAACTTAACCTACCAAACCATGCTCGAGGTGACTGTTTTAGTCCATACAATGCTCGTTGTAATCTACATGCAGTTTCTTTTCCGGTTGTAACAGTATATCCTGGTGGGATATCCATATAAATCTCTTCCTCAAGATCACCATGAAGAAAGGCATTTTTTTACGTCAAGTTGGTGCAATGGCCAATCTAAATTTGCCGCAAGAGATAACAAGACTCTAACGTTTTTTAGTTTAGCCACAGGTGAGAAGGTTTCTTGATAATCTATCCCATGTTTTTGTGTATATCCTTTTGCTACAAGTCTCGCTTTATATCGATCAACTAACCCATCTGCTTTATATTTAATGGAGAAAATCCACTTGCATCCTACGATCTTCCTCCCTTGAGGCAACTTGCTTAACACCCATGTGTTATTCTTCTGCAATGCCTCAAATTCCTCTTTTATAGCTTGAGCCCATTTTGGATCAGATAAGGCTTCTTCAATGCTACTTGGAATTTGACACGAGGAGAGTGTTTGTGCAAATCCCCTGATAGGTTCTGATAACCTTTGAGTAGATACATAATTTGCTATTGGATACTTGGATTGTCGTTCTTCTCTTTCTGGGGAGTATGGATTTGGAGGTTTGCCTCGATTGTGTTTGAAAGGTAAAACATAACCAACAGATGTATCTATAGCATTAGTTTGTAAAGGTGTGATAGGATAGCTTACCTGAGGAGTATTCTCAGCAGGAGGATCATTGGGTACTAGGGAGTGGAGGGTTACATCAACCACTTCATCTTCTGGAGATTCAATTATTACTTCAGCTTCAGTTCTTGGAAGTTCAAGCTCGGGTCTAGATACTGGCTCCTCCATATGATTGGTATGATCCGAGTATGTTGGACTAGTGTCTAATATTTCAACATCAAGCCAATTTCGTTCTTCACCATAACTCTCCTCCTGAAGAGTGGAATTGGATACCGGTGATGGGAAAAAACATTCTGATTCGAGGAAAGTGACATCCATGGTAATATAGGTTCTTTTAGTAATTGGATCATAGCATCGATAATCCTTTTTTTGTACGCCATACCCCAAGAACACACAGCGGACAGCACATGGATCCAACTTAGTTCGTTGATTTTTATGGAGGTGGACAAAAGCAACACATCCAAAAATTCGGGGCGGAAGCATCAAAATAGTAGGCAAGGGAAGATGATCAGATAACACCTTTAACGGAGTCTGAAATTGTAAGGTTTTTGTGGGCATACGATTCAGTAGATACACCACTGTAGTAATAGCATCACTCCATTCTGTTGTGGAGTTTGGGAACAAGAGGTTTCATGGAGAATACCATGGTTATCCAAGTATGTCCGGAATTGTTGATTAACATACTCCCCTCCATTATCAGACCTAAGTATCTTAATTTTTTCAGAAAATTGTGTCTGAACCATGGTGTGAAACACGTGAAATGTAGAAAATACTTCATCTTTATGTTTGAGAAGGTAAAGCCATGTCATTCGTGTACAATCATCAACAAAAATAACAAACCAACGATGACCCGATGACGTAATGACAGGGGAAGGTCCCCAAACATCAGAATGTACTAAAGCAAAAGGAGTCATACTTTTATTCATGCTCATAGGATAAGATGCTCTATGACTTTTTGCTAGGATACAAGTATCACATTTGAAATCTGAATGTGTGATATTTAAAAATAAACTGGGGAATAGGTGCTTTAAATATCCGAATGATGGATGCCCAAATCTACGATGACATAGCCAAATCTGTCGTTCCTTGTTACCAACAATGTTTTGCATATGATTGGCTCTTCCTGAACTGAGGTCATCCACATAATATAGCCCTCCTCTCCTAGTACCACGCCCAATGATCTCCTTGGTGAGAATATCCTGTAGAAGGCAAAAAGTAGAATACATTAGTACGACACAATTAAGATCTAAAGTGACCTGACTTACAGACATTAGTCGGTTTGACAAAGAGGGTACAAGTAAAGTATTAGATAATGATAATGAAGGAGATAAGGTCACTGTTCCAGCTCCTGTAACTGGATAAGTGACCCCATTTGCATTGGCAACATGACTCCGTCTTGGCTGGGTTGCTTTGGAGAGATCGTTTGGGTCAAATGTCATGTGATTTGTAGCTCCAGAGTCCAGAATCCAATCCTCCTTATCACTACGAGTAGAGATGTGAAATGCTTTACTTGAAATACCTGGATCCTGGGAAGATTCGGCCTTAGAAGTAAGGGATAGTGAGGCATTATTGGTAGCCACAGCGGCTCGCCCAGTGGTGTCCCGTTTTTTCCGTGCTTGAAGATCATTCCACCATTATGGATACCCATGTAGTTTGAAGCAATTTTCACGGGTGTGTTTGGAGTTTCCGCAATGGCCACATTTCATGTCAAGAGATGGTGGATTTCCCGTGGATTTCTTGCTACCCAAGGAAGTTCCTGTTTTTGGTGGTATTAGATTATGGTGTCCCTTGACCCCTTTAAAAGCCATAACTGATCCGGGTGTCGTATCTACACCTGTGATCATCACGGTCTGCTTGACCTCTTCCCTACGGACGAATCCATAGGCTTGTTCCACCGTAGAGAATGGTTTGATCTGAAGCACATCACTTCGAGTTTTATCCAATCTATCATCAAGTCTATCGAGGAAGGTATACACTCGATCTTCCTGTACGATGGAGTTGTATTTTTGTATATCAATAGCACACTCCATTGGATTAGGACGACGATAATCCATTTCACGCCATAACCCTTGAAGGTTATTGTAGTACTTTTCAATGGATTCACCCGCTTGCTTCGTACGAGTAACTTGACGGCGAAGATTATACACTTGAGACGTGTCTGTCCCATCATAGTAAGTGGTAGCCACCGAATCCCAAACCTGTTTTGCAGTTGGAAATCGGATAAAATTTGCAATTAAGGAAGGGTCCATCGAATTGATCAACCATCCTTTGATAATGGCATTTTCAGTATGCCATCTCCTAAATGAGGGGTCGGTTTCAACAGGTTGAGGAAAGTCCCCATTAATATATCCCAGTTTATCTTTGCCAGAGATATACATCTCTACCACCTGGGACCACAAGGCATAGTTGGATCCTCCCAACTTGATACTAATGGGAGCAGTCGACGCTTCAGTTGGCGGAGGTTGTGAACTGATCTGAGCTCTAGTCAGAACTTCCGTCATTTTCGCCGTCAAATCTTCCAATATGAAATTGGTAGTTAAATCTCTAGATTCTGCCATGAAATCCAAAAAAATTCCTTCCGTTTTTCCTTTTTTTTTTTTTTACAATTCGCACACACTATATATAAAAAACTTTCGTAACCCTAAAGCATTTTTTCTTTTTTCACTTCACGCAGCCTCCACAGTGCAGCGCAGCCTCCTCAGCGCAGCCTCTTCAGTGCAGTTTCTTCAACGCAGCTTCTTCGACTGCGTTCCTCATCTGAGTTCCGAGCCAGTCATTATTTCCAACTGGTGTGAAGCCAAAGCTGCTGAAGGCTTGCGGTGGAGCAGCGCCTTCCTTCTTCTGATGGACAAACAAGTTTGTCGAACCCTAGCCCACCACAACTTCCAGATGGAGCTTCCACCTTCAACAAAAAAAATGTTGGTATAACTTGTGTTCTCTAAACCTGAAAAAATATCCACAGAAAGCAAAGCAGCTGAAGCTGCTTGTTTGTTTTTTTTTTACAAGAACTGATGAGTGTAGATGGTAACTCCATTCATTCGGTTTTTCCCTTCTATTACTTCCAGTTTTTCGTCGATCCTTGGAACTATCCTCAGGAAGTTGTTTTGCCCCATTTTTTCTTCCCAAAGCTAGAACATCTTTTGAGAATTTGCTTCAACTTTGGTTTTTTTTTGTTTTACAGAATTGCAAAGCTGAAGAATAGTACAGTTTCTCCACAGAAGTAGCTAGAATGACTACCCCAAATCCCGGCCAAAGAGTCAGCCAAATACTCACAGATTACCACAATCTGTTGAGTATATCACACCAAATCAGCCAAAGGAGAACAGAATCAACGTAGCAGGTAACTTATCCTTCCACTAGGATAACCAGTAACTCTGTTCTGAGCTCTGATACCATGTCAAATTATTGTTTCTGTATTTTTGTATTTTTCTGTTCTGATTTCTCTATACACGAGTATAATATTTGTATACTAAGGAAAACGGAAAAAAAACAAATTACACTATTATTAATTTCCACTATTATTCTTGTTTGCCACATTTGCATGTTATCTGCCATACTTTACTTCAGTGTTGTCTGCCACACAACTCACATGCCAACAGTTCTATCATACCACTACTGACCTCCACTAGATAGTTAAATAACACATATTGAGATTTGTGAAAGGGTCTCTTACTCATGGTTTGGTGCTATCAAAATCATTAGATCTTACTCTCATTGGTTATATAACTCAGATTGGACATGGTGTATAGATGACAAAAGAAGCATAGGCTGATCTTATGCCATTTTCTTTGGTGATTCTTTAGTCTCTTGGGTATCGGCCAAACAAAATATAGTAGCACATATGGTCTAGTATAGAGGTAGAATAGAGATCCCTTGCCCTTTCTTTAGCTAAACTGATTTGGTTTGAGCTTCTTTTACACAAACTGCATATTGATAAGACTCGTGTTCCATTGCTTCTTTGACAACAATAGTGGAACTCACCTTGTTGCAAAGTTTAATACATCACTTTTAAAGATCAAATTGTAGATACTCTTACTAAACCACTTTTAGATGCTAAGTTTCATTGTTTTAAGTCCAAACGCATGGTTCTTCCAATACCTTAAGTTTGTGTAAGGATATTAAGCTATGTAAGTTTGCATGCCTAGTTTTCACTATAAGAGTGAATTAGTTAGTTAGTTAGTTATTTTCTCTACACAATAGTATTGCTTGACATTTGTATATAAAAAAGTACTATAACTCAATTCAATGATTATTAGAAGTATCTTTCGTTCATTCTATTGTTTATGTAGAATCTTTAACCAATAGAAAAAAACATAATATAACCATGTAAAATGTTAATAGCTAATGATAAATTCTAAAAAATATATGAGTTTGAACTATTTTAATTTTTGATTTCTATATTCTTAATTTTTGATTCCATTAAAAGTTCAAGTCCTTCTTGCTTTCCATTCTTATTAATTTTAGCTGCTTGGACATGGGATTTTTTTATTATTTTAGATCTATGCATATGACTATTTGTTGGTCTTATTGTCAAAAGGCTTAGCTCTTGATTAAATTTAAGCATACATTACTTTTCACTTTGACGAGCATTTATTTCCATTCTTGCCAAACAACCAAATCTTGTTTCAAGATGGTTGAGATTTTACAAAAATATCACACTTATTATCTTTTGCATGAAGTCTTGACAAGAGCAACAAAAAGCTCTGTCTATAATCTTACCATCATTGTCGATATGAAATTATCGTCTTCGAATACTGAAACCAACTTTATATGCATAATCATTATTAAAATCATACGCATCTTGTTCTGTTTCAAATTCCAACCCAATTTGACATTTATATCTCTTTTTGAAAGATTTTAGAATTAAGAAACTCTATTCTTTTTCCATGACTCATCGTCAAATTCTCTTCTTTCTCATATTTTTTCTAATGTTATTTGACACCTGGTAATCCATCACTTGTAAAAATATTGTTGTGATTGCTCTTTTGAGGAAAATAATAATTAATAAATGTTCAGAATTCTAAATTCCAAAAGCTGGTAAAGTTATGACATACATGACATAGAAAATGGACTATTTATCGTGTTAATTAACAATGTCTAACATAGTAAATTATTTGGATTTATGCAAGACTTACAAAAAAAAAAAATGCCCATCACACTCTTTGATTGAAGGGACAGAAAGATGATAGATCATTTGAGGCAAAAGCGTCTCGACTCGTTAAAAAATTGGATTTTTCGTTTTTCTAAATTATACGTTATTTGCTCACCTCTGTGACCAACATAAGAATTGAACTTTTATAAAATCATACGAGGAATAGTTAAACTACGATTTAGACAAAAAAAAATTGTTAAATTATGATGGCAATAAAGCATTCTTTTTAAAATTTGTAACTTACTTATCATTACATCTCAGTTAAGTTTACACCTCCTTATTACCCCATCATTTAACCACTTAACTACTAAAATTAGTACACAAAGAAAAAACCATCTAAATAAGTTCATATAAGAAAAATGATAAACCAAGAAGATCGAAACGTGTTGCTAGGCCTAATCAGAAGAGTTTGGTAGAAAGCGTCAAGAAGAGAATGATGACAACAAACAAATCTTTTCTTCCAAAATGACAAAACTGGAATTCCCTAAATACTCTAGAGATGATCCCATATAATGGTTCAACAGAGTGGCCCAATTCTTTGAATATCAAGGAATGATAGATGACCAAAAGGTCTCCATCCAATCCTACCATCTAGGAGGGGAAGCTAATCAATGGTGACAATGGTTGCACCATGCCTATTTAGAGGACAACCACCTGGTGACTTGGGAATTATTTGGGGAAGAAATGGTAGCCTATTTTGGGCCAACGGAGTATGAAGACTTTGATAAAGCCCTATCTAAGGTATGATAGACGGGGTCCCTTCGTGATTACCAAAAGGAATTTGAGAGATTGGGTAATCGACTATATGGGTGGTAACAAAAGGCCCTTGATAGGCTCACTCATGGGAGGATTGCAATCAGAAATCCTTGAATGAATTCGCATGTTTAAACCCAAATTGTTGAAGAAAGGAACGAGTTTGGCTCGAATGAAGGATGAACAATTGAAAAGACAAAGGAGAATGTCATGCCCACCACTGTCTGTTCGCACACTACCAGTTCCACTTACAACCACAAAATTCTCATCTGTCAAGAGACTATCTTGGGACAAGATGCAAAGACGACGAGCATAAGGGCTTTGCTTCAACTATGATGAGAAATTCTCTTTGGGTCATAAGTGTAAGAGTCTTCAACTACTCCTACTAGAAGGGAACATGGATGATGAACTCGAAGGAGATATTAATAAAGCCAACATTGCTCTTCCCTCTAATCCATAAATTTCATTGCACGCATTGACAAGTTGGACAACTACAAAGACCATGGGTGTTGTGGCCAAGATTGGCTTGCATGAAATGATTGTACTAATTGATAGCGGCTCTACACCATTAGTGATAAAATGGCTACTTTACTGTGCCTCCTAGTGGTACCTACAAGGCACTTCGATGTGTGAGTTGAAAATGGACAACCATTGAAATGTCAAGGAAGATTTGACAATGTCCACATAAGTATCCAGAGCATTCCCTTTTTCCATTACTTTGTAATCTCTACCAATAACTATTTTGGACATGGTATTAGGAGTTAAGTGATTAGAACAACTAGGATTAGTTGTGTGTGATTGGAAAAAGATGACAATGGAGTTTCAATGGGCTGGCAAACCACGGATCTTAAAAAGGACCAACACTTAAAATCCTACGGCAAACATCTATAGAAACTATTTAGAAGGAGATGAGGTCCAATGACTCCATTTTTGCAATCTACCTACAGTCACTAGACGCACCACAATAGACCATCCAGCCAGATATGCAAGCGTTGATTGAGGCCTACACTGACATTTATAAGGAACCACAACAATTACCACCAACTCGTGATATTGACCACTTTATTCCCCTCAAAGAAGGAACCGAGCCAATCAATGTACATCCATACATGTATGCATATTGTCAAAAATATGAAATTGAAAAACAAGTTATAATTATGGCTAATTAGACCAAGTACTAGTCTCTTTTCATCACCTATCTTACTTGTAAAAAAAAGATGATATATGGCATTTTTGTACTGATTATCGAGCCCTCAATTCTACTACCATCAAAGATCGCTTCCTCGTTCCCATTGTTGAGGATATGCTCGATGAACTCCATGGGTCATCCTACTTCACCAAACTAGATCTCTGGGCTGGCTATCACTAAGTACGTGTAGCTCCAACTGACATACATAAAAATACCTTTCGTACGCATAATGGACATTATGAATATCTTGTTATGACATTTGGTCTATGTAATGCCCTATCCACTTTTCAAGCTATAATGAACTCTATATTTCATCCATACCTCCGTAAATTCATTCTAGTGTTCTTTGATGACATCTTGATCTATAGCCCCAATTGGAACATGCATCTTGAACATATAAAAAAGGCTTTTGAAACACTAAAGCAACACACATTCTTTGCTGCAAAAATGTACATTTTGCCAGCAAGAGCTTGAATACTTAAGGCATATTGTCACTACCCAAGGGGTTAAAGTGGACCAACTAAAGATCAAGGTCATGCTTGATTGGCCTTAACCTACTAATGTTTCAGTATTATATGGATTCTTAGGTCTTACAGGTTCTTATCGTAAGTTTGTTCGCAACTATGGAATCCTAGCAAGACCACTCACTAATCTCCTAAAGATAGGCCAATTTGGTTGGACTCAAGATGCTGAGAGCTCATATACACTACTCAAGCAACCTATGACTACCACCCTTACTCTTTCCATTTCCAATAACCATTCACAATTGAATCTGATGCTTCAAGGGAAGGAATTGGAGCTATACTTACTCAGCAAGGAAAACCTAATGCCTTCATGAGTCGAGCCTTAGGAGTCTCTGTTGTCTCTTTACGAGAACATAAAAACTTGCAAGTATACACGGTCACAAGTAACAAAATTGATAAGTAAAATTATCATTCCCACGGAGATTTGTCACTACAGTTTGTCAAGTATTAAAATTATTTCACTCTGATTTTATCCAAACAATTGAAAAGTTGAAGAAGTTTTAACTAACTAAGATTTTTATAACAATAAATAAAGAAAATTCTAGGATTGTAGTTTTCACTAAATTAATCCACTCGAATCATATTATTTTTTCTTAATTTATATTTTTTTGTAAATTTAATTTGTCAACCAAGAATTCCTAATTTTATCCATACATCTCTTCCGAGCTCCATATAGACACATCTCGCTAAAATAATTCACTATATTCCTATGAGAATTAAATTAATCAAGATTCATTACGTTCAAAGTTCTCAAATGGCCAAACGTATAATAAATGTATATTCCTATCCTTCATATATATATGTTATTCTACCCACGATAAATTACACAAAAATGTCTTTTTCAAGTTTCTTTAAGTGTCACAAAATATCTTTCTCAAGTGTATTTATGTGTCACAAATCAATTGATTAATCTTCCAATCAATCAAAAGCATTAAACACAAATAGAATAAACAAATTAAAAATCTCATAAATCATTCAAAAATAATTTATTCAAGCTTCATAAATTTAGCTAAAATGCAACCCTAGAAAAATTAAATTACAATCTGAAAATACTAAAGCACTTAGGGAATATTAGATGAAGAACAAAAGAAAATTAAAATTTGTTTCTACTCTCTAAATTTTTGGCCCACGTAGAAACTAAATAGAAGCCAAAAATGGCTTTTGTGTGTACCACAGTCCAACTCTCCAACCCCCTCTACAACCTCCTAAATTTATCCCAATAATACCCTATTTATAACTCCAACTCTCTAAAAAAATATATCAGAATTTGATTTTTTACAATTACGCGTGTAAAATTACGAACAGAATATTACATGGGAAATGTTATTTTAAGACACGAGTGGGAGACAAAATTCTTGAGACACGAGTCACGAGTGTAAAATGTTTATCGTGCAAAATAGTGGAACATACGTCGTTTCAAATTTTTGTTTCAATTTATGCATGCCACGTGTCAGCATATGGTTGGCTGAAAGAATAATTGAGACATGTGGTAGCTTTTAATTGGTGGTGGGGAAAGGTTGCACGTGATTGGCACCGCACGAGATTGTTGCACGCTAGACACGTGAGTCCCACATAAATAGCTGGAAAAGTGAGCGTCGATTCTACATTTTAGTTTTAACCAACTTATACCACGTGTCCAGATCTGATTTGCTGAAAGAATAATTGAGACACATGGCATCTTATCATTTGTTGGAATGGAAGGACGCACTCAGGCTGTATGGGTTGCATCGCACGAGATCATTTATTGTGTAGACACGTGGGTCCCACCCTGCACGCCGGCCTACACGGCAAGTAGGCCCACTCAGCACTCCATGTAGCGTGTAATCCCAAAACTAGGTCCAATCGCTTTTGTCGCGCGTGCATCTTACGTGTTGATCCTCACCGTTGATATTTTGATTTGACGGTGCGTGGCACGTGTGGAAAATAGCTATGTGTGGTCCTCTTTTTCTTGTGCAGAAAAACAAATATTCTTTAATTGCATTTTAGCCCTCCAATTTAATTTAAATTAACTTTTAAACTTTTGTTAATTGTAATTAAACCCTTTTTTAATTTAAATTAACTTTTAAACTTTCGTTAATTAAAATTAAGCCCTATTTTAATTCAAATTATATTTTAGACTTTTGTTAATTGCAATTAAGCACTCCTTTAATTTAAATTATATTTTTAGACTTTATTATTTGCAATTAAGTCCTTTTTCGAATCATATTCATTAATTTTCTTAAAAATATATTTCTTAAAAAATAAACAGTAAATATTAATATAATTAATTAAAATTAACTAAAAATAACAAGAACATAGCAATTATAATTAATAAAATGGACAAAATAACTATATAATATACAATTATCATTCTGCAAGCTACCCTAGTCCAGATAAGCCAAGAAAATGCTTGCAATTATTCACGTCATACGTACTTGGTGCCCTTATCTCCTCGGACATAAATTCTACATCCAAACTGATCAACTCGAACAGCATATGGTAACACCAAAACAGCAAAAAAAGGTGGCAAAATTACTTGGCTATGATTATGAGATAATTTATTAACGAGGCAAGGAAAATTAAAACATTGATGCCCTATCTAGTGTGACAGGTTCCCCAACCCTTAACGCCTTATTTATTCCACAAGCTCACATCTGGGAAGACATCAAAACAACAGCTTTAGGCGATGCTTAGATGGATCACAAAAGCAAGTTAGTTACTGCCAAACCGGGTCTGTCCTACACCAAACATAATGGGGTAATACTATAAAAGAACCGGGTGGTGGTATCTTCAAAGTCAGCGGTTCCATACAAGCTATTGCATGATTTCCATGACTCTCCTGTTGGTGGACACTTTGGAATGCTATGCACATATAAACACCTTGATCAACAGTTCTATTGTCCATCCATTTACCGAATGGTGGATACATATATCTCCTCTTGTTAAGTGTGCCAATGCCTCTTATTAAGTGTGTCAATGAGCTAAGGCATCCACTTTTGTCCCCTACATAAATCCTACAACCATTGCCCATTCCTTGTCAAATATGAAATGACATCACAATGGATTTCATCGAAGGATTGCCTCTATCACAAGGCAAAGACACCATCCTTATAGTGGTCAATCGACTTAGCAAATCATCCCATTTTCATTAGCCACGTATGGCATGAATTTTTTAAGTTTATGGCACACAATTGAAGATGAGCTCAGCATACCATCCACAAATTGATGGATAGTCAGAAGTCGTCAATCGATGTGTTCAGCAGTACCTATGTTACTTGGTTCACCAACAACCAAAAAAATGGTACTCTATTCTTCCTTGGGCAGAGTTTTGTTATAATACAACCCAACATGCTTTGACGGGAAGGACATATTTTTAAGCTTTTTTTGGGCGCCCTCCTCCCATGATTTCACACTATCAGTTGGGATCCACTCTTGTTCATGAAATGGATTAAAACTTGGCTTCCTCATAATTTTATTTTATATAGTTATTTTCATCTATTTTATTAATTATAATTACTATGTTCTAGACATTTTTAGTTAATTTTAGTTGAATAAATTAATATTTACTGTTTATTTGTTAAGGAATATATTTTTAAGAAAATTAAATAATTTGAATCGAAAAAGTACTTAATTGCAAATTTATGTCTAAAAATATATTTTAAATTAAAAGAGCACTTAATTGAAATTAATAAAAGTCTAAAATATAATTTGAATTAAAATCGGGCTTAATTGTAATTAACAAAAGTTTAAAAATTAATTTAAATTAGAAAAGGGCTTAATTGCAATTAAAAAAAGTTTAAAAGTTAATTTGAATTAAATTGGAGGGCTAAAATGCAATGAAGGAAAGTTATTTTTTGCACAAGAACCAAGAGGCCACGCGCGTAATCACAAATGCGCGACACCAACCGTGCTATCAGGCAACGGACGGCTACGATGAGGTGCGTGAGACCGGACGTGACAAAAGGGATTGGACGTAGGAATTCAGGTGGACGTTCCCGACAACGGTGCCAAAAACTTGTTGTCTCTTTTAGGAGGACATAAAATCATGCAAGTATACACGGTCACAAGTAATAATATGATAAGTAAAATACCGTTCCTACAGAGATTTGATACTAGTGTTCGTTAATTACTAAAATTATTTCAACCTAATTTTATCTAAATAGTCAATAATTTGATGGAGTTTGACTAACTAATTTTTATAACAGTTTGTAAAAAAATTCTAGGATTGTAGTTTCACCAAATTAATCCACTCAAATCATATTATTTTCTCTTGATTTATATTTTTATAGTAAATTTAATTTGTCAACCGAAAACTTCTAATTTTATCCATACATCTCTTCCGAGCTCCGTATAGACACCCCTCGTTAAATTAATTGACTATATTCCTATTAGAATTAAATTCACCAAGATTCATTACGTTCTAAGTTCTCAAATGACCACACATACGATAAAGGTATATTAATATCCTTCATATATACATGTTATTCTATTCATGAGCAATATACACAAAAATGTCTCTTCCAAGTTTATTTAAGTGTCATAGATCATTTGATAAATTTTCCAATAATCAAAAGCATTAAGCACAAATAGAATAAAAAAATTAAAAATCTTATAAATCATTCAAAAATAATTAAACTCAAGCTTAATAAATTTAGATGAAACGTAACCCTAGAAAAATTAAATTAGTTCATAATAAAAATTAAAATTACAACAGTTAAGAAATTTCGCTCAAGAACACAAAGAAAATTAAAATTTTATCTCCTTCTAAAATATTTGGCACACGCAGAACACAACAGAAGCCAAAAATGGCTTCTGCGTGTACCAATGTCCAAACACAAACCTAAAAACCAAACTCAAAAACTAAAACTCCATTTTTTAGCAATAAATGCCCTATTTATAACTAAAAAATACATCTAAAAAATACAATTTTTTAGACACGCGAGGGAAATTTTACATCGAAAATAAAAGAGAGACACGTGGCAGACAAACGGTTGAATAAAAAAAGTTATTTAAAATTGAGTGGGGGACAGGCTTTCTAATTTTCTTTTCAATAAACACTGTCACGTGTCGCAATCTGATTCACTGAAAAATATAGTGGGATACGTGGCACCCTTCAATAGTTGAGAGGAAAACGAGTGCATGTAATTGCGCTGCAAAAAATCATGGCGCGTGGGACATGTGGCAGACAACGATGCGGTTGGAAACGTGCGTTGTTTCCGTGCTTTTGGTTTACCCAATACGTGCCACGTGTCCGCTTCTCATTAAATACAGAAATATTGGAGACACATGGCATCGTATCATTTGTTGGATGGATAGGCACACGAAGATTATGTAGACTGTGTCGCACCAGACACACCTTTTGGAAGCCACGTAACAGATACGTAGATCCCACCCTACATGCCAGCTTGCACGGTAGGTGGGCCCCACACGGCGCGCTGAGAACGTGCACCTGAATTCCTGCATCCAATCCCTTTTGTCACGTCTGGTCTCACGTGCCTCATCGTAGCCGTCTGTTGCTTGATCACACGGTTGGTGTCGCGCGTTTGTGATTGCATGTGTGGCCTCTTGGTTCCTACGCAGAAAATAACTTTTCTTAATTGCATTTTAGCCCTCCAATTTAATTCAAATTAACTTTTAAACTTCCTTTAATTACAATTAAGCCCTTTTCTAATTTAAATTAATTTTTAAACTTTTGTTAATTACAATTAAACCCAATTTTAATTCAAATTATATTTTAGACTCTTATTAATTGCAATTAAGTACTCTTTTAATTTAAATTATATTTTTAGACATAAATTTGCAATTAAGTACTTTTTTGATTCAAATTATTTAATTTTCTTAAAAATATATTACTTAACAAATAAATAGTAAATATTAATTTATTCAACTAAAATTAACTAAAAATATCTAGAACATAGCAATTATAATTAATAAAATAGATGAAAATAACTATATAAAATACAGTTACCACTTCCCACAATGATCTTATCACCCAACTCAAGCTCAACTTACATGTAGCTACCAACTGGATGAAATAAATGGCTAATTCAAGTCAACGTGACATAAAGTTCAAGGAAGGCGATCTTGTTTACCTTAAACTACATCCTTATCAACAATAAACCATATTCAAAGGAGCATCTCAAAAACTAGCTCGAGGTTTTATGGGCCCTTTACAATTGAATGACGCATCAGCAAAGTAGCATATCAACTCCAACTTTCTGAAGGCTCTCGCATCCACACAGTATTCCATGTTTCCTTGTTGAAAAAGAAGATTGGTGATACACATGCATGTTATCCTACTTTTCCACCTCTCAACGATGATAGTGTCATTATTATAGAACCAGAGGAAATCATAGATGCTCATTGGAAAAAAAAGGTAAATTTTTTGAGGAAAACTTGGTCAAGCAGAAGAACCTTCCTCGAGAAGCTTTGGTTGGGACCTATCAAAAAACCTATAAATAGATTTGTTATTAACATCGAAAATAACAAAAAATAAAAATGAATGATGATACATCTTACTATCATGTCACAATACATATATTACAAGTCCTAGAAGTTATATTATCAGTTATAGTATTGTCACCTTTATAGATATGAATGTAGTGAAACTCTATGTGAGAGATCTTCAAACAATCAACCCAAGTTAAGTATCATATCCATAGAACAGAAAGTGATTTAGTATAGAAAAAAAAAAGATCATTACGTAAGTAGAACTCAACTCTAACCAAAGTTTCCACCATCTAAAAAGTGTTAGCATATATAACTGCATGAATTACTACTACTAACTCAAGCTCAATGGCATGTGAGACCAAACGACCCTACCCCAATTCTTGATCTCTTCAAGTATGTGCAAAGAATCGTACGTCTCGTCAGTCGTGACCCGTCTTTAATTGGAAGAGACCATTTTTGAAAAATAAGAAATAAGTCTACATAAAGAATAACTCTACACAAAAGAGTTCTCTAGTTTGTATTATTTTCTTCATGTTTCATTACAATTGTATAGCTATATATAAGGAAATTTTACTCCTTGAATTACTCTTTAAATTAAGCATTCCTTGAGTTACTCCTTGAATTAAGGATTCCTTATTTTACTCCTTCAATTAAGGATTCTTTATTTTATTCCTTGAATTAAGATCTTTGTTTTATTCCTTGAATTAAGCTCCTTGTGTTTATTCCTTGAATTAAGGACTAATATTCAATACTCCACCTCAAGTTGGATCCAGAAGCTTTATGGATCCAAGCTTGGACAGAAGTCGTTAAAACTGATGAGAAGCCAAGGGCATGGTGAAGATGTCAGCCAGTTAGTCGAAGCTTCTTGTATAATATGTCTGAGTCAATTGTGATTGAACTTGTTCACAAACGTAATGACAATTTCTTCAATGTGTTTCATCCTCTCGTGAAACACTGGGTTTGATGCTATATGCATGGCTGCCTGATTGTCACAAAATAAGGATATAGGAAGAGTTGTAGGAACACCTAAATCACACAGAAGACCTTTAAGCAATATCAATTCACACGCAGTTGAAGCCATTGCACGATACTCAGCTTCAGCACTTGATCTAGCGATGACAATTTGCTTCTTACTCTTCCATGTAACCAAGTTTCCACCGACAAATGTACAGTAGCCAATGGTGGACTTACGATCGATTGCATTCCCTTCCCAATAAACATCACAATACCCCATGATTTGTGTGTTGTCATTCTTCTTCATGATACCACGACCCACTGATCCTTTTAAGTAGCATAGGATCCTTTTAACAAGGGTCAAATGCTTAAGTGTTGTGGAGTGCATGAATTGGCTCACAATACTTACAGAATATGTGATGTTAGGTCTAGTGATTGTTAGGTAGATCAACTTACCAACCAGTCACTGGTAATAACTTATATCTGTGAATGATGTGCCCTTCAAGCTAGGTTTGAGCTTGCTGTCAAGAGGGGTAATGGCTGGTTTAGCATCGCTCATGTTAGCTTTCTTGAGAAAATCTAGGACATATTTCCTTTGGTTAAGAAAGAGTCCCTTGTGCTAGGTTGTCATTTCTATACCAAGAACGTACTTCAATATCCCAAGGTCTTTAATTGCAAACCTTTGTCTAAGGGACTATTTGAGGTTGAAAATCTCGTTAGCATTATCACCTGTAATTATCATATCATCTACATAAATCAGCACAACCAATTTTCCCATAGTTCCTGTGCAAACAAATAGTGAGGAATCGACATTGCTACTCTTGAAACCAACACTAGTGAGAACTGAGCTTAGCTTGGCATACCAAGCTCATGGGGACTGTTATAGACCATAAATGGATTTGTGAAATTTACACACTAAATCCAGTTCATTTCTTTGAGGATGCTCTGGTGGAAATTTCATATAGACTTATTCTTTGAGATCAACATGCAAGAATGCATTCTTCACATCCATTTGGAACATGGACCATCCCTTGTTTACAGCCACGGACAATAGCACTCTTATTGTGTTCATTTTTGCAATAGGTGCAAATGTTTCTTTGTAATCCACCTCGAATGTTTGAGTGAATCCCCGAGCCACCAATCTCGCTTTATATCTCTCAATTGATCCATCTGAATTGAATTTGAGCTTATAGATCCATTTTCAACCCACGAATTTCTTGCCTTTTGGAAGTTTTGTGATGCTCCATGTGTTGTGTTGATCTAGGGCTTTAAGTTCTTCTTACATGGCTTCCTTCCACACATTTTAGCTGTTGGCCTCATGAAAGTTTTGAGGCTCATTATAACTCGATATAATGTTGAGGAATGCAGCATGAGTTGGTGTCACTCTCTTATATGATACATAATTTGAGATGGGATGTGTGGGTTTGTAGGTGACAAAGTCTTGTAGTCTTGTGAGAGGTTGTGTAAAATGCATTGGATTACGTCGTGGAGCAGGAGGAGTTATCTCACACTCGTTTACATCTTGTACCATATTGTGAGGATCATCTTGATTGTCAACATCTTCATGCAGTGTACCATCAAGACGAGACCCTTCATTGTTACTTTCAATAAGAGATGCATCAATATTGACATGGCTGGGATCTTGTTGTTGTGGAGCCTCAATTTCGATTCTTGGTAATGGAAACACATCCAAGATGCCATCCCCTTGACTTGTGATTTCATGTGACTTGCTGAAAAAAGGTTTAGTTTCATAAAATCGAACATCTTTAGACACAATTAATCTCCTAAGTTGGGGATCATAACACTTATATCCCTTTTGTGTAGATGAATAACCAAGAAAAATACATTTAACAGCTCTAGAATCCAATTTATCTCGATGATGAGATTGAATATGTACAAAACATATGCAGCCAAAGACTCTAAGGTGTGAGAGGCTAAATTTCCTTCCTTTCATGACCTCTACGGGAGACTTGAAATTGAATACTCGACTGGGTAATCTATTGATGATGTAAGTAGCTACCATAACCCCTTGGGACCAAAATCTCTTTGGTACATTCATTTGTAGCATTCATGCTCTAGTGTTTTCAAGTAAGTCCCAATTTTTACGTTCAGCTACACCATTTTGTTGAGGTATGCCAACACAACTGGTTTGATGCATAATGCCATGAATGCTCAAATATTGTTTTATGATATGGGACATGTATTCAGTGCCATTATCAGACCTTAAGGTTTGAATTTTAAAGGAGAAGTGATTTTTTACAAGTTTATGAAAAGTCCTTACATACTTTGATGAGCGAAAACCGGCATCGCCGATTCTTGCCAATACTTTGGTTTTAATATTTATAAAACTCTCGCAAGTGCACGAATCATTTCGAAGAAAATGATAAGTATACTCCCAAGGTCGATCTAAGGAAGGAATGTATGTGGTTTTTAATTTATTATTCAAACTTTTAAAAACGAAATTAAATCCTAAACATCCTGCCACGATAGTTTGGTTTTTGTGTTCCTAATCTAATAACATAAAAATAAACATATATACATATTAATAAATATAATCTAATAACATAAAAATAAACATAGATACAAATTTAATAAATATTTATCTAAAAAATAAACATAGATACAGATTCAATAAATATTTATGCAAATTTTATCATTTATATTAGTGGAGTATTTATGGATATAATAACTAAATTAATTATGCTTGCTCATATTATCTAGGTTATTAAAGATATAAATTGATATTTTATTGATTCTCTCTTTTTTATATAAATACCACCTTTGGTGGGGTTAGATATTCTTTGTTAACTAAACAAATCAATTAACACCTATGAGTGGGGTTGATAACTAAAATGCTTAATTAAATTAATTCCTTTTTCTAAGAGATTGAAAATGAACCATTTAAATGCCACCTTTGGTGGGGTTAGACAGTTTAAACTTTATTCAAGGTGTCCAAATTAAACATAAGAATTTAATTATCCGAGTACTAACTTTCAAGTTTTAAAACCACTATTGAAAACATGTTGTCAATACATTTTCACATAATAATTCTTATAAAAACTTTTGAAATAGAGTTTCACTCTAACTACCGGGCGATTGTACCAACAAATAAAAGAGCACTACTCTAAATTAGACCGGATAACTAAACCTTACAATCTAATTTTCAGATTTAAGTTTGTAATGAAAAATAATATATTTCTCTCTAACATTCTTAATATAAAATCTTGAATAAAAATAAAATCAATTCATTTTAGAAATTTTCACCTATTTAATATTTCGCAAGCACAACAACGTTATTATTATATCATGTTTATAAACAGCCAGCAGAGTTAAATTTAATCACAGACAAATTAAATATAACATGTAAGAATAAAGCATAAAAAATAACTGTAAAGAAAATAAAATCCTTACAGAACTTCGATGCTATTCTCGTTGCTGGAAAACCTCCAAGCGGAAATTTCACTCCCATTTATTGAATCAAAAAGCTAAATTATTACAAAAACATTACAAGTTCCTCTCAAAAAGATAAGAACTCTAAAACTAAGAGAATTGAACTAAAAACTAAGAGAAAAACTAAGAAAAGCTTGAAAACTAAGAAAGAAACTAAGAAAAACTTAAAAACTAAGAAATGAGATAAAGAAAGAAGAGAGAAGTGTGTTTTGAAGGTGTATTTTGAAGTGAAGGGAATGGGGTATTTATAGGTGAGGATGGAGAGAAAAAATGAGTAAAAAAATGTTAAAAAAAATGTAAAAACGCGTAATGGAAATGCTGAGGTCATTAATGATGTCATCATGACGTCATGGGGGCGGCTGCACGTGAAAAATGGGGCGAAAAGGCGTCGATGCGCGGAGGGGGGCTGTTGGGCCTGCAGCTCGGCGCGCGTGAACAGTAGTCGCGCGCTGAGGCGCGCGCGGATGGGCAGGCTGGCGCGCGCGGGCGCGCGTGGGATGGGGCGCGCGGCTGGGCAACTGGGCGCGATTTTCTCTTTTTTGACATTTTTGACCTTTTTGACCCATTTTGTCCAATTTTTCCATGTTTGTTAACCTTTCCCCACTTATTTATTAATATATTTGTGATGTATTGCTTCAAGTATTCCTCTTTGAGTCTTTAAGTTGCATTTTTAAGCGAAAATACCTGAAAAACAATAAAAATACCCGTGATTCCAAAAAGGACAAATTTATATAAATATATGATAAAACATATAAATATATATATTTTTAATCAATTAATGTGCATAAAATCATGGTTATTTTAGTGCTTTTTGAGCACTCATCACAACCCCCAACCAGCTTCTTGCTAGTCCCTTAGCAAGAGAAGCGATAAAAACTAAAAATTAAACTATCCTAAATCACTTTCGTGGATTGAAACGGTTGCATTTAGCCTATGCAACAAGCCTTTAAACCCCTAGGTTGCCCTAGTGGATGAGTTTGAGTCTCGTGAGGGTTTTCAATAATGATACCCACAAACTTTGAACTAACTGTAAAAATCAAAAGAAACTATAAAAACAATCATATCAAAAACTAAAATTACAACACAATCAAAATTTAATTTAAGAATAAAAGAAAACAACATATCACAAAAATATCTCATACTTTTTAATCTCCTTTAAGATCATAATTAAAATCTCAAGCATAAGTTATTTTAATCTCTTTAAACAATCATGATTTTATTATAATAATTAGTCGAAAATCATTTTCATATTTCATTTCAAAAATGTATCAATTTAATTTTACCCAATTTCAGTGTCATGAATCAGAATTCGCTTCGACTCTATTCCTCACAAGTCAATACTCTCAAAGCACTGAATCCTATGGGTTCAAACACTCATACTAATTTATATGCGAAAGAGTTGATGTATAGAAATGAACTAATATGTTCGCATATGTATAAAGAATAAAGGCTCAAAGTGTTATTTTAATATTGATCTCATGAAAGGAATCGAATGTATAAATTATAAAGATATCTTATATAAAAATTATTTTCATGCATAAATCAAACTTATTAAGAAAGAATTTCAAGATATATGCTTTTTACGAATGAACAAATTGCAATGACTTTTTAGGGAATTATTTCCTATATCTTTCTTTTGTAATTACTCTGTACTCACAACTTTGTAGGCAACGTGGGTCATAGTATGTAGATGATACTATATATTTTTTTATCTCTCTATTTTTTTCTGTAGACATTTTTTTCAATATATGTATTTTTTTAGAGAGTCAACCCATGTACAGATTATACATTTTTTTTTATTTTGGTGAGTGGTTAATTTTGTGGCTTTTCTGTTTGATCTTGGTTTAGGTAACCCCTGATATGTCTTTTTGTTTTTGTAGCAGTCATGCATAAATGAGATATAAGCATATACTATCAATTTCTACTCAAATCATTTAATCTAAGCAAAAATAATAATCAAAAATATATGATACTCTATTAAGATGAGAAAAAAAATTCAAACATTCAATGCTAATACCTATAGAGATCATCTAAAAATTTGAATAAATAAGAAATGTGTTTAGAGTAGAAAAAATATATATTTCACTCTAAATAAAAGAAATTAGGCTCAAATTATATCTCACAAGGGTAGTCTCCACTAAAAAAAATTCATAAACACCGATTTTGGGTTTAATATAATTTCCACATTTTATCAAGAAATACTATTTATGACAAAAACTAACTAATTATCAAAAATAATTACAAAATATTTCATGATATGTTTTCAAAAATTAATCTAACAGTACATAAGACTTAACTATTTACTTAAATTTGATTTAAAGAAATGATAAATTTTTGTGAGAAAATATATATTTTTTATTTTATATTTTGTTTTTTTTTATTAAGCATGGTAACTTTTCACCACCCCCAACTTAGAACTTACATTGTCCTCAATGTAACAACTGAAAATTAAAGATAAAGAGAAAAAATGAGAAAGATTACCTATTTCATGAGAATGTGAAAGTAGTAATGAAGAAATGCAGGTGCATCCATCATATTCATCATTAAATTGTATACAAACAGATCGATGTGAACTTCTAACATCTCAAAAAATATTTTTAGTTTTAACAATTTTAAAAATTATTCACATATAATTAAACTAAAATAAACAATAAAATTAAGTAAATAAAACAAAATAACAAAAATTACCTAAAATGATGGGTTGCCTCCCATCCAGCGCTTAGTTTAACGTCTTAGCAAGACGTATCTTTTTGTTGCTAATGGTTACTCAGCCAAATGCAATCCATTTCAGCAATGTTGTTTGGTTCTTCTAAATAAGGCTTGACACGGTGGCCATTGACTTTGAACGTTTTTTGTGTCTTGGAGTCCAATAGTTCTACTACTCCATGTTCAAATACCTGAACTATTTTGAATGGTCCATCCCATCTTGATCTCAGCTTTCCTGGAAACAATCTCAAATGAGAGTTAAATAAAAGAACTTTCATTCCAGGGTGAAGAGTCTTAGGAACTAGCCTCTTGTCATGATAGCGCTTAGTACGCTCTTTGTATAATTTAGCATTCTCATAGGTTTCATTCCTAATTTCTTCCAACTCATGAAGCTGGAGTAATCGTTTTTCACCTGCTTTATCTAAATCCATGTTTAACTCTTTAATTGCCCAGTAAGCCTTGTGTTCAAGTTCAACTGGAAGGTGGCACGCTTTCCCAAAGATTAACCGGTAAGGGCTCATCCCAATAGGTGTTTTGTAAGCGGTGCGGTATGCCCATAAGGCATCATTAACTTAAATGCCCAATCCTTTCTTGAAGGACGCACAGTGCGTTCCATTATTCCCTTAATTTGCCTATTACTTACTTCCACTAAACCGGAAGTTTGAGGATGATATGGAGTAGCTACTTTATGTGTGATGTTGTACTTGTTTAGTACTCCATCAAAGAGTTTGTTACAAAAATGGCTACCTCCATCACTTATTATAGCTCTAGGCGTTCCGAACCTACTAAATATTAAATCTTTCAACAATTTCACAACAACATTAGCATCATTGGTTTTGGTGGGGATAGCTTCTACCCACTTGGACACATAATCCACAGCAACCAAAATGTATTGAAAACCATTAGATGGGGGAAAAGGACCCATAAAGTCAATCCCCCATACATCAAAGAGTTCAACAACTAAATTAGATGTCAAAGGAATTTCATCTCTTTTGCTTATGTTTCCTATTCTTTGACATCTATCACATTGTGCACAAAACATATGAGCATCTTTAAAAAGAGTGGGCCAAAAGAATCCAGACTGTAATACCTTACGGGCTGTCTTTTCACCTCCAAAATGACCCCCACAATGAAGTTCATGACAAAAAGTTAGAATGCTCTTATGTTCTTCTTCAGGTACACATCTCCAGATGACTTGATCTTGACCAATCTTGTATAAATAAGGGTCATCCCAGAAATAGTCCTTAATACTTTTAAAAAACCTTTTCTTGTCCTGATATGAAGTGTTATGTCGCAAAACACCAGTGGCAAGATAGTTTACAATATCAGCATACCATGGGTTCGGACCTATGAAAAATAACTGTTCATCAAGAAAGGTTTCAACTATATCTTCATTACTCTCATCTTTAAGAGAATTGAAGTCAGAAATCAACCTAGACAAATGGTCAGCTACTAAGTTTTCACTGCCTTTCTTATCCTTGATTTCTAGGTCAAATTCTTGTAAGAGTAAGACCCACCTGATTAATTTAGGCTTGGCATTTGGTTTACTTAATAGGTATCTTAAAGTAGCATGATCAGAATGCACAATCACTTTAGATCCTACTAAATAAGACCAAAATTTGTCTAAAGAGAATACTATAGCCAAGAATTCCTTTTCAGTGGTGGTGTAATTCATTTGGGCATCATTGAGTGTTTTGCTAGCATAGTAGATGACATGCAAACGCTTATCCACTCTTTCCCAGGACTGCTCCTATTGCATAATCAGAAGCGTCACACATTATTTCAAAAGGTAAAGACCAGTTTGGTGCCATAATAACAGGGGTAGATGTTAGTTTATCTTTCAAGGTATTAAAGGAAATAAGGCAGTCATTGTTGAAATCAAAATAAGCATCTTTGGATAGCAAGTTACATAAGGGACGACTTATTTTAGAGAAATCTTTAATAAATCGTCTGTAAAATCCTGCATGTCCCAAGAAGCTTCTTATCCCCTTCACAGATGTAGGGGGAGGTAGTTTGGATATCAATTCAACTTTTGCCTTATTAACTTCAATACCCTTGTTTGAAATTATATGTCCTAAAACTATCCCTTGTTGAACCATAAAATGACTTTTCTCCCAACTAAGGGTGAGATTGCATTCAATGCATCTTTCTAAAACCAAAGTCAATTTATGTAAGCAATCATCAAATGAGTTCCCAAAGACAGAGAAATCGTCCATGAAAATCTCAATGAATTTTTCCACCATGTCCGAGAAAATAGATATCATGCATCTCTGGAAAGTGGCAGGGGCATTGCATAACCCAAATGGCATTCTGCGAAAAGCAAATGTCCCAAAAGGACATGTAAATGTGGTCTTTTCCTAATCTTCTGGTGCTATGGGTACTTGATAATATCCAGACAATCCATCCAAAAAACAGTAAAATTCGTGCCCAGCTAATCTTTCCAACATTTGATCAATGAATGGAAGAGGAAAGTGATCATTTTTCGTATATAAATTTAGTTTCCTAAAATCTATACACATTCTCCATCCAGTGATTATTCTAGTGGGCACTAATTCACTTTTGTCATTTTTAACAACTGTTATCCCAGAATTCTTTGGTACCACATGCACTGGACTAACCCACTTACTATCCGCAATAGGATAGATAATCCCTTCTTCTAATAATTTAAGAATTTCCTTTTTAACTACCTCTTGCATGTTTGGGTTT
Source organism: Hippophae tibetana (assembly GCA_037013495.1). Lineage (NCBI taxonomy): Eukaryota > Viridiplantae > Streptophyta > Magnoliopsida > Rosales > Elaeagnaceae > Hippophae > Hippophae tibetana. The sequence continues at coordinate 7,752,331 of CM072805.1, forward strand.
AGTCTTCTTTGGGCCTCTCGTACAGGTTTAGCACCATCCTCCAAGTTGATCTTGTGCATACACATTGTTGGACTAATGCCTCTTATATCCCCTATACTCCAACCTATAGATTTCTTAAACTGTTTAAGCACTTTGATGAGTTCCTTTTCTTGTGGTTTGGTCAAGGTTGAAGAAATTATCACTGGATAAGTTTCTCCTTCTCCCAAAAACACATATTTTAAGTGCTCAGGTAAGTCTTTGAGTTCAAGTTCAGGTGGATTGGCCTCTTTACTAGATGAAGAACTAGGTAGATTTAAAAGTGTACTAGATTTTTTCATCACTTCATCATTGTCTAGTTGTTTAAGGTACCCATTAATTTCCTCATCTAAATCTTCTTCGACCTTTTCAAGTGTAAGACAGTTTCAAGCTTGTCTTCTATTCTGGTTTGGAAAAAATTGCTTTGGACAAGATTATCCAAAGGGTCAACATCGAATATTTCATCGATGGCAGAAATAGAAGGAAAAGGTGAAGAATCAAAAACTTTAAAATGAACAGTCTCTCCTAAGACTGTCATTGTCAAATTTCCATCTTGGACATCAATAATAGTTTTAGTAGTTGCCATAAATGGTCTACCAGGCAATATTGTGTGCTCTCTGTCCAATGCTGGATTTTCTTGCATATCCAGAACCACAAAGTCAACAGGTATTATCAGTTTGTCTACCTGTACCAACACATCCTCAACTATTCCCTCTGGATATTTAAGAGATCTATCTACAAGTTGAAGGGACATAGTTGTGGGTTTTATATCCCCTAGATTGAGCTGTAAGAATATAGAGTAGGGCATCAAATTTATACTAGCACCTAAATCAAGAATTGCTTTAGCAACCTTCCTATCCCCCATAGTTATGTTTATAATAAAACTTCCAGGGTCTTTCAACTTAGGGGGTAGTTTGTGCTGAAGTACAGCGCTAGAAATTTCTGATACTACTACTCGTTCATTCAGTTCATACCTCCTTTTCTTAGTGTTCAACTCTTTGAAAAACTTGGCATATGAGGGCACATTCATGATCACTTATAATAATGGTAAATTGATATTTACTTTAGAGAGCATATTAAAAAGATCATAGAATTGCTTATCTTGTTTGGATTCTTTTAACCGGTGGGGAAAAGGTACTTGTATTTGGTGTGGTTCTGTTGTCTTTTGAATTTTGGGGGTGTCAGATGACCCCCCAATGAGTTTTTCAGAAGGCTTGTTAAGTTTAACACTTGTTTCTCCTTTTTGCGAGATTAGAGTATCGCCTTCTCTGTTACCTGAACTACAAGGTAGATTGTTAGAGATTTCAGGTAAACTGGTATTGACTACCTTACCACTTCGAAGGGTTCTTACATCCTTTGCTTGTTCTGGTTGGCTGGGCAACTTTCCTGGTTCTTTCTTTTGCATTTGTTCAGCCAGTTGCCCAACTTTAGATTCAATCCTTTTAACTGAAGCCTCCATGGTGTTCAACCTTTGATTAGTCATCAATTGGTTGTCACGACTAACTTGAATAAAAGCATTCAAGCTATCTTCTAAGGTTGGCTTAAAAGATTGGCTTGGTGGGTAAGGGTGGTTGTTATTCGACCTTAGTGTTGGATATTGGGTGTAGGCTGGGTGATTATAGGTGTTTGGATGATACCTTTGAAAAGATTGGACTTCCTCTATGGCATCGACACTAGAATCACAAGTATTTGAACAATTATGAGTACCATGCCCAATTGAACAACACACTTCACATACCTCTTGATTTGAAATTTGGTGGGTAGTGAGAAATTGCACTTGTTTAGTCAATTTAGCAAGTTGCAAGGTTATCTCATTATCAGAGCCAACTTCATTGACCCTTGCTTTCCTTCTACCACCTTTTTGTTGGGAATTAGAACCCAATAGCTCATAAAGATTATAGGTTTCCTCTGCGGTCTTTTCTCCTATAGCACCTCCAGTAGCATTATCAACCATGTATTGACTCTGTAGTGTCAATCCATCATAAAAGAATTGGTTTTGTAGCTGTAATGGAAAGCTATGATTTTGACATTGAATGAAAAGGAGTTTGAATCGTTCCCAAGCTTCATGAAAGGGCTCTTCATACATTTGAGAAAATGTTGCTATCTTTGTTCTTAGATCAACAGTCTTTTGATGGGAATAGAACCTACCCATAAAAATTCATAGACTGCCTCCCAAGTTTTAAGAGAACCTAACTGTAGAGTAATGAACCATAACCAAGCTTTATCTTTGAGAGTGTAAGGAAAACACCTCATCCTAAGTTGATCTTCATTAATTGCATGTAGTGGAAAGGTTTGGACAATAGCATAGAATTCTCGAATGAAATGCAAAGGGTCTTCATTAGGGATACCGTAAAAGGAAGGCAACAAAGAATAATGAATCTTTTTCAATTCATAATTCCTTGCAGCCTCTTGTAATTGGATGCCGGAAGTTACATTGCCAATGATTGGCATTGTATAATCTTTCATCTTTTTCCGCCTATCTTCAGCATCTCCCATGGTTGTTTGTAGTTGAAAAATGATCCTCCTCCTATTGTGTATCAACATTTTGCTCTTAAAATACAATAGTAGATATCTCTAAGAAATATTTATAACTTGATAAAACGTAAAGGCTTAAAGAAAAAAGGTGCAAGGAACCTAAATTTTTGTTTTGTTTTGTTTTGTTTTTTTTTTTTTTTTTAATTTAAACGAATGGACACAATTTTTGAAACAAACGAATTTATTTCATTTGAATTTTATTACACGCAAACTAAAACAAAGGAAAATACAATAATGGGTGACCTCCCATGTAGGACTAAAATTTATCGTCTTCTAGTAAGACGTTGCTTGGAGATTGCAGAATGAAAAACAAAAATGTCTCCTCTTCATTGAATTCATTTGACTATCACATTAGTCTTTGCTTTGTTTTTGCAAATGTTCAACTAACTGTTCTACTTGAACTTCCACCTTTTTGATAGAAGCTTCCACAGAGTCCAACCGTTGATTGGTTTTAGATTGGTTATCCCTACAAACTTGAATAAAAGAATTCAAGTTGTTCTCCAGGGTTGGTTTATTGGGAATGCTTCTTGGAATAGGTGGGTGGAATTGCTGGCCTGGCTGGTTTGAGCTTTGAGTGAAAGGAGGGTTGTTTTGCCTCCAGGAGAAATTTGGATGATTTCTCCACCTAGGATTATAAGTATTTGAATTGGGGTCAAACCTTGGTCTCTGTTGATATGCTCCCAACACATTAACCTGTTCAGGTCCAGTTGTTGTTTCTCCTTGATATGGACAGGCTTCAGTACCATGTCCTATGTTGCTATACAAACCATATTGTTCATTATTGGTGTTGGTTTGTGTAGTGAGAAGGGCAACTTGCTTGGTCAGTTGAACAAGTTGTTGTTGAACTTCATTACTGGAGTCGATTTCATGAACTCCAGCTTTTCTCACTCGGGAGCTTTTCTGTTGGGAATTAGCACCCAACATCTCAAAGAGGTTATACGTCTCTGAGGCAGTTTTTTCTCCTATTGCTCCTCCTGCAGCGTTGTCGACAATGAACTGACATTGTTGTGTAAGTCCATCGTAAAAGAATTGGTTCTACAACTGCAGGGGAAAGCTATGATGGGGACATTGAGTGAGAAACATTTTGAACCTATCCCAAGCTTCATGGAATGGTTCTCCTTCCATCTGAGAGAAAGTAGCAATCTTTCCTCTCAACTCTGATGTTTTTTGGTGGGAATAGAATTTTCCCATGAATTTATTGTAAATGTTACCCCATGTCATCAGAGAACCTGGGGGAAGTGACATCAACCAAGCTTTGGCCTTATCCTTTAAGGTGTAGGGAAAACATCTCATTCTAAGTTGATCCTCGTTTAGAATACCGAGGGGGAATGTTTGGACCGTAGCATAGAAATCTCTCATAAAGGAAAGAGAATCTTCATTAGGTAGCCCATAAAAGGAAGGAAGCATAGAAAAATGAATATTTTTAAGGTCATAATTCCGAGCAGCCTCACCCAACTGGATAGCGGCAGTTGTCGTGCCAATCACAGGTCTTGCAAACTCCTTCATAGTGGTTTCCCTAACATGTTGGTTTTCTTCCATTTCTTTCGGTTCTATTAAAGGATTAAGACTTGGTTCTATGTTTGGCTCAAAAACATGTTGATGGGTGGAATCCAGTTTTGTTGACACTTGTTTAAATTTATGAATATTATTTACATATGGTGTAAGGGGGTTTCCTAAGGATCTCCTACCACGCATAGACTATTGTAAACGTAAATTTAAAACTCCTGTCAACAAAATAAAAAAATTAGAGAAAATTTACATGGTATTTAATACAAAACACTAAACAAAACTAGTTAAACCCTAAAAAAAAATTTTTTTTTTTTTATTATTATTATTATTATTATTATTTTAAATAACATAATCAGTATTAACCAAGAGTGCTCCCAGGAAAGAATGGTGGTGCAAACGGCTCCTTAAAGACCATTCTCCTAGCCAGAACAACGTTCCCAAGAAAGACTAGTGGCACAAAGGCTTCCAAGAACTAGTCTCCTAGACAGAACTCCCTTAGATTTTTACTTTTCATGCTATTTAGTTAATTAGGTATAAATTTAAGTAATGTTTTTGTTTTTAAATTTTTTTTTTTGAATGGTAATTTTATTTTACTATTCACGCTATATTATTTCTTATTAACTTAAAAATTTTGAAATTTAAATTTTTTTTTACTATTCATGAACGGTAATTTTATTTTACTATTCTTGCTATATTATTTCTTATTAACTTAAAATTTTTGAAATTAATTTTTTTTTACTATTCATGAACGGTAAAAAAATTTATTCGAATTTCAAATTTCTAAATTATTTTAACTATAAAAAAAATTATTTTATTTTATTTTTTTTTAATTTGTTTTTTTAATTTCTTATTAATTTTGAAATTTGATTATTATTATTTTTTTTATTATTAAAAAAAATCACAATTATTTACAGCACAAAAAATGTTTTTAAAATTTTGATAAATAATTTAAAAACGCTATTCCTTCCCCGGCAACGGCGCCAAAAACTTGATGAGCGAAAACAGGCATCGCCGATTCTTGCCAATACTTTGGTTTTAATATTTATAAAACTCTTGCAAGTGCACGAATCATTTCGAAGAAAATGATAAGTATACTCCCAAGGTCGATCTAAGGAAGGAATGTATGTGGTTTTTAATTTATTATTCAAACTTTTAAAAACGAAATTAAATCCTAAACATCCTGTCACGATAGTTTGGTTTTTGTGTTCCTAATCTAATAACATAAAAATAAACATATATACATATTAATAAATATAATCTAATAACATAAAAATAAACATAGATACAAATTTAATAAATATTTATCTAAAAAATAAACATAGATACAGATTCAATAAATATTTATGCAAATTTTATCATTTATATTAGTGGAGTATTTATGGATATAATAACTAAATTAATTATGCTTGCTCATATTATCTAGGTTATTAAAGATATAAATTGATATTTTATTGATTCTCTCTTTTTTATATAAATACCACCTTTGGTGGGGTTAGATATTCTTTGTTAACTAAACAAATCAATTAACACCTATGAGTGGCGTTGATAACTAATATGCTTAATTAAATTAATTCCTTTTTCTAAGAGATTGAAAATGAACCATTTAAATGCCACCTTTGGTGGGGTTAGACAGTTTAAACTTTATTCAAGGTGTCCAAATTAAACATAAGAATTTAATTATCCGAGTACTAACTTTCAAGTTTTAAAACCACTATTGAAAACATGTTGTCAATACATTTTCACATAATAATTCTTATAAAAACTTTTGAAATAGAGTTTCACTCTAACTACCGGGTGATTGTACCAACAAATAAAAGAGCACTACTCTAAATTAGACCGGATAACTAAACCTTACAATCTAATTTTCAGATTTAAGTTTGTAATGAAAAATAATATATTTCTCTCTAACATTCTTAATATAAAATCTTGAATAAAAATAAAATCAATTCATTTTAGAAATTTTCACCTATTTAATATTTCGCAAGCACAACAACGTTATTATTATATCATGTTTATAAACAGCCAGCAGAGTTAAATTTAATCACAGACAAATTAAATATAACATGTAAGAATAAAGCATAAAAAATAACTGTAAAGAAAATAAAATCCTTACAGAACTTCGATGCTATTCCCGTTGTTGGAAAACCTCCAAGCGGAAATTTCACTCCCATTTATTGAATCAAAAAGCTAAATTATTACAAAAACATTACAATTTCCTCTCAAAAAGAGAAGAACTCTAAAACTAAGAGAATTGAACTAAAAACTAAGAGAAAAACTAAGAAAAACTTGAAAACTAAGAAAGAAACTAAGAAAAACTTAAAAACTAAGAAATGAGATAAAGAAAGAAGAGAGAAATGTGTTTTGAAGGTGTGTTTTGAAGTGAAGGGAAGGGGGTATTTATAGGTGAGGATGGAGAGAAAAAATGAGTAAAAAAATGTTAAAAAAAATGTAAAAACGCGTAATGGAAATGCTGAGGTCATTAATGACGTCATCATGACGTCATGGGGGCGGCTGCACGTGAAAAATGGGGCGAAAGGCGTCGGCGCGCGCGGAGGGGGGCTGTCGCTGCGTGTAGCTCGGCGCGCGTGAACAGTAGCCGCGCGCTGAGGCGCGCTCGGATGGGCAGGCTGGCGCGCGCGGGATGGGGCGCTGGGGCGCACGGGCGTGGGCGCTGGGGAGCGCGGCTGGGCAGCTGGGCACGATTTTCTCCTTTTTGACATTTTTGACCCATTTTGTCCAATTTTTCCATGTTTGTTGACCTTTCCCCACTTATTTATTAATATATTTGTGATGTATTGCTTCAAGTATTCCTCTTTGAGTCTTTAAGTTGCATTTTTAAGCCAAAATACTTGAAAAACAATAAAAATACCCGTGATTCCGAAAAAGACAAATTTATATAAATATATGATAAAACATATAAATATATATATTTTTAATCAATTAATGTGCATAAAATCATGGTTATTTTAGTGCTTTTTGAGCACTCATCATACTTCCATAACTTCATTCTTAGACTTTAAAAGATACAACCATGTGACTCGAGAGAAATCAGCAACAAAAATTACAAAATACTTATAACCATCAAAAGATTCATTAGTTGGTCCCCATACATCTGAATGAACTACTTCAAAACACTTACTAACCATAGATAAGGAAGAATTAAAAGGCAATATAGTGGCCTTAGACAAGTGGAAAGTTTCACATGCAATTGCATCATTTCCTAAGTTTGGAAATAAAGTTGACAAAATTGGTAGAGAAGGGTGAGCTAAACGTTGATGCCACAATTGATTATCTTGGATGAGGTTAAACTTGGCTTGAAATCCTCTGAGATTTCTTTTGGACATGTAATAGAGACCATCTAAGTAAAACCATTCCCCAATCGTCTTTTTGGTGGCATAATCCTGAAAAATGACATTGTGAGGAGAAAAAATGGCTAAGCAATTCAAGGTATTTGTGATTTTTCCTACAGACAAAAGTTGGAAGGGAAAAAAAGGTACATATAAAACCGCCAACTCGATTTTATCTAAAATTAATTTTATTTTTTCCTTTCCTAAAACCTTTACATTCTCACCATTTGCAATTGAAACTTTAGAAGGATTTGCTAATTTTTCAAACTTATGAGACTTTAACACATGGTTGGTCATATGATCTGTGGCACCTGAATCTACAACCTAAAAATCATGCAACATATTTATTTTAAGAGTAGTTTTAAAGGCTTTTATGATACCTTGCATGTCCTTTTTATGGTATGAGTTTTGTATCTACTAAGAAACCTACAAACTTGCCTAGCAATGCTGTCAAGTTTCCTTCTTCTATGTTATCCACACAGTAAATTCTAGCTCCTCTTGTCTTGCTTTGAAGATACAACATAAACACATTCATGAGTTTAGATGGATTCGCTATGATGTTCTTGAATGGATCAGACCTATAAGAGGTAGAGGCAAAAGCATGATTTGCACGGTGTGCAGTATGATTCACTTTCTATAAACCCTTGTCCTTTATAAAATCAAGCTTTAATTTTGAATGTAGAATCCAGCATGTGTCCTTAACATGGCCAGTATAGTTGCAGTGTTGACACTTCAAGTTTGGATGCTTCCTTTTGTACTTTCTCTCGTTGGTTATATAGGCTCTTGCCTCACGTGCACTAGCCATTATACCTTTGTTCATGACTTTCCTCCTTACTTCTTCATGTTGAATTGTCGCACATACATTGGTGAAGGAAGGAAGTTCAGTATTCATGAGTATATGGCATCGTATATCTTCATATGTTGAATCGAGATTGGACATAAGTTGAAACATCTTATCTTCTTCTACTCTCTTTCGTAGCAGAGCTACATCGGTTGTATGAGGAAAATATATTTCTAACTCATTCCACATGTTTTTCATGCTTCCTAAGAGTTGTACAAAAGACTTTTCATCTTGTTATAGATCTGAGATGTCCTTCTTTAATTGAAAAACTCGTGCAACATTATTTTGACTATCATAAATTTCCTTGACTGTCTCCCATAGTTGGTATGCGGATTCAGAGTAACTAAATATTTTAGCTAATTTACATTCCATGGAATTTAGGAACCATGACATAACCAGCTGATCCTTGCTAAGCCAGGATTCATAGGTTGGTGAGGAAACATCAGGTACTTCGATGCTTCCATTTATGAACCCTAACTTGGACCTTCCACCTAGAGCCATAGACGCTGCTCTTGACCAAGGCAAGTAATTAAATTCATTCAACAAGACTGAGCTTAATCTTTGATTTGGGTTGACATCCACCTCATGCATATTCATGAAGGAAAGCACCGATGAATATTCAGCTTCTGATCCTAGCGGCTTGTATTCATCCATTTTGAAGATGGAAGATGATAATATAATAATAAAGCAGAAGCAAGTTAATTTTACTACTTTGATACCATATTAAAAAACAAGAAATAACTCTACACAAAGAATAACTTTACACAAAAGAGTTCTCTAGTTTGTATTATTTTCTTCATGTTTTCATTACAATTGTATAGCTATATATAAGGAAATTTTACTCATTCAATTACTGTTTAAATTAAGGATTCCTTGATTTACTCATTGAATTAAGGATTCTTTATTTTATTCATTGAATTAAGGTCCTTGTTTTATTCATTGAATTAAGATCCTTGTTTTATTCATTGAATTAAGATCCTTGTTTTATTAATTGAATTAAGATCCTTGTTTTATTCATTGAATTAAGGTCCTTGTTTTATTCCTTGAATTAAACTCTTTATGTTTATTCCTTGAATTAAACTTCTTGTGTTTATTCATTGAATTAAAATTCTTATATTTATTTCTTAAATTAAACTACTTGTGTTTATTCTATGAATTAAAGACTAATATTCAATAACCATAGTTATGCCTTAAGTACTACCACGACAACAATTGAGCAAACTCTAGGGTAATATCCATAAAAGGATTAATCTTCAAATTTTTGTGGTAGATGCTACCAATATATCTATAAATAATCCCCCCAAAATGCATTCATTAGTGGATCAGCCAGAAGTAACAAAGACACCCTTTAATATTGTTAAGTCCCACATTGGCTAAGAGTAAGGCAGCAGTGTTGCTTATAAGTCTGGGCAACCATTTAACTCACAAGCTAACTTTTGGGTTCAGAGTTAGGCCTGGGTTTCTAAGATGGTATCAGAGCTAGGCTCTTGGCTTCTTCGTACTCTTATCGACCTTTGTGCCGTAAATTCGGATCGTGCCGTAAATCCAGACTCTAGTCGATGTGGAAAGGGATGTTAAGTCCCACATTGGCTAAGAATAAGGCAAAAGTGCTATTTATAAGTCTAGACAACCTTCTAACTCCTAAACTAGCTTTTGGGTTCAGAATTAGGCATAGATTTCTAAGAAATATTATGAGAATTATAGGAATTGATTTACTGCTTTAAAACACTTTCAAAACGTTTGTCCCTAATTAAACACAATTTGTATTTCAACTATGATATACAATCTAAATGTCTTAAAGTCAGTCTTACTAACTAATTTTTTTTTTACTTTGAAAGCTTACAAAATTTTTTAGGATAATAATTTAGAAATATGATAAAAAAATATTTAAATGTACGAAAATAATTATTATTTAAAAATAATAATTATTTAAAAATAATAATATCTCAACAAATAAAATAATAATAACCTCATTGTTACACCATGGTGTCAAATAATAATAATAATAATAAATGTTTATCATTACTCTTAAAAAAATGTATTAAAGTAAAAAGTAATATGTTTTTTAATTTAATAAAAAATAAAAATAATATTTTTAAAATTTATTGGTACCTACAAAAATATAACACTAATTATATATATATATAAATACTATTAAAAAATTTAGAACAATATTTCATTTTAAACATCATCTTATTAGACACCGTTTAAATTTAACCATAATCATTTATTTTCGTTCAATATTAAACCTCCCCTTATTTGATCTCTTGAATGTTAAAGAAGTTATTTTATTCTTATAAATTTTAAAAATATATTTTTTATATTATTTTTTGTAAGGATGGCTTTAGCAAGTTAATTATGAGTAATAACATGCCAACTCGTCAATATAATTGTTCTCCCTCGAAGATAGAACACATGAGCCTGCCACACGCTCAGATCTCAAAAATCAATTTCTATCTTAAAATATTATAATAGATATTTTAATCTAAAAAAAATGGTTTAAATATTATTTACCCAAACAAATTTTATACAGTAAACCATTGATAAAAATTTTAAAAAAGGAAAGTTAGAGATCCCACAAATAAAATAAAATAAATATAAAAATAAACAAAACACAAAGGGAACATGCTTGGAAGTCCTAATAAGTCTAAATACTAACTATCCTATCAGTCTATCACTATAGAATTTCATCCACATTCACATAACAAACCTACATTGAGAATCAGCACCCAGATAATATATACATTTGTTTAACCCAAATCTTTAAACAAATAGACAATAAATTAATGGCTATTAATTTATGAGAGCCCCATCAACTGCATTCGATCACATGGGTTTTGTTTCTTCCTCCATTGGTTTCCATAGCTCTTGGAGCTGACAGTTAACGTACATATATATATATATATATATATATATATATTAATCAAAATAAACTTGTATTAATTAGCTAGCTAGTTTGATAATTAATTTAAGATCAAATTAAAATTTTCATACCGAGTCCAATTGCTTCTGATCCCTTCATAATTCTCAAGCGCTTGCAAGAATTAAGAAACATCCTACGTACGTACGTAAATATATATACTAAAATTTAATTAGTTTAACAAATTAATAGGCTATTTTCAGATAGAGAGTAAAGAAAGATTCTATATTAAATAATTAACATCGATCTAAGTATAAATTTTAAATTACTTTAAGATTAGTAGTTTTTTGCACAATAATATAAATTATCTAACAAATTTATGCGTTAATTAATATGTAACGGTATATATATGTTGGGTAATTAATTAAAGTATATATATATATATATTATGGTCAGGAACTCAGGATTAATTACTGAAGAAGAACTTACTCCCAAGGAACGTCACCCACTAGCATCCAGTCACCATCCTTATCTTCATATGTTGGCACATACTCAGAGCTGTTCAGGAGATCCATCAACTTGCTCTCATTCATGAAGTCAATCATTCCTTGAGTTCCATAGTTACCTTCAAATTAATCGTCCATCAACATTATATTTTATTTCACTTCATATACATACAATTAATTTTACTTTATTTAGTAACTAAACGAACTAAATTCATTAATTAATAATTAAACTTTTTGTTACTGGCCGGGCTACTTAATAGCATGGGACCAATGAGAACCAAGTACGTAACTCATAATTAACGTTAAGTTTTAATTAATATTAAGAATAAAATATTAACATTTTATGAATTTTTATAGTTTCAATATTATATATATTTTACTTCTAGCCGTACTATCTCTTAAAAAATTGTCTCTGCCATATTTAATTCGCAATTTTCTATTCAGCCCATGTGATCCGTACAATTATTTATTTTTTTACTATATATATACTTTTTTTTCTTTATTAATTGGTAGTTGTTACTAAGTTTTTATTTTTATATAATACAAGTATTTTGATTATGTAAAAATAAATAATTTAATTTTTTTTGTTATTTTATAACAATTTAGGTATTTTTTTAAATAGTTACAGCATAAAAATAAATAATCAATTTTTTTTTATTTTTCATAATTTTTAATTATTATTAAAATATCATTTTTATATATTATCTTTATCAATAAAAAACAATGACTATAAAATTGATATAAAAAAAATAAATTAAAACCTGGATCATTTGTTTTTTGTAATATCATTTTATATGATAAAAGAATTAAACTGTTATAAAAAAAATAATAAAGAAATTAAAAAATAGGTTAAATTATTATTTTTATTTCATCCCACATGTGATCTGGTGATTAAAACTCTTTTTCTATTTTGACTTAGTTTCAAATAATCTCATAATTAAAAAAATTAAGTAAAAAAGCAGAGAGATATTGAAATAGATAGTTACCCATTGTGAAGGAGCTGAACATCTTAGCCAAGGAATCAGAAAGCTGTTGGTAACTCTTGTACATCTTCAAATCCACCTTACGAAGATATGGTGCACCATCCATGCACACCTTAACAAATGCTACTGCACTTCTTTTCTCTTCATTCTTCTGAGCCATTATGTTCTTCCTGTATGATCTCACTGGTGGCCAACCCACCACTTGCGACCTGCATTGTTTTTAATATTTATTATTAATATTCCACCTTTATGGATCTCCCATTTATTTTTTCTATATATTTTAATTAATTTTTAGTAGAAATAAGGAAAATAAGAAAGCATGTATATATTTCTAAAAAACAACTCTCGTGAGTTTTAAACTTATCAATTTGGTTTCACGAGAGTTTTTTTTTAATCAAACAAATATTCTAGTTCTAGCAAACAAGAAAAATAAATACATAATAATGACAAAGTGTCAAATTATTCTGAGTTTATTTCTGTAATTTTTGTTCAAAAACTCCTCCTATGTATACTAATGAAAATGAATATAAACTCTAACCCTAATAGCTGTTTTACTTCCCTAATTTCTGATTCACTAACCACATTGTCTATCATTTCCTAATTCCATTAACTTTGTTGTTTGTCACTTTCACTGCACACGCCAACACTCCTCCTCAAGTTGGTGCATATATGTCTCTTATGCTCAACTTGTCAAATGTGTTGTAAAAGTTCCTTGCAGACACATATTTTGTAAGTATATCAGCCAATTGATCTTCTGATTTAACAAATGGAAGCTTAATAATATTTTCTTCAAGATTCGGTTTGATGAAGTTCCGATCCACTTCAACGTGCTTCGTGCGACCATGTTGAACTGGATTGTGAGAGATGGCAATGGTTGTTTTGTTATCACAAAATAAATTCATTTCAAAGTTAGGAGCAAGACCAATCTCAATTAGAAGTTTTTTCAACCAAAGGAGCTCACATATTCCCTTGACCATTCCTCGAAATTTAGCTTCAGCACTGGATAAGGCAACTACCTTTTGCTTCTTGCTCCTCCATGTAACCAGATTGCCTCCCACAAAAGTAAAGTACCCAGTAGTAGATTTCCTATCCTTCATATTCCCTGCCCATTCTGAATCTGTATATCCAAGGACTTCTAATTGACCATTCTTTGAAAACATAAGTCCTTTGTTAGGGGAGGATTTTAAGTAACGAAGTATTCGCATGACCGCATCCATATGGTCTTCACTTGGGCAGTGCATGAACTGACTCACGACACTCACAGCATAAGCAATATCAGGTCGAGTATGAGATAAATATATGAGTTTACCTACTAACCGTTGATATCTCTGTTTATCTCCTAGTACTTGGTCCACATATTCTCCAAGTTTATGATTTTAAACCATTGGAATATCGACAGGTTTACAATCTAGTAGTCCTGCCTCTGCCAGTAGGTCCAGAGTATATTTCCTTTGGGAAAGACATATGCCTTATTTTGATCTTGTTACCTCAATACCTAAGAAGTACTTGAGCCCTCCCAAATTTTTCATTTCAAACTCATTTGACAGTTGTTCTTGAAGCTTAGAGATTTCTTCCTTATCATCCCCTATAATGATCATGTCGTCTACATAGACTATAAGGGCTGTTATCTTCCCTAATCGATGTTTTAGGAAAAGAGTATGATCAGAGTTGCTTTGTTAGAACCCATATTTCTTCATTGTTGAACTCAACCTACCAAACCATGCTCTAGGTGATTGTTTTAGTCCATACAATGTTCATTGTAATCTACATGCAGTTGCTTTTCCTGATGTAATAGTATATCCTGGTGGGATATCCATGTAAATCTCTTCTTCAAGATCACCATGAAGGAAAGCATTTTTTACGTCAAGTTGGTGCAATGGCCAATCTAAATTTGCCACAAGAGATAACAAGACTCTAACGGTTTTTAGTTTAGCCACAGGTGAGAAGGTTTCTTGATAATCTATTCCTTGTTTCTGTGTATATCCTTTTGCTACAAGGCTCGCCTTGTATCGATCAACTAACCCATCTACTTTATACTTAATGGAGAAAATCCACTTGCATCCTACCATCTTCCTCCCTTGAGGCAACTCGTTTAACACCCATGTGTTATTCTTCTGTAATGCCTCAAATTCCTCTTTTATAGCTTGAGCCCATTTTGGATCAGATAAGGCTTCTTCAATGCTACTTGGAATTTGACACGAGGAGAGTGTTTGTGCAAATGCCCTGATAGGTTCTGATAACCTTTGAGTAGATACATAATTTGCTATTGGATACTTGGATTGTCGTTATTCTCTTTCTGGGGAGTATCGATTTGGAGGTTTGCCTCGATTGTGTCTGAAAGGTAAAACATAACCAACAGATGTATCTATAGCATTAGTTTGTAAAGGTGTGATGGGATAGCTTACCTCAAGAGTATTCTCAACAGGAGGATCATTGGGTACTAGGGAGTGGAGGGGTACATCAACCACTTCATCTTCTGGAGATTCAATTACTACTTCAGCTTCAGTTCTTGGAAGTTCAAACTCGGGTCTAGATACTAGTTCCTCCATATTATTGGCACGATCCGAGTATGTTGGACTAGCGTCTAATATTTCAACATCAAGCCAATTTTGTTCTTTACCATAACTCTCCTCCTGAAGAGTGTAATTGGATACCGGTGATGGGAAAAACCACTCTGATTCAAGGAAGGTGACATCCATGGTAATATAGGTTCTTTTAGTAATTGGATCATAGCATCGGTAACCTTTTTTTTGTACGCCATACTCCAAGAATATACATCGGACAGCACATAGATCCAACTTAGTTCGTTGATTTTTATGGAGGTGGACAAAAACAACACATCCAAAAATTCGGGGCGGAAGCATCAAAATAGTAGGCAAGGGACCTTCCCCGGTCATTACGTCATCGGGTCATCTTTTCTGTAATTTCTGTTCTCATCTTTTCTGTACAAAAATTCCTCCTATGTATACTAATGAAAAATAATATAAACTCTAACCCTAACAGCTGTTTTACTTCCCTAATTTCTGATTCACTAACCACATTTTTTATCATTTTCTAACTTCATTAACTTTGTTGTTTGCCACTTTCACTACACACGCCAACACAAAGTTCCAAAAGCGTGGAAAAGTATTATCATATATGTACCAAACACAAAAAACAGTATATAAAAAATATATATATATATATATATAATTGTTATTTTCTATATCTTAAAAGGTTAAGGTTTGGAGATAATTAGTTTCTTAAAAACAGTCAAAATGATATCGAAAAGTTCTATTAAAATCTAATAATCCAGTTGTTAATATATAGAACTTACACTTATAAAGAGTGATAAAAATGTTGTTAATTTTTTCCTTAATAACTTAAACTTTTGAGATGAATAGAGTTTGAAAAAAAAGAAATAAAGAAAGAAAAGAAGAAGAAGCAACTTAATTACTTGGCAGGTGGTTTAGCAGGATCATCTTTGGTGGAAGAAGAAAGCAGGTTCTTCTCCTTATTGTTGGCAGCCTCTTGATCATTGTTTGTGTCAATGTTAGTCAGATCTTCTTTATTGGACTGAAAATTAAGCTTGAGATCCACATGAGTCTCAGAGAAACCTCTCTTTCCATTAGGTCTTGGAGTCTGATCTGGCTCAGCTGCTCCAGGCAGCCCAAGACACAGTTCTGTCTCTTTCAGGTCCATATATGATATATTGATGATCAGAGAAACTACTTGTTTAATATTAATTGCTTATAAATTATGAGAAGCACCTTCAAAATTGCATGTAAATTTGTGTTTATATTGGTGATATGGGAATCATCAGCTTATAGCTTATTCTCTTTCTCTGCTTTTTCTTCTTCTATATTAAGATTTATGTATAAATGCTTTGGGAAACAATGAGAGAGACCACCTCTAATAATATAACCTGGTGGAC
Source organism: Hippophae tibetana (assembly GCA_037013495.1). Classification (NCBI taxonomy): domain Eukaryota; kingdom Viridiplantae; phylum Streptophyta; class Magnoliopsida; order Rosales; family Elaeagnaceae; genus Hippophae; species Hippophae tibetana. The sequence continues at coordinate 7,768,840 of CM072805.1, forward strand.
ATTTCTTTGTGACTGCATGTGTATGTCACATCGAGGTTCTTACTTATGGAATTCTGACACGTGAAGGGATCTTGTCCGTTCATCATAGTTTCGGGTTAACCCCACTTGATCATAAACATTTTGCCGACTTTGATGATCAGATTTGGAGGCTGTCACTAACATGGGTTCCTCTACGTAGCTGTAATGGGTCAACCTTGACATTAACTCTGGTCAATTTATTACATTGCTATTTAATAATTATTTCAAATAAAAATGTATTTATAATATACATTATTATTCATATGATTCTATTCAATAAAAAAACTATTATATTAATTATAATTATAATATATAAAATTAAAGTGATATATTTTTATTAACATTCAATATACCAAGTTTAAGTTTTTATGAAATAAAAATAAATCCACGAAGATAACTTCATATAACATAGAAGGATATTATTCCGATGTATGAATGACATTGTTATCTCATATTAGTTTTGGATACATTTGATTAATAACCATTATTTATGAATTGGTAGTAATTTTTTATAATTTACCCATTTTTTTAACATTTATTTTAAAATATATTTTATTTAAAAAAATAAATGTTACTTAATTCTTACTTTATTATATTATTTAAAATATTGACATTAATTTTTATTTTTTAACTATTTGACATATGTAAGAATAAATAAAATTTAATTTAATTGTGTATTTTATTATTAAAATTATATTTTTTTATGTAATTATATGCATATAAAATAATAATATTAATATTAATATATGTTCGGTTTAATTAATCATAATTTCAGTATTGTAATAAGTATTTTCATCCCAAAATAACCATCAAAGTTTTACTAATAACAACAATTTTAGTTATTCATAATTAAAATGTTCTTCTTTATTACTTACTATTTGACGTTAAAAAGTAAAGAGATAAAGATTTTAAGGGTTCTTTGATTATGTAAAATGGGTGTATTTTTTTATTTGTTGTTAATTTAATACCATAATTTATAAAAATAAAATATTTTAGTGTAAAAAATGCACTTATCTTTAATAATAACAGAAATTATAATATCTGAAAAAAGAATAAAGTGACTAAATTGTATTATTTAATAAAATAGAAAGACATGTAATATTTCTCACCTATAAGTAAACAACCTCGTTTTTTAAAAAAAAATTAATAAATAAAGTTTCATATATAAGTTAATTACAGTACTTAATTATGAATGGTATCATGGTTAGTTACCTTTTTATTTAGTCAATTCCATCCGCTAATCATTTTCTTTTTTATCTTTCAATTTAATTAGTGGCGAATAGCGACCATAATCCTATTTAAATGTATTTAAATCATTTGAATTATTTGGTTCTGTTGGGTAGTATGATTCTATATATTATTATGGTGGAATTAAATTTGTATCACACTATATAATAATTTATTTATTTAATAAAAAAAAACTTATGTGACTATTTAAAAAAAACATTTAAGTTATTTAATATTATACTTTAATCATAATTTTTTTTATGTATTACTTTTAAGATAAAGAGAAAGAATAATAAATTTAATTTTTGAGTTTTTTAAAATTAAATTTATCATAACTTATATATGAAGTTATTAATAATTATTACAACTTTAACATTTTAGTGCATCATTTTATTCTAATTTATTTACTTTTTTAATTTTAATATCTATTATATTCTTATTTAAATAATAATATTTTAATTACATATATTTAATAATAATAGCTTTTTTATCCTATTGTAATTTTTGCAATACCAGTAAGATTTAAAAGAACTGCACTACACAAATACAAAATTCTAACCAACTTTATCCAATATCCTCTTTATGTCAATTATGCTCTAGAATTTTATAGACAAATTATCGTCACAATCAAAATGTTTCATAATTTTCAGTAAATTTGAGGAACAATTATCAACCTAAGCTATCATCAGGTTTGTGCATAATATAGGTTGAATTAGCTTTGTATGGATTTTTAGGACTAAAAACCAATGCAATTAATCCAATTAATCCAAGAATTTATCATGGATTGATTCTTTTAAATTAATAACCAAACCAAATCATTAACAAGTAAAATAGATAAATGTAGATTAGATTAGTTATAATATATATATATATATTGGAAGCGACGTCTTTGAACTGAAATGTGCCTTCTTTTTATAACCAAATAGATATTGTGTGCAGATGTTTCTACTATTTAATGAATAGTATTTTATTTGACACTTGATATTGTTGGAGATGCTTTATTGTACTGTGAATAGTAGTTTATTGCCATCTTTATACTATAGAAGATGCTGATACTTTTGTGAATAGTTAGCACATTTTATTATTTTGTGAACAGTGGTTTGTTTGTACCGTTCTCTAATTTGCCTTCTTCTGTTGACGCTTCAGTGAATGCTACAATACTTTTAAACAGTACTTTTTATGGGTTGAAGAATCCTGATGGTCGTTGAGTGGGCCTTGGTATGGGCTATTATATGGGCCTTTTTCAAATAAAATGGGCTTTTAAAACAACAATGATATTGGACTGTTAATCTTTGATATCTGGATTAAGGTTTTAGTCCTAATAAAAAAACAATAGACACGCAAGTTCGAAATAAGTAAATGAACTCAGAGGCCCATAATATCTATGGGTTTGTAGACCCGGTAATGTAAATGGGTACTCAGACCCGTAATATGGTTGGGTACGTAAACCTGTAACAAGTTTTTATCCTCTACTTGTGAAGTATCAGATTTCTTCTTTAGTAGGTCTCATGAGGCTATCTAATGAAGCAATGGAGAGTGGTGATGATGGTGAGACTGTTTCATCTGGTTATTTAGCCTTATTTAAATCTTCCTTCTTACTAGATGTTTGTCCAAGATATTCATGTGATAATTGCTTGTAAAATGAGGGCATTGGTGTGTGCTCGTTGGGCTAAGAAAAGAAAAGTTTGTTATAATTCTTCTATTTTCGGTTCTCTATGTCTTCTTTTTGTTAGCCATTGTTTTATGGTTGGTTTTAATATGGTTTTGGAGATTGTAAATGACAACCACCATTTAACCTGAAATGACTAGATAATGGTTACTACCTCTGATGTAACAAGTTTTAAAACTCATAATTATAGGTTTAACAATGTGGTAGGGATTTGGAAATACTGACAAGGAAGGTTAGGAGTTTTAATAAGTCATTTCCCCAATCTATTGAAGCTATGACTTTGTGGATTTTGGTAGTAGAATACTGAGCTTAAGTTTGGTTGTGGTAGATGAAATGTTTGAATTCCATGCTACCGATGATTTCCAAAATACTCTAATAGTATTATGGTGTTTTGGATGAGGTTGGAGGCCTATAATAAAAAAAATTCCAAAATATTTTTCAACCATTAAATAAGGATATTTATCATAAAATCCTTTTTCAAAAGTTATGACGATATGAGAGTCTGATTTTGGAAAATACTCAAATAATGGTTTTGAAATTGATTTGGTAACATTCTCCCTTTTCCCTAGTGCATGAATGATAAGTTCAAGAATAAAATCAAAGATGTTTAATAAAAGTTGCTATTGGGCAAAAATATGTTTGGTAATAATTTTTGATGCATGGTGTTGTAAAATTACAGTTTTATGATCAATTTTTAATAAAAACTTTAGGTTTTGACAAAATTGAAATCCTTCTATGCACCAAATAATGAATAATGCTTGTTTTCATGGAATGAAATTATTTTTACAATTATCCCAATGACCATTAATGATTTGGATTGTTAATTCCTTATCATTTTGGATTTGTTTTAATATTCCTTGATATCCACTGTGATTGGTTTTGATTTCTACAATTGTTAGTAGGTCGATATTTGCACTTTATAGATGAGTCATTTTTTGATGTGCTTCTAGATTTCTTATCAAAAGATCTGTAGCTTGTTGGAATATTTTACTACCAAGTTTTAGTTTCTCAAGTTTGATTGAGATTTGGCAGTCGTCCAAGAAATGATTTTTCTTGTTGCATCTGCAACATGTTATATTTTTTTAGTTTCTTTTTACCTTTTGGTAAGATTTGTGGGAAATTATTATGTAATATTTATGGAGTTATACTACGAGGGTTTTGATTCCTAATTTCTTCTAAGAAGTCTTCCCTGTCTTTGTAAGATATAAAATCCTCCTGGGTTTTGAGAAGAGATAAGAATCCTTGGAATTCTTAGAGAAGAAAGTTATTATCTCTTTCTTTAATAAGAGTGGATATCTCATAATGATGGATGGAGTTATTTTTGATGATATTGAGATTTCCAGTTTTGGGTTCATCTACAAAGAGAAAGCTGAGTGTTGCTCCTTTGTGGCTGAAAGTGATTTTATCATGTCTTACTAGGTATGAACTAATAACATGCATCCATAAAAAGTGTTCCTAGTATGACTTGATGACTAACATTAGATACCATAACAAATGGAATTTTGATGAGAAATGTTTTGTTGGGAACACCAAGCTCAGTTTTGCAAATGATGTTTATTTTTGCATTGTTGGCTTAGTGGAGTTTCTCAGTGGCTTCTTTGTGGAATTGTCTTGAAAAAAGTCCTCGGTTAATGCAATTGAGATTAGCGCCTATGTCAAATAAGGCTATGGTTTCATGTTTTAAGTTATCAAGAAACACAAGAGTGATTATGATCTTATATTTCCTTGAAGTAATATTTCTTAGAAGGTAGAGGACATCTTCTGGAATTCTTTCCATGTTCTTTAATTCTCTTAGATTTGGTTCACCAATTCTGTTGAGTTCTTCTTTTGAATCACTCGGTATGGTGAGGTTATGATCATTAGGATTTTGGTAAGAAACTAATGTTTTAATGTTTTGATAATCTTTTTAAAGCTATTTCATTTCCAAATTGATAGTTTTGACTTAAGCTTGCAAATCTTGTATTTGAGTTTGTGGCTTCAAGGAGCTATTCACGTAAGATACTTAGGATGATATTGGTAAAGTTGTTTTGAGTAACAATGTTTTTGAAGTTAGTGTCTGGATCAAAACTAAGTTTCTTAAGTAGACATGCATCAACAGTGGCATTTGCATATGGAAAATTAATAGGTCTTAATGAAGGATTTTCAACTTCGATTGGACCATCTGGGGTTTTCGATATGGGTGATTTATTTTTAATGTTGACCATGCTAATTGATTTAACTAGCTCAACAGATTTGACTTTTTGAGAGTGGAATTACCATATACCACCTTTCTCAATGATATATGTTCCAAGCCATTCAAAGAATGTTATATTTTGTTGGTATTGGTTAACACACCAGTGATGTTTTCTCTTGAAGCTCTCTGATTGATCAATTGAATATGATTTGATAAACCAAGTTTTGATATGGCTATTGATTAGGAATTCCATATCTAGACATAGGATTTCTATGTTCAGTAATGAAAACTCTTTGTCTAAGCCATATAATTCATGTTCTTTGGCCATATTGAATGATGGGGTTATAGAATGTATGGGTGATGACTTTATTAATAATTGTGCTAAATCGCTCATCTCAAAATTTTTGTCAACAATGTAGACTGGTTTACGTACTGATGTACCAAAGTCTACACTCTTGATGTTAGGTCTAGGTAATTCTGAGGTATAATGCTGCCTAGGTAATAATGGTATGTTTTGAGACAACAAGTTTGAGATATTTGTTGTGGAAGCAGAAGAATACCTCGAACTAGTTGCTCTATCAAAACTTAATTCGATACTATCGTTATGGAATTGGATGATACTCCTAAGCTCAATGTTTTGCTTAGGTTCTTGAGGGTCAAACTCAGATGGGTTTCACCTACTAATAAGCATTTGTCTGGTAAGACAATTTGGTTCCAATCAATGGGTTTTGGAATAACTTTGCTAGACCTAGAAAGGCCTGTTACTAGGAGGAGTGTTTCTCCCTTTTTTGAATGTTGAATGTGTCATGTGTCAAATGCACTTACCATGGCTTGATAATGCACTCTAAAAATAAGGGCTACTGGAATTGATCATGAGATCATCATGTAGTTTTGGGTTTCAATTTGTAATGTAAGTGACTTCATAATGTTTGGGTCACTTAAGGAAACTATGATATTAGGAAAGCATTTGAATGATATCGGCCCTAAGTAAAGAATTGACTCAACAGTTCCTAATAAGGAATCCTAGAAATTGATAAATCTTGCATCCCTAAGAACCACTAGGATTGATGTGTTTAGACCATCTATGGTCAAGGGTTTTAGTCCTTCTTGGACTTATCCTATATGAACATAATTGAAATGCTTATCAATATGTTTTTCTAATGATTCTTTTGAAAATAATTCATTAGTTTCAAAAGGTGAAGATAACTGCATGTTTCTCTCCGTTGTTTTAATAGTGTAATCAGTTTTGAAAATATTCATCACCTTTGTTTTATAAATTTGATCTTTATGGATCTTGGGGATCTTCCAATAATCAATTGATTTTGAAAAGTTTTTAATGGTGAATTCATCACTACTGTATGTTTTTTTATTTTTTGAAAAGTAGACATTTTTTTATTTTTTAAATGTGATAACTGTATGTTTCATTTCTATTTATATATATATATAGTAGTTATTTAGTTGAGATTGTAATCCCTTCAGGATTGCATTTTATGTTGGTTTAACATGTTACAAAACATACATCTAGATGTGTCAAATAAGTTAAATTGGTTCGGTCATTTAAGCTTAGTTTAGTTAATCCAATTTTTAAACGAGTTGAGTTGGGATGAACTCATTTTTTTGTTAACTAAATTGGACTATTAATGGAGAGCTCATTTAGTTTTTTTACTAAACTCATTTAAATTATTTTAAAACATTAATTAATCATTAAAAAACAAATACAAAATATTACAAAAAATTAAAACTTTATTCAATAATATATCAGTGACATAGAAGTTATTACTATTGCTACTATAAATCTATGTTCAAAAAAGTATCCCCTAAATCATCATCATTATGACTTTATTATGTTATATATATATATATATATATACCCTTCATTTTAGGTGATATATTTTGGTAATTTGTTTTACATAAATTAATGCTAACAACGTATTTAAGACAAAAATTGAACTTAAGGTACTTTAAAAAATGGTCACCCAAAAAAGTGTTCAACTAAAAAATATATTTAGTCAAAAATTATCAAATGAGTTAGTGGTCTGCTTATTTAAGATCGTAAGTTAAGTGAGGTAATCTTTCTTACCTCATGAGCTAACTTTAAATGAGTTGATTTGAGTAAAACAATTCATTTGATATCTCTACAAACACCTAGTACTTATTTCAACTAAGATTGAATATTATTTCATATTCCACAAACAACAAATAAAAGGAGAAAGTAGAACCAATGATGAATCTTGTGTTGTTCAAAACCTTACGCAAACACCACTATCAAAACCAAAGGGCATCAACAACGAACTCCTACCTAACTAGACATTCTTTTTAATCTCTTGGAGATAAGCCTATATCAATGAACCCTCTTGAGTTACTGAAACCACTCAATCACCTCTCAATTATTCCAATATCCAACCTTACTTCATACTCCTACCTAAGTTGGCCAACATGGGTATGAACCAAGTCATGATCTTCATCCTAGGGTGAGAATGGATGCATATGACTTTTATGGTAATCTCGACCCTAATGTTTGTTTGGATTGACTTATCAGGATAGATGAATATTCCTTTGAATTTTATGGCATGATTCATACTCAATGTGTCATCTTGCTAAACTAAAGTTAGTGGTCATGCTAGGCTTTGTTGACATTATGTCAAACATTAGTGTGTATGTATATATACTCATGTCTTTCTTTAATTACATTTTGGATTGAAATGAAGCAAAAACTAAAAGAAAAAGATGTTCATGTTTTCCATAGGAGAAAGTTAGTCGATCAATTTCCCAACTTGAGACAAGTTTCCTCTAATGTCAATGAATACATGTCTCACTTTGAAGAGATAATACTTTGGTGTGACATTTGAGAGGATTCTTGGAACACTACTACCTAATTCTTTAATGGTCAAAATGAAAGCTTAAGAAGGTTGTTTTAACGCATTCATTTTCCTCCGTTGATGAAACATGTTGCAAGGTCTTAGAAGCCGAGACATTTATTGTTTCCAAACTTGGTTTCCTCATTCCAAAGACATCAATATTGATGCATCTAAGAGTTTCAACTTGTCCACAAGTGTCTTTTCAAACCAATTGAGTTTTTCTTCTTCTTTTTTCATTGGGCCCAAATTTATTTAGTGTCACAAATGCCATGCTAAGGGTCACATAAATTCTCAATGTAATAATGACACTTTTGTTATTGCATAAGAATATTAATCATTGCCTCTAAAGGAAACAAAAAGCACACATTAAAGTTGAGGTGAACGAAGACAATGCTTTTATTCATGGTTACAATGTTGATGTTCTATGTTTTGATGAAGAAGTAAATGATGATATCACAACTTAAGTTCTTTCCTTTTTCCCATGTTGGAGTCAAGTTTTTCTCATACTTGGGGAATTGATATGAATAAAGATATCTATATTTTAAATTGTCAATAGTTGTTTAGTTTGAGATTTCGATCAATCTAAGGATTCCATTTTATCTTGAGCTAAATTTATAATTATTATTAATTAGGTTTAAGGATGTTACTATGTTTTAGAACCAACATTTATAAGTTAGAGTGTTAGCATTTTTTTCAATTAAAAGTTTAAATTTGATTTAATGTCTAAATTCTCCCTAATTTTTATGTTTTCTTTATTCCTCACTTCTCTAAACCTAATATTTGTTTTCTTCTAATTCCTAATATTTGTTTTCTTCTTTCTATTTCTATTTCTCTCTCAATTCTCGTCCAAATTAACATCAATTGGTTTTATTCAATTAGATTAGATAAAATATTATTTTTGCACTCCTCTAGAGGTTATTAATATGATAATTTAGTCCAAATAGATTGATATTTTACAAAATCTCTACTAATATTTGAGTTAATTTTACCGTTGAATTGACTCAACAATTAGAATCACTTAAATTTAAGTCATTTTTTTCAATGGACTCAAAACATAATTTAAAAACCCTATTTTGTAGTAGTAAAATTTGAAAGAAATGAAGTTAACTAGAATATAAAAACTAAAACAACTAAATTCTTAGATATAAAGATGCAATTATATTTCTACTCAAGAAGCAATGATTATTACAATTTATGAATCCCAACTTGACGTTGTAGCACATGGATAGATCCTACCATGCATGGTACTGTTCCATTCGAATTCGAAACTCGTATATATATATATATATATATTTGGTCAAGTTTGAAAACTTAGGCCCAAAAATTGCAAATACACATAATTTTGTCTAATATTTGGAATGTTGGATTCATTTGGATATTATAATATGCCTAAAATCCATGAGTTATATAAATTATTTATACATCCTAAACATGTTTACCAAATTATTTGCACAAATTTTTGGGATCCGACCAAGAAACACCGAAACAAAATGTTAACCTATAATCATGATGACTTCCTTGTAAGTTTTATTTTGTTTTAATATTTCTTCAAATAATACCTTTAAAACTTATAATACCGAAAGTATCATCCTAATGACATTGAATGGAATCGATTGGAGTTTAACATTGAACAAATCTTAAGTTTTATTTTGTTTTAATATTACTTCAAATAATACCTTTAAAACTTATAATACCAAAAGTATCATCCTAATGACATTGAAAGGAATTGATTGGAGTTTAATATTGAACAAAATTGATTGGAGTTCAACTTAAATGACGTTTAACTAGACGAAATTTAACGTGGAATGTGTGGTTGGAGATTTCCCTTTGTACTAAAAATATTATAAGTAATAATATATTAACAAACAAATTAAGAATAAAATTATATTATTAAAATTTAAAATACACAAATATAAATATATGTATAAATTATAAATTATAAATATAAATTTTAAATAGAGTAAATAATCAAGGTTTGTGTATCAAATAGTGTTCTTAAGATAATTATTCTGCTCACCATGAGTGTTAAAGAACTACGAAAACTTATCTTCCAGGATACAACAATCAAACAATAATAAACTTACATCACAGTTTATTATTCTATGAACTTTTAAGTGTTTGAACTCTACTGGAGGAACCTAAATCTAGATTGATAAAATACTTTCTTTTTTCTTTATCTTTTTTTATCTCTCTTCCGGTCTCTGTTTCTCTCTATCTGATCTCTTTTTTCCTTTTTTTCTTTCTTTCTTTTATCTATTTGTCCATCTATCCCTTTATTTTCTTCTTTTCTTTACTTTATATCGGAAAACCAAGATAAGAGGACCAAAATTGAAGAAGGAAAAAAAGTTTAAATATATTTAATACATTAAAACATTACCAAAATGGAAGAAACAAAAAACTAAAATACATTAAAAGCATAACAGAAATAGAAGAAGAAAAAAAACTAAAATTAATTAATACATCAAAACCAAACTACCCTTTTCAAGCGGTTTCAACAATTTTAATTCATTTTTTTTCAAAAATCCCCTATATGAATAAAAATTGACATAGATTTTAAATCAAAATTTAACATGAAAATAGAGTTCAATAGTTTGAAACCTACATAGGATAGGTAGGTGTTACCCTTTGAACCTTCCCCTATGAAAGTATATTTACCAAACTGACTGATCAATAGACATGATGTCCTTAATGTGTTTTGTCATTTATGTAAGCGGTGATATACTTCACACAAGAGTCTTTCCTAACATAATTCAGTTGTTATCGTTATGTTCGTTATTTCCATGAACATATTCCTAGTTTTGTGAGAGTCTCTAAAGAATTGTCCCTTATACAATTCTCTTTCAAAACGGCCCCAATCCTCCTTCACATAGGTGATCTCTTATCATTAAAAGTAATAAGCAAAGAGTAACTTGTATACTCTGCTCTGTATTCTCTTCATAAGAATCATTAAAAGTTTTAACTTACCCTCTATCTTACAGGTATCACTATTTTCATCATAAGAATGCACTTGAAGGTAAACCCTATACAATGATCTCACTAAGTCTTTACAATTAGGTTGTCCTTTTGAACCTAGACCTTGGGATCTCCAGTCAAATAGGTTGGGTTTCCTTTGCAAATCATTTTTCATTCATGAGTTTCAGTCCCATTCCCCTCGATGACTTATTAAATAACTCTTGATTTAGCCCTTTGGTTAAGGGAGCTGCTATGTTATCCTTTGACTTCATATAGTCAATAGAGATAACCTCAGTTGAGAGTAGTTGTCTAATGGTATTAAATCTATAAAATATTGCTCTATGCCTTACCAATAGCAGATTGGATATCACAATGGATGCATATTATAGGTACAAGCCTTACCCATTTAGGGATATCCCTTAAAATATTACGTAGTCATTCAAATTCTTTACCACATTTATCCAAAGCGATGAACTTAGATTCCATCGTGGATAGCAATCCAGGTCTGTTTAGAGGACTTCCATGAAATAACAACACCACCTAGTATGAATACATATCCACTAGTACAATTTGACTTTTTCATGTTAGATATCTAATTTTCATCACTGTATCATTCTAATACAACTGGATATCTTGTGTAGTGCAGTCCATTGCTATGTATATATCTTAAGTATTTAAGTAGTCTTGTAATACCTTTCTGGTGATCAAATCCTAGATTACTAGTATATCTACTTAGTTTACTTATAGAGTAAGCTATGTCTGATCTTGTACAACTCCTTAAGTACATAAAACTCCCTATCATTCTAGAACATTCTAGTTGAGACATACTTTCACTTTTATTCTTAGATAGGTGTAGATTTGCATCTACTGGTGTTCTCACAATTCTATAATCACCATTGCTTAATTCCTCAAGTATTTTTTCAACATAATAAAATTGACTTAGAATGAGACCACTTAATATCCTTGATATCTTAATTCCCAAAATACATAAACAAGCCCTATATCTTTCATATAAAACCTTAAATTCAACATATTCTTAGTAGATTTGATCATTTGACCTTTACTACCCATAATTAGCATGTCATCAACGTAAAGACATAAGATAAAATAACCATCTATTTTGTCCTTGACATATACACATTTGTCACATTCATTTTTTTAAAGCCATTTATCTTCATGGTATTATCAAAATTTTTCTTGCCACTATTTTGGTGCTTGTTTCAAGCTATATAAAGACTTCACCAATTTACAGACCTTTCCTTCTTGCCTTAGGTATGAAAAAAACTTGAGTTGGTCCATGTAGATTTCTTCATCTAACTCTTTTTCTTTACATCCATTTGATGTATTTTAAGATTTCATAGAGATGCGATAGGAATTATCATCCTTATGGGTGTTATTCTCATCATAAGAGAATAAGTATCAAAGTAATCAAGGTCATGTCGTTATTTGTATCCCTTAATTACAAGCCTAAACTTGTACTTTTCAATTGATCCATCTGATTTACATTTTCTTGTGAAAATCCACTTAGACAATAGTGTTTTACTACTTAGAGGTAAATTAACTAGTTTCCAAGTGTGATATAACAGAATGGACTTAATTTCACTATTAATGGCTTCTTACCATTAAGGACCTTCAAAAGAATTTGCATCCTTTTCATAGGTTAGAGGTTAACTTTCTAGCAAATAGGTCAAAAATCGTAGACCATAGGACATTTTTGTCTTAAAACTCTTGCTATGTCTCGATTCAACATCAACCATATCCTCAACCTCTTTTTCAGGTTCTTTGTTTTGACTATCTTTATTCATAGTCTCATACATTCATTTCCACGAACTTGATTCTCCTTAAGATTTATCTGAAAATACATGTTCAAAGAATGATGCATTCCTTAATTCTATTATTGTATTCTTGTGTATGACTGGGATCTTTTACTCATGCATTAGAAAACGATAAGCACTACTATTATGTGCATATCCAATGAAGATGTAATCTATCATTTTTGGACGTATCTTTACCTTCTTAGGTACATTTATGACTACTTTAGCAAGACATCCCCACACTCATAACTATTTATAAGAAGATATCCTCCTTTAAATAATTCATGCGGTGTCTTATGTGTCTTTTTTTTAGGGTACCTTATTTAAAAGGTAGTTAGCTAAAAATATAGCTTTCCATTATAAGTTATGTGACAAAGTAGAACTTAATAGCATTGTATTCATCATTTCCTTCAAGGTATGATTCTTACATTCATCAACTCCATTTTAATGAGATTAATAAAGCATTATGGTTTCATGGATAACTCTATGTTGTGCACAAAATTCACAAAACAATGCTTCATATTTGCCAACATGATCACTGTGTAGTACCTTGATCTTCTTATTGGGTTGATTCTCAACTTCTGTTTTATAAAGAATAAATTTCTCTATAGCTTCATCTTCGCTTTTAAGCAAATACACATAGCAATATTTTATGCTATCATCAACAAAAGTAATTAAAAACAAATTGCCACCTTTTTGTTGGAAGAAATTTCAAATCGCATAGATCACTATGGATTAAGTCAAGGGGTTTAGTGTTCCTTTCAATTAAATGAAATGATGATATAGTCATTTTTTCCTCAACACAAGTCTCACACTTATGTTTTGAATCTATTTGGAATACATACTAAAGAAAATAAGCTGAAGAATTAATCTTATTAATATTCTTAGCTTTTATTGTCATTACATTGAGTTTTAATAGCCCATCAAATACATACCCTTTTCCCACAAACATCCCATTTTTGGTCAAATTGACCTTATCAAATTCAAAAACTATCCAAAAGCCATGCATATTTAGCAATGAGCCAGTAACAAGATTCTTACGGATGTTTGGCATATAGAGTAGATTTTTAATGTAAGCTGCTTCCTAGGGTCATCTTTATTTTGACATAGCCTTTCCCTTGAATGGCTAATGTGGTAGAATTTCCCATAAAGAGCTTATCTCCATCTTTCACTGGTTCAAAAGTAGTGAATATCTCTTTATCTTAGCATACGTGCCTTGTTGCACCAATATCAATCCACCATTCCTTTGGGTTTGATCTAGCCAAGTTTATCTCAGAAACGACTGCATACAAGTCAATATCAGAGGTATCATGAGGGATGTCATCAACCATGTTTTCCTCATGGTTATTGTTTATTTTTTTATACTTGTAGTTTGGGGCTTTCTACCCTGTTCTATGATAGCTAAAGCAAATTTCTTTGAAGCTTGACTTCTTAATGTTTCTTCTCTAAGTCCCAATTTAGATCATTTACCTAACTTGCCTTTACCCTTATTCTTATTGTGCTTGGAACTCTGACCATGCTTCATCACATTAGCCTTAGGTGCGGATGTGATATTTCTTCCACTTTGAATCTTATTAGCAAGTCTTTCAAAGACACTTCTGTTTGCTTGTGCTTAAGGTAGGCCTTGAACCCTATCCATGAAGGGGGTAACTTTTTTATAATAGTTGCAACTTGAAAGGTTTTACTATGTATCATCCCTTCATTATACATCTCTTTTAAGATATCTTAGATTTCACGTACTTGACTGCGTACAAGTTTAGAATCCACCATCTTATAATCAAGAAAGCAACCAACCAAAAATTTCTTGGCACCAAAATTTTTATTTTCAAACCTCCGATCCATTGATTCCTACAAGTCTTTAGTCATCTTCTCCTTATTGTACTCATTGTACAATGAATTGGTTAAACTATTCATAACATAGTTTTGACATAGATAATCAAAATACTTCCATGCTTCAATAACATTAGTAGATTGAAAATCTTGTTCACCCTCACGTTGATTGGGAGCTTCTTTAGTCAAGAACCTTGCCAAATTCAAGGTAGTGAGATAGAACATTATCTTACTCTTCCATCTCTTGAAGTTCAAGTCATTAAACTTCTCTGGTTTTTCTACCACATCATGGTTCATAGGAACAAAAACCAGTAACATTGGGGTAATCCTATGAGCCACAAATTGTCTCATTATTTGATTCATATTAGAACCACCCAAAGTATGGTCAGCAATATTCACAACTGGGTTCTCAGTTTGGAATAATGGAGTGATTATTTTAGATGTCATAATCTTTTTTATCCTTTTCTGTTAAATACATAAATAGCAACCCATGTTTTATAAATAAAGTTTTAGATTATTAAAAAATATATTTGTATCACCAATTAATTCAAAAAGAACAATGCTTAAACAATATGAAAAAATAACAATAGCAAGAATAAATAAAGGACTGAAACTTTAATGTAAATAAACTAAACTAAACCTAAATAAGCATTAAGTAAGAAACTGTTATTTATATTGTGTATATAGTAATAAAAAATATTGGTTTTTGGGAGGAAGAGAAAAAAAAATCCAATAAAATAACAAGCGAATGGAAAGTTAAACAAATAAATGAAATTTTCAAAATAATAAATGATGAATTAATAAAAAGAAAGAAACTATGAAGATGAAGTAATAAATTATGTAGAAGAGATGAAAGCAATGGTAATAAATGAGTTACCGTCAATTGTTTCCCTTAGTGTTAAAAAATAATATATACAAAAATAAAATGAAATTATTGTTAAGAGAAGTATACAACAGATAGCTTGCTATTGGGTTCTTAAATTATTTCCCATGAGTTGCACTATTGCAAGGCCTGGCGCATGCCATTAAAAAATTAATTTAATATCATGTGGACCAATGGCCCACGTACCATATATTAAACTGATAAAAACAAATATAGTTGAATAGATATATACGATAGATTATAAATAATATGTTTGTCAAATATAGCTTTATTTTAACTAATATTGTAATAATAAATAAAGAGTATTATTATAAATTAGACTAGATAATTAAATTTTAAAATCTAATTTTCATATTTAAATTTGTAATGAAAAATAATATATTTCTCTCTAACATCTTGAATGTAAAATCTTGAATAAAAATAAAATCGATTTATTTTATAGAAATATTTTACCTATTTAGTATTTCGCAAGCATAACAATATTATTTTTATCATATTTACAAATAGCCACAATCTTAAATTTAATCACAGACAAATTAAATATAACATATAAGAATAAAAAATAAAAATAACTGTAAATAATTCAATTTTAAATTATATCTCAAAAGAATCCTTACATAACTTTGATACTAATTGATTCGCTTATGAAAAACCTCCAAATGGATTTATATTTCTGTTTATTGAATCAAAAATTATAAATTTACAAAATAATAACTAATTTTTCTCAAAAAGAGCTGAACTTTAAAACAAAACTTTCTAGAGAGAGAGAAGAGGTGAGATTTTTAGGCATGACTTTTACAATAGGAGAGATAGTTCTTTTATAGGTGAGAAAAATGATAAAAAAAAGTGGGAAAAAATATCTTAAAAATGGGTGTTGGTGACATTTCGAACAGGTTGGCACGCTTGTGGGCACGCATGCGGCTGGGCACTAGCGCTGACAGATTTGTGCATTTTTGAAAGTTTTGATCCATTTTGTTCAATTTTTTTTATTTTTTGGACTTTTCCTCATATTTTTCTCAAAATATTTGTGATGTATTTCTTTTAGTATTTTTCTTCAAGTCTTTATATTATTTTTGAACAAAAATACCTAAAAGATAATAAAAATAATCATGATTTTGAAAGAATAAATTTATATAAAAATAAGATAAAATCATACAAATATAAATCTATTTAATCAATTAAAATATATTAAATTATAGTAATTTTATTTTTTTAAGTATTCATTACAACTCTCAACTAGCTTCTTTCCCTCCTATGCCATCTCCCTATGACAAAAAATCCCTAGTTTGGTCCTTGTTCCCTTGCCTATAATTTTCTACACTTTTTACATGCTCCCTTGGTCTTCCTAGAGTTTCATCATAGTACCTGAGGTCGTGTGTATGGTTTCTACTACTATACATGGGGCTCATAGAGCTAGATTTGTCAAATCCACTACAGTGAGACATAGCACCTTTGGATCCTTTAAGAAAAATGGATGCGAGAATTCTTCATGCTCTTAGTATCCATGGAAGTGTTCAAGTCTATCAAAAGAGAAAAATAAAAGGTCAGGGTTTTTGATCAACTTACCAAAACTTGGCAATTACAGAACTTGATTCTTACGTTACTTCACACCAAAATTCTGACCTTTGATTATAAAGAATGATATAGCTAAAGTTGAGAGTGGCTTAGTCTATATATAGGATGTTAGGTTCAATCTGAACCTACCATTCATCTAGTAATCTAATCTAAGTGTCTACATACGAAGCAGATTTTATAGAATCAAGCTAAGAAAATATCAGGTTTGGGAAGCTTATGACCCCAAGATCAACATCATACAAATAAAATGGAGATATTTACTATACAACACAGTCAGAACATTCTGAGATCAAATGTCATTGCATCACTGGACCTAGATGATCAACTAGACCACTTAACCTGCAAGAGATCGACCAAGAGGTCTAAAAGAGTTATATTGGATGGAAAAATTACCTAATATGTGTTGTCTCATTTGTTAGGCTTATCTTATTATTAAGAAGTCAAATGTGCATAATCAACACACAATCAACTAAGTTTAAATTCAGAACAAGCTATTTATGATAAGCTTTTCGAACTTATTATGAAATATATATTAATGATATAGATTCACATTTATGAAAATTTATCAATATATTAAATTATTTATCTTAATTATTTAATATTTAAATTATTATATTAATTTAATTATTAATCAATAAATATAATTTATTTACAAAACTGTAATTGGCTAAGTCTATAAATAAGCGCATTTTACCTCATGAAGGTACATATAAGAAAAAGCAAAAACCCTCTAAATCCTGTGTGATCTAAGTTCATTTACACAAAAAGTAACTTTATAAGCATTAGAGTAAAGACGACATCCCACATTATCGTTCCTTCTAACGTGTTTGCAAGTGATAGGTAGAATCTAGGTGCAAGAATGCGATGAACACAAAAATTGGCTTTAACATATTTTGAGACCTCATTTTGACAAATATATATGATGAAAAAATGGGTATCAAAAAGAAAAAAAATAAAAAAACTGAAAACAAACATAGAATATAGTTTTACAAACAAGTTTTATGCATTCCTTTTTCATTTTTTAGGAAACATAAAAAATTTAGAACTCGTTAGTATACGAGTTTCTATTTTCTCTAAGAAATGAATATAAAAATATAAAACTAGTTTCAAATATTAGAAAACATAATTCAAAACATAACTTGTTATAAAATGAGCTCTATATTAGATCTATAGATGTATTCTACCTAGCTAGCTAATTTGGACGATGTAAATATTAAAGCTAAGGAATTAAATTATTATTGTTGGATTATATAATTATTTATGTTTTTCTTAACCCTAATTAACATGAAGTAATTAAGGGTTTATTTTGGAAAGGTTTTCCTTTCAAATTCTTTTCTTTATGTTTCAAATAATTTTTTTATTTTTAATTATTATAAAAAATTGATAACAATTTATATTTTTTATTTTTCTAAATTTGAAAAAAGGAAAACATAAAACTCTTTCGATAAAAATGAATTTTGTGTTTTTTTTTCCGAATTTTATTAACTATTGAACACATATTTTTCTTTTTGTAATTTATATTAGGATTATGAGTGTTGAATATTTTCATCAACAAAATATTTATCTGTAAAACTTGTTTTTAGACTAACTATCAAGTCTATAAAGAAAAATTGAACAAATATTCGAGTTTCAGATAGTCGTACTTCAGATATATTTTTAGTTTATAAATACATCACATAGGATTGTATTCATGCATTTAATAGCACATGTTCATAAATTTAAAATTATTTTTGGTGTTAAAATATTTATATAAACTTGAGTCAATTTATGAAATTATTAATTAAATATTTTTTAGATGTGTTTTAATATTTTTAAGATGTATTTTAATTTTTTTTATAATATTAAGATTTTTAATAAATTTTTAAAAATTAAACCCAAAATATATTTAACCCTAATAACATTAATTTATTATCATTATATATATATATATATACACGGGTTAAATATGGAGTCTGCCATGTAGAAGTAAAACTGGCGAATGTTTTTTTGAAAACAGTGTCAACGGATAAGAAACAAATATTAGATTGATAGAAGATTTAATTAATATATATATTGGCGTGGAGCACTGGTGATATGAAATAATTTATATATATATTAATATATATAATTTGCGTTGAGTAGAAGGTTGATATATATATAAAGCGGTATTATTACAAAAAGTATATATAATCTCGGTTTTTAATCGTAATCATAGATCTATGATCACGGTTATAAGAACCGAGATTTAAGTGAGAGAGATCATAGGTAACGACTTTGTCCTCGGTTTTTTAATAACCGAGATCATAGGTACCCCTTTGGCCTCAGTTTTCTAATAATTGAGGTCATAGGTACCCCTTTTGACCTCGATTTTCTAATAACCGAGGCCATAAGTACCCTTATGACCTCATTTTTTTAATAAGTGAGGCCATAGGGTATACATAAATTAAAAAATATATAATTTATAATTATAATATTAAAAATTAATATAAATTATAATAAATTTATTAAAACAATATTAAAAATAAATATTATATTAAAATTAAAAATATAATTACATTCGAGAGTTTATTCTACACTAAAACATAATAAAAATTACTATTACAAATTGACTTTTTTCTATTAATTACAAGCATAAATATGTTACAAAAAAGATTATAATGATAATTCCGGATTTTCAACTGATTGAAAAATCTCTAAAGTCTTTCTTGACTCCATCTTCTACAAACCATCACCAACACCAGCGTAGCGCACCAGCACCAACACCAGCGTAGCGCACCAGCACCAACACCAACGCACTAGCACCAACACCAGCGCAGCACACCAGTACCAGTGCAGTGCACCAGCATCAGCACTAGAAATTCCATCCTCATTTCCTGCATCTTCTACTTTCTCACAAGTAGACAGACAATGTATAATGTTTATCAGAGTGGTGAGATGGTCAGTGGGGGCAACTTATTTCAATATGCATTTCAATGTCAACTCATCAAGTCTATATAAGTGATTTCTCAACCTTCATTAAGGATTTCTCATCATTTTCTGGAAAATCTTCATATCCATCAATGGTCTTCCCCCCAGATTGAGGCCTGATGCGCCTGATATGCTTGGTACGTCTGATGCTGGTGTACCTGGTACCTACCATGAAAAAGAAAATAGAAAAAAACTACAATAGCATGTGATCATTCATAGGCCTAATAGCAACCAATTCATTAGAAAATGCTAACTCCCAATCAAATTTACAACATGTTAAAGCAGAAGCTTTCATTTTATCAAATTTACAACCTGTTTAAGCAGAAGATAACATAAACTACATAATTGGAACCATAAATATATTTTATAGGGCAATATACGACAACAGATAATTAAAGTGTATTAATTACCACTAACACCTTAAATGCATAACATATATATAAATATTAGAGTATACATAAAATTACTTACAAATAAATACCAACAAATGATCCATAATCACCACTTGGTATTGAATATACTAATGTAAATGAAAGGGCATTACTGTGAACTTACTCTACTAGATGATAGGAGAGCACATAATCTTTCTCAAACCTTTGGATTGTGGATGATAGCATGAAAAATCTAAGAAGAAAAACATAAGATGTATAAATAGATACTCACTTTAAAATAACTACCTCTGCATTGATTATTGATGCCATATCATTGGCCTCGTTACATTACACCAACTCAGCTTCATTAACACCACCAACATTAATTGATTTGATCCACATATCTCACAAGTTCTATATATATAAATATAATGCCAATTTTTATAATCCCAAAATAATATTATAAAAGAACATAAGATTAAGCATGTGATGACTGAGATAAAGACAAATCATACTGTAAATAAACACGTCAAATTCAGAGGAAAATAAAATATCTTTAATGTTATTGTCCATTTTGCTTTCTATTTCTGCTAAAAGCAAAAAATACAATGTCTTTAATCAAATCAATAACCCTATCCACTTTAGCTTTCTTTTTCCAAAAAGTTTACTTTCCCATGAATGAACACAAACAAACAAATCAAGAAATGATCACTAAATTCTTATGAAAAGGAAAAAATGGGTAAAAGATAAAAACAAAAGATCCAACATCTAGCTACTAAAACCAATATAAGACATTAATATACCCAAAAAAATAAATCTATATATTCATGTAATTAATTTTTTTAATATCAAATGGTAAGTTAATCTTGATGTCAAACCACTAAATACAGAAAGCAAGCACGCATGAAATTAATCAAAAGAAAAAAATGAAGTAAATTAAGTAGGTATAAGAATTACCAAATAATACATTGAAGAACAACAATTTGAAACATGAGACTTTGAGTGAAATCACCGTACATAGGCTTAAGCAAATGGATGCCCATGACTAAGGTAGTAGGCAAAGTAGTAACTGAGAAAAGAGGGATAAGCCACTCCAAACCACCATTTTTAAAGAAAAGAGTCCAGTGACCAGTGACCTGCGAGCCAATGACCAACAAGAGGACTAAGAAAGGTGTGCGATAGGGCCGAGGAAGAAGGAGAAGAGAGGGGAATATATTGATATGGGAAAAAAGAAAAAAAAACGTTAGGAAAAAATATAAAAGAAAAAAAAGATGGGAGAAAGGAAAAAAGAAAAAAAGAGAGAAGAGGAAAAAAATAAAAAAATAAAAAAATGAATTTTTTTATATAACTTATGGCCACAGTTATTGATAAAAACTGAGGCCATAAATATACCCTATAGTCTCAGTTTTTATTTAACCGTGACCAAAACTTTATAGTCTCGATTTTTAAAAAAATCAAGGCTAAATTTCCGAGACTAAAAACATATATTGTAGTAATTCAAAAAGTAGGCGATCAACGCAGTAAGTAATCAATATATACATATATTCAAAAAAATAATCAATGTTGTAAGTAATCAATATATACATATTTAAAAAAGTTTGTTAATATATATATTGATTTGATAATTATATGTTTGATGGATCACATATCAATAACTAATATATATATATATATATATATATATATATATATATATATATTAAAAGATTTGATTATCAATAAATAATTAAAATATAAAGAATTAAATAAATTGATTAATACCAAATTGATATCATTTCAGAGGTATTTGCTAATAAATTTATTTGATATTTTTATTTTTATATATTTTCTTCTTGATTAGATTTTTACATGTATAGAATAAATAATTTTATGTGTGATTATAATTATTTAATTTGATTATTGAATTTTAAAGAAACTATTTTTTATTGAAATTGTGCTTAATCTTTTTAATCTAGAATTTGCTGGATGATTTGATTTAAGTGATATATATTTTAAATCATCTAGTTAGGTTTATTCATTATTAAATCCATTCTAGAACACACAGACACTTATGTTTTTGTATTAACCATTTTACAGTTAATTTGAAAGCGTATCTGATTGGTGAGAAGCTTATTAGAACATTGATTTGGAAACCACTCACACTAATTTCAGAAATTGTGAAAACGAAGCAGAGGCTCGTAAATAAAGTACATTGAGTTAGTATTCTAGTGAGGGTAGCATAAGACTGAGTTTGTACTTGAACATTTGATTTTCATAGTGCAAAGTTAGGTGTTCCAGTGGAAAAGTGATTTTCCTCTTAGGTCATGGTTGTAGCTTAAGTTGTTTCTACTTAAAATATCGTGTGTTATTCTCTTATTTTCGCACTTTATTTTTACACACAATTGTATGCATGACAGTTTTGTTTAGATTATTAAGTTATAAATTGATAAAAGTTAAAAATAACTTATTCAATCAATCTAAGTTAATTAGGTCTATGTTTTATAAATTTTCAATATAAAATTTAATGTTAATTATTGATAACAACGATAAAAAGGTGGGGTTGTGGACACATGTTCTTCTTTAAAAATAGGTGTTAAAATATGATTTAAAATTTATTCGCACAAATTTTGCAATATGAAAACAAAAGGCAAGTTTTTAAAAAAAAATTGTAAGTTCTAAATTTAAACTAAAAAGTAGAACTCATTTTTAATTAAAGTGAGTATAACTAATTGCAAAATAACATTAAATTTAAAAGCTTTAGTTTGGGCACAGCAGCACCAACAACAACAATAATAATAACATAACAACATTCAGTAGTTAAGCAACAACAACAACAACAATAATAATAACACAACAACATTTAGCAGTTAAGTACGTAACTAACAAATTCAATAGCTCTACTTGAATTTATTAACAAATTTAGAGACTAACCAATCATGTGCATATATGCTTAATTCCATGTGGGAGAAAATGTATAATATTAATTGAACTATCCTCTTCATGGTACTTGTTATTGGTTCATATGTGCTACTATTATGCATGGTTTCGGAAGATTCGTAGAAGAATCCTATTATAAATTATTTACACATTTTAAGTAAATAAATTGATTTATATCAATATTATATTTAGAAATGGCCAAGTCGTGATTGGTGATCATAGTTTCTAAAATTAATTTGAAAAATAATATAACACTAATTAAAACTCAGCACTTATAAATTCTAAAATAGTATTCATTGCTAAAATATATACATATAGTCTCAGAAATTTAGCCATGGTTATTAGAAAAACTGGGGCTATAGAGTTTTGGCCTCGATTTTAGAAAAATCGAGGCCATAGACATACCATATGATCTCGGTTTTTATAAAATTGATATTATAGATATACTTTATCAATTTTCTCTCTTTTACACTAAACGCAAAAAAATTTCTTTTAATTTCCTCTTATATTTTTTTTTCTTTTTTTGCAGTATATATATATTACTCATATAATTTCCCTTCGTGCCATCGCATTCCAACCTATGTTCCGTTCCAACATTTGTTCCACTTTTGCACTTCGTTCCAGCATCTGTTCCACTCTCGCACCGCGTTTTAGCCTCTGTTCCACTCTCACACCGTGTTTCAGCCTCTGTTCCACTCTCGCACTATGTTCCAGCCTCTATTCCACTCTCACCATAGTAGTTCCTTGGCCACTGCTTGAATCTTTCTGGTAACATCAACTCATCTTTTCCTTTATAAAAGAATCTTAGTACCTAATCTTTCTACCTAAAGGCTTGCTTACGATGAGAAATTTGGATGCTGGATATTTCTTAGATGGGTCATGAAAATTTGTTAGGAAGGTGGCTTGGTATGGTTTGTGGAACGTGTGATTGCCTGGTGCTTGGCTTGGTTCTGGTGTTGGTTTGTTAGGATGGTGCGCTGGTACTAGTGCACTATAGTTGGTTCGTTGGGTGGTGTACTGGTGCTGGTGCTTGGCTTGGTGCTGATGTTGTGCCTATTTCACCCTAGCATTTTTGTAACAATAAATAGAGAGGACCAAAAATAGTATTTTCAGAAAATTTTATTGATATACTATTTACCAATTAAATTTTAATGAGTAATTGTATATTTTCCTATTTTTGTTGCAGAGCAGTTTCACCAGAGAAGATTTAGCTTGGCACTGTGGCTATTATGAATGTAATTTGAATGGACTTTGGATGATCAAAATTGAAAACATAAATGAACATCTTAATTGAACAAAAATTGAAAGCCTCAGATAAGCAAGTTAATTCCATTTGGGTCAGTGCTATTAAAATTTCTAATTGTTTATTTCTTTTATCAGTGTCTCCTTTTGCTATCTCACCATAGTTGTGCTTAATTATCTTCATTAATGAGAGAACCGCATAAGCAGTTGATGATAATAATTCATTTATGGTAATTTTTGGTTGAAGTCCCTTGTTAAATTATTTATATAGTTACACTACAGATTGTTGTTGCTATATTATTTTCTGGTAAGATGTGCACTGTGTTTTAAGCATATGGTATTTATTTTTATCTATTTTTTGTTGATTTCTTTTTCCTGGATAAGAATGTAGTTCATGGAGGTATCAAACCTGGAAATCTTTTGGTAACATGAAATGACAATGTGAAGATTGCAGATTTCAACACACCAGCGCAACAAGCACCAGGCACCAGAACACCAACGCAACAAGCACCAGCCCACCAGCACAGTATACATCATCCCACCAGCGTAGTAGGCTCCATCCCACCAGCGCACTTGGCACCAGACGCACTAGGCGCACCAGGCAGTAGGCGAATTGTGTCTCAAAATAGATAGAAATAAATACTATGCTGAAGTTATTTCGATTGTACATTGTTTATTAATTTTTAGTGTATCAAAACGAGGCCATAAGTCATTACCTATGGTCTCTCTCACTTAGGCCTCGGTTCTTATAACCGAGGCCATAGACCTACGTATGTATGTTTTGTAGTAGTGTTAGCTCATATGCTTTTATTAAAAAAAAAGTAAAATCCAAACATTACACATTGAAGGCCACCTAACTCGACATCATTTAAGATGAATTTTAACCAATTAGACACATTTAATGTTGAATTTAGATCAATTTAATTCACATTTAATGTTATTAAGTATTATTTTTGTTGTTAAAAACTTTATTGAATTTATTTTATATATGTAATTTTACAATTTATTTTGAAATTAAAGAAATCATAAAGAGCACTTAAAGGAACAAGCATCGTGGGGCTGAGTTGCACTTAAATAATTATTTTCTAAAGTGTGGTTTTTTGAAAGGGCATTCCTGAGGATGAGAATTTAACTTCAAAAATTTCTTGGGTAATATTTTTTTCTTTATTTTAATTTGTTTTTTTGTTTTATGTTAATTGATTTATTTTATTTTTAGTTTTGTTAATATAATTAGAATTATTAAATTTTATATCCATTTGTTAAATTTTTTGAGAAGTACACGATATTCTTTTTGTGTAATATATTTATATATGGATTGGTAGATGTACTTACAATTCTATATCAACTCTTGAACATGATCATAAAATATGTAACTTTTATTTTCATTACTCTTTGTCTTTAATTTATAAATTGTTATATTGAGTGCAAAGTAAGTTCTAGGTTAGAGGGTAGGAAAAATTAGTTATAAAATTATATTTAAGTTAAAGTTTTATATGTTCACATTTTTTACTTTTGTTTACATTTTTATTTATATTTTGTGTGCTTTTAGTTATTTATATTGAATTAAGAATTTTTGGTTTATTTCAAATTTTGTTTTACAAAATTATAATATCTTTTAAGTTAATTTTAAGAAAATGATTAAGTTTTTCCATTGTTAGATTAATTTTAAAAATATTTCATATATTAATGTGATAAATTAATTAATTTTTATCATAATTAATATTTCATGATAAAATGTTAAAATTTTAATGAACCCAAAATTAGTGCCTAGGAATCAAATAGTAGAGACTTTCTTATAAGAATATATTTTGAGCCATTATTATTGCATTCTCAGTAATAATATTTTTTTACTACTTTAAACATTGCATTTATCAATTTTAAATTACTAGATGATCTTTATAGATTTTTTCATTGAATGTTAAGATTTTTATATCTAATAAAGTATCATATATTTATTTTTATTACATAAATTGAATAAGTTAATTAGAAACTGAAAGTATATGCCATTCTCTTCATCTGACTTCCTAAAAAAGTATATATATATATATATATATATATATATATATATATATATATATATATATGAATTTATCTAAACCAATAAAAGAAAAAAACAAGCAATTAGTTACTCACTTTATCATTTAAAATATGTATAATCTGTACATGTGTCATATCTCTAAAACAAATAAAAAGGATTTCTCTAAAAATAAGAAAGAAAAATGAATAGTATAAACTACATATTATGACATAACATCCTTCAAATGATGAGAATTGGCTAAATACAAAATAAAAATAATAGGAAATAATTCCCTAAGAAATCATTACATTTTTTTCATCTCTTAAAAGATATATTACTTAAGATTTTTATTTTGATGAATTTGATTGATGTAAGAAAATGATATCTGATTTCTTTATAAAATCATTTAATTTGATTACTTTCATGAGATCAATATTTATCAACTATTTTTGAATTTTTTTTCTTTAAACATATGCAAACTTATTAGTTTATTTCTATAATTGACTCTTTTCACATATACCTTTAAATTAGTGCTTAAACCAATAGGATCAATATTATTGAGAGTATGCCTTGTGAGAATAGAGTTGAAACGAATTCAAATTCCTTACAGTAAGATTGATAAATTAATATTGATATATTTTTGATTTAAATATGAAAGTGATTTCCAACTAATTATTATAGTAAATCTGAATGTTTAGAATGTTAAAATAACTTATGCTATGGATTTTAATTGTAATCTTAGTAATAAGCATGGAAAGTTTTGCTATTCTTTGTATTTTTCTATCTTTACTTTGTCTTAAATTTTAGTTGTTTATTTGTTTTTGTTATTTATTTTTTAATTTTTGTATTTTAAATTTGATATTTTTGGGTATCATATCTCAAAACTCTCACGAGACTTAAGCTTATCTATTAAGACAACCTAAGGGTTTAAAATGCATGTTACATATGTTAAATACAACTATGTCAATATATGAAAATGATTTAGGATAGTTTAATTTTATTTATAGTTTTAGTTTTTAACTTTTCGCTATTCTTACTAAGAGATTAACAAGAACTTAGTTAGGGGTTATGATAACTGCTCAAAAATACTTAATATATTGTAATTTTATGCATGTTAAATGATTAAATAAATTTTTATTTTCTTAATTTTACTATCATTATAAATAAATCTATCTTTTTCAAAGCACATGTATATTTTGTTATTTTTTAGGTATTTTTTGTATTTAAATGATTTAACTTGAAGAAATATATCTGAAAGCACCCATTACAACTTAGAAGATTAAAAAGATAATACATGTAAATCATTACATATGTTTTAAAACTTGAAAAAGGAAATACCAAGAAGAAAGGGTTTCAAGTGATGTAGAATAGAGGATGCTACAGCGTGAAAGTTTTGTGTACCGCGACGTGAGTCAATAGGAGTGACATCAATTAATGCATCCCAAATATGATGTAAGCCACGTCGTGAAAAAATTATATGCCATAGTGCATATGTAATGGATCAAGTCAAAACCATGGATAACCTATATATGTCATGGCTTGGAAATTTGTATGTCGTGATGCGAGTTTAAAAGTCCATATTGCTTTTCATTATAGGACCCTAATTTTATTGTAATCAATATCTCTCATACTTCTTATTTCTTTTATTTCTTAGTGTTTTAAGATTTTTATCTTTTTATCTTTTTCTTTTAATAGTTTAAATTTTTTCCCTCAATTGAGAGTTGAAAAAATTTAGTTTATATAATAGTTTGTAGCTTCAATTCAATAAACATCGTGGTAATTCTATTTAGATATTTTCTAGAACATAAACAATTCTAAGAACTCTATTGAGGTATATTTAAAGGTATTATAATTATCTCCTAGTATTATTTCACATACTATATGTTTAATTTATCAATAATTTATTAAATTATGCATGTCTGGTTATAAATAATATGAGATATTAGTAATATTATTATGCTTGTGAAATATTAAAGTTGATTAAATATTTTTATAAAATGAATTAAGTTTTATTTCATCATCAAGATTCAAACCAAAAATTGTTAAAGAAAATCATATTGTTTCAGTATTTTTAAAATAAACAAGAAAATAAAATTTAAGATTTAAATGATCTGAACTTGATTTAGAGTAATCCTCATCGATATTAGATATTTACTATTTAAATATATTTTGTGGCATGTCTTATTTTAAAGATTTTTATAAAATTTATTATTGAAATATATATTTGAAGATTTTCATACATAAAAACAATTATAGGAAAATCAATTATTCTTCCGATTCAAATAGGTAACTGGGACCTAGATGAGGGATGAAAGTGCCAACCCTTGGAATCTTTCCACGAGCTCTATATCAATTCAGCCAAATAGGCCTCACAATGTGAATTAAACAATTAACACAACGAAAGTATAAAATAATATGCTTAATTCAACACATAACAAAAACAACTAGTAGATACAACAATAATGATCTACATAATACACACTAGTGATAGTGCCTCACAGGCTCCTGTCTAGACTAAAAACAAGCATACATGGAAAAAAATACATAGCTTGTGATAGAGGAATAAACACAAAAAAACTAAAAGGATTTCAATTCACTTTAGGACCTCGTATGTGGAAACATATTTAGTAAATGATGATTGTACTTTCACTGCATGCAATTAAATATACATAATAAACCCTATAAAGAGTTTGACACATGGTACACTACTAGGATAAAGAGATACATACTTCTTAGAGACTCATGCTAAACTCACATGTAGATAAAAATTCATATTATATTAACACACATCTAATCGTGCATGACTACAAAGAATAAGTCCAAGACCTGATACATAATCAAGTTAAGGAGATACTGACTCCTTAATGACTCAACCCAAATAGGTAAGTAATAAAGAGATAAAACTCATGACATATAATCATAGCTATATTAAATATAATCACATGCAGATGGTATAAAGTAAAAGCATTATTCAAGAGTTGAAAAACTAACAATAAATAATAAAAGCTTTCTAATTATAGTTTAAACTTTAGTATGTAGAAACATACACCATTTAAACTCTGATTGCACTAACCACACATTAAAGTATAAATAACACTAGATAAAATGAGGTAAACCCATAGAAAGATCTTATCTATGTGGTAACATCATTGAGTTGCTTAAGAACCACTCAATAGCAAACAATTTACTAAATTATAAAAATAGTTACAACTTTGAAAGAAATAAAACCACTATTACCTCTATCAATTAGGACCTCTATCTGAACTTCCTATTATTTTTTTTATTGCTTCCGTAACCACCCAATGTGACATGATCAGAAACCACAGATCAATAACCAAAAGTGTAATAATTTACACTCTTAAGGATCATTCTCAAACTTAAACAACTTATCTCTTATTACATCACTACTACAAAAATAGGTATATAAGTCGATATGTAAAGTTGGTTTTTTGGAAAAAAACTGACTTATAATGAATTTAAAGTCAGTTCGGTGTAGAACCGACGCTATCCATGTAGTACATAGCGTCAATTGATGTGTCGAACCGACACTATCCATGTAGGACGCAGCATCGGTTGATGTGTCAAACCGACGCTATGCGTAGATGTAGCGTTGGTTCTAGGTGTTAACCGGCGCTACACTACGTGGATAAATTCTTTTCTTTTCTTTCTTCTCCAAACAGAAACTATTCCAAGCGTTGCATAACTCTCAAAAACCCAAAACCTCATCCACTTATCCTCCACTCTTTCTAATTTTCTGGCCACCTACGACCACCATTTCCAGAGCCGTTTAGTGGGTTTTCTTCCTCTCTAACTAATCTTTTAGATCCCCTATTTTTAAGCGAAATACTCAAATTTTTTACACCCATTTCTCACTTACAAAACACCATTTTTTCTTCGTTTTCTTCATTTTGTCACTTCATTTTACTCTTGTAAGTATTTTTATTATTCATATTTTTTCTGTTATTATGTGTTGTTATTTATGTGTATAAATTTTTGTATTATATATGTAGGTTTGTATTATAAAAATTAGAAGAAGAATACACCATGATATTTTTTGTGCTATTAATTAATATTTGATTTTTCAATTATTTGTATTATTTAAACTATTTGCTAAACTAATTTTGCTTTTTTTCTGCTCGAATATAGGTTTTTATATGAGTATAATAGAAAATGAGTAAATTTTTTTAACCAACTTTAATGCCCTTTTTTTTTGTAGTAGTGCATACAACAAGAGATATGAAAAGTTAAATCACTCTCAAAAATAAGTTCTCATAACATCTATAAAATAGTCTTAAGTATTCATAACTTAAGAATGCTATTTTTCTCTAGCTAGAAAACACTATCTCGAGTACTCATAACTTACAGGCATGGTTTTCTACACATAATCACAAATCACTAATACCAAAAAACACATAAGGTATTTATAGACCTTTATTACATTTTTTGGCTACCAAATAAGAAGAAATGAGGGGTATTTATAAAACTCAAATTTGCCACCTCACCAACCACTTGCCAAGGGTAGTGGCAAGCTTGTTGGTGAGGTGCTAAAAAGTCACATATTTTTATTCCAAAAAATTTCAAGTACTTTTCATAAATACCCACACCTAAAACAAACCAAAACCACAAGTGATAACATCGGTGAGTGCCCCGTAGTGCACGTAAACATGCTTACATACAAAAATGTACCTAAGTATATGCATGTGTGTATTACTAATCCGCAGTAATAACCTTACATAGAGGAATCCAGATACAATAAGTAAGAATAAAATAGACATCATGTTTTAAATATAGGAAACAAATAGATATACACGAGAGAAACAAGACTTATAATATTGACGACTATCCTTCATAGTTGTTTTAAAATCTGAAAATTAATTTTTGATACTTAAATTGTAAACCTAACTTAGACAACTTGAAAAGAGTTTAAATTGATAGCCATGCTAAAAGCATCAACTAAACAGTTTATTAATTCCTTAAAAATAAAGCAAAATTTAGTCCATTATCAATTATTGATCGCCAATACAAGACTTTCTTGATAATTTATTAATAAAATAATTTGATCACTACCTTAGGATATATTTTTATTAAAGAGGGAGAATCAATAAGCTTAATGCATATTTTTAATAACCTACTTAAATATTGAACAAGCATAATTAACTAGCTAATGTATCCCATAAATTGCAATTTCATTATAAATGTTTATTGAATCTATCTTAATTTTTATAAGATTAGATTTTCAAACTAAAAATTTGTGACAAAATGTTTAGGTTTTGTTTTCATTTTTAAGAATTTGTTGAATTATTTAAAAATCACATGATTCGTCTTTAGACCAACCTTGAAAATATATTTATTATTTTCTATAAGTGATTTGTGGACTTGTGAGCTATTTTATCAAAATTATACCAAAATTTGTACACTAAATTTTGACACATAAGTTTTTGGTTTAATTTCCAAGTAAATCGGTAATAACATTGAAAACCAAATTACCTTTCTAAGCATTATGTGCTCTTAATAAAATGGTTGTTCGTGTTTGTGGGATGAAGATTTATGGTCCCAGATATACTTTGATGAAGAACCCTTTTCATTTTTAATGATCATTGTTGAGATTCAATACTTTATAGAGAGAAGTTAGTGAAATGGGTTGAATGTGTGGATCCTCGTCAGGGATCCATCTATTTATAGCACATTTATGGATATAGGTGTCACTTATACAATGTGTACATGTAACTACATAATAGGAGGGCATAATTCACCTAAAGTACAATATGTTAGAGATCCAGATCGAGTTTTACTTGTGCTATCCTTAAGCTCGTGCTTTACTCGAGCTCGTGCTGCCATTGGGCTAGGTCTACACTCAAGCTTGCGCTACCATTGGGCTCGGTCTGCACTCAAGCTCGTGCTACCATTAGGCTCGGTCTGCACTCAAGCTTGTGCTGCCATTAGGCTCGGTCTACTCTCAAGCTCGTGCTGCCATTGGGCTCGGTCTGTCCATAGGTAGGATGTCTATGGTACTTCATCTTCCATATTGGGCTAGTGACTTGGCTTGGGTGGTTTAGAAGGGTCGGGATTTTGGTCAGTCCAGATGTCTAAAGATCAAGTCTGCCCACTCTTTTCGCTCGGGCTTTGGTTTGAGGTAGAAGAGTGAATACCGGGAATAGGATACGAACCATACAACTCCCATAATAAATGTGTGTCAGTTGATTGGAGAGAGAAATCCAGTGCCCATATATAAAGGGGTGCTTGAGCTAGGACTTTATCATTGTTTACCTACAAAATTGGGAAATAGTGAAGGAAAATGCTCTTTCGTTTGACCTCGAGTTATAAAAATATTTTTAGTTCGGTGGTAAGAATTTACCTCACATTATAATATTCTCTATTCGGATTTTTTAGAACTCAAGTGTTTAGAACCTAATGATTTTCTACTTTCTTTTCATGTTGGTTTTAAAAGGAACATTTTCTTGTATTTTCAACTCGTCTCTAGGTAATCTATTTTTCTCGTACCTTACCACTTACTATTGTTTTGTCTTTATGTTTTTGTAGCTTCGAAAAAAATGCAAAGATAAGAGACATTAGCTTTTGGTTGGAGCTCATGGAAGAGTCCCTAGTATTCTAGTATAAGTGGGAACTCGGGGTCTTCTAGTGAAGCGAGTCAGTATTCACCATAGCCATCTACCTCTACCCCTATCCATAGACCATTCCTACTATAAGATTGAGCGTGCCTCAGACTAAGATTTTAGTGGCTAGGATATGGAGGAAAAAAAAGGAATATAGGATCTATAGAGCCTACAAGTTGCGTTAGGGGATGGGTGGCCATTCCTAAAACTTGTGGGCTGCTGTCCCAAAATGAGGATAGAATAAGAACCTACTACATTCCTCCAACAGTCAGATAATGATTCCTTTTGAGGGTGCTTGTGATAGTGATGTACCTCTACATGGGTGGACTGTCTTTCACAAGAAAGCTCTATGGTTGGGGGTAAGGTTTCCCATATATCCTCTTATTAGGAGATTCTTGGTTAGGACACAATTTATACTAGGGCAATTAATGCCTAATGGGTGGAGATATCTACTCTGCCTAACACTGATATGTCAAGAACTTGGGGTGGATTTAGAGATGGCTGAGTTTAACGAGGCATATATTCTAAAACAGAATCCCATAAATATGAGAAGGGTGTATATGTCGGTTAAGCAGGATTAAGGGGTGAACGTGTCCCTTCCTAAAAATGAGAAAACTTGAAATAATACTTTTTCTACATTTTAGGTCGATGATAGTCTCCCACAAATGACACAAGGTTAATAAGAAGTGTCTGAAACGACACTAAGGTCGTGATTAGAAATATGGCTTCTCTAATCACGACCTTGAGTCTTGATGCAGCACAAAGGTTGGCTAATATCCAAAACTATCTTTCTGAGAAGACAAACTGGAGGACTCTTTTCAACACTCCGTGTTTTGTTATGTGCGGGTTAATGAGGCACAGTGATGTAGAGCCCTCTCTTAGGGTGAATCGTAAACACTGAGCTCTTCCTTAGGCCCGAGCTTATCTTAAATGTAGAAATCCTCCTACAGATTTTGAGGGCTGGTTCGAGGTGGTTTCAGATGATGGTGACCCTTAGCCTCACTCTTTGTTCTGGCCTCCTAATAATTTCCCATTTTTTCTTGTAGTTCATATGGACTTGACCGCTGCTTAAATTCTTGCTCGTAAGAAGAGTAAGTATACGTTGGGAGGAATGAGTTCCCCCACGGGTGCATCTCTTGCTCATAGGGGGTTCATTGGTAGGTAAGAAAAAAGGGAAATCCTCTCATGAAGGTCGTACTTCTTCTCTTAAGAAGAAGAAGAATAAGGTTCTTAGTGATGAGTCTACTCGTGACCCCGAGCCTCTAAATGTTTGTCCTCCATTATCACCTTTGTGAGAGCAGCCTGGGTCCTCAACTCCCTGCATAGGTTCCAAAGAATCTGGCAATCCTTTAAGAAATTTGGAGAGGGGGAAAGCTATTGTTGACCTTAATGTTGATGTTGGGGTTGTCCTAAATTGAGGTTTAGCACCAGAATACCTCGATCATTGTATAAGCCATATTTTTATCAATGCATGTAAGGAGCAACTCGCTGCTATTTACAAGGGAGCAGATTCTGGCGAGGTCATTCACTGTTAGATGTGTCATGTATTTTATACTTTTTTATCATATTTATTGCAAGTATGAGCTCGAGCTTTGTTTGTTTTACATCCTTTCTTTATTGTAGTTAATGTTGCTTTATGACTTTGAACGAGCTCATAACATGGGCTATTTAAAGTCTGAGTTGGTGAAGGAGAAGAAATGTCATGAATCGATGGGCTCAAAATACACTACACTATTGGCCAGATCAGCAAAGTGGGAGAGCTTGGTGATTGATAAGGAGGAGAAGCTGAAGAGGGTTGCATCCGAGCTTAATGCGTATGCCCGACGCATGGTTGAGCTTGAGAAGGTTTTGAGGCAAGCTAAATAGGGGGTCAAGAAACTACAGAGGCAAGCTAAGGCTTCTGCTGAAGAGGTACA
Source organism: Hippophae tibetana (assembly GCA_037013495.1). NCBI lineage: Eukaryota > Viridiplantae > Streptophyta > Magnoliopsida > Rosales > Elaeagnaceae > Hippophae > Hippophae tibetana. The sequence continues at coordinate 7,803,861 of CM072805.1, forward strand.
TTGTCAAGCAAAGGCCTAGGTGGGTGCTATTGCTCAGAAGGTTGAGTTTATTGTTAAGTGGGAATATGAGATGGTGATTGAGACATTCAAGACAGAGGCCAGAAAGAAGGGTTTGGGATAGTACTATTATCGCATTCTAGATATCCATATTATGCCACTTTATAAGAAAGCCTCTTTTGTTAAGGATGAGGGAGAAATATTGGGCTCTTCTAGTGGTAAGGATGACCCTGAGGTTCTCGGGGAAGGGGTAGTTGATCATTGTTTAATTGATTTTATTTTTCTTCCTTTTTTATTTTATCTTTAAAAGCTCGATGCCATTTTGGTTTGTATGTTCGCAAGATGTTACTTTATTATTAAGAGTAAAAAATCGAATTATTTATGAGAGAGATCTTGACCTCGTTCCTAACCAAGGTGGACATATTTTTTTATTGTTAGAGCACTGACCTAGTTCCTGACCGAGGTGGACAACTTGATTTCTTCAACTGTTAGGGCACTCTACTTAATTTATTAATCTTGCCGATAGACCTTTGGTTACTATTTAGCTGAGAGGGCTTTAGTAAAGGATCAGGTTCTATAGCTTTTTATTTCATAGATGCATATACGTCATTGTTACAAAAAAAAGATAGGTAGGTTAATACATATGTTTTTAGAAATAGTATCTTTTCAAGTGCCTGGCATTCCAACTTGTGCCTTCCTCCATGCCTTCGATACTTTTCAATACGTAGGCCCCTCCTGGTGTTATTTCAATTATTTGATAAGGTACCTCCCAATTTCCGCCAATTTTACGAGCCATCCATTCCTTTTTGTTGGGGAAAACCTTCTTGAGAACCCAATTGCCCTAGAAAATGGTTTGAAACGCATGATTTTGTTGTAGTATTCCAATATTTTCATTGTTTCTCGATCATCCTTCTTAAAGCTTTATCCTTTTTTCCACTACTAATGTCAGTTCGGTTGCTCTTATAACCTCGTTTTGTTCCTCTGTTAGAACTGATTTGGGGGTAGGAATTATGACTTCGGTTGGTATGACCACCTCGGTTCCATATACTAGGGATAAAAGGGTCTCCTTAGTCCTCCCGCGAGGGCTTGTTCTAATAGCCCATAATGTTCTTGGAAACTCCTCCACCCATCGTCCTTTTATGCTTTCTAGCTTTTTCTTCAATAGGTTGATGATTATTTTATTGAAAGATTCTGCTTGGTCATTTTCCTGGGGGTAGTAGGGTGTTGAGTGGCTTATCTTAATATTATATTTGAGAACAATTGCTTTGATTTTTTGACCGGTGAATTTTCTCCCATTATCTGTAACAAGTTCCTTAGGGAGACTAAATTGAAAAACTATAGACCTCCATATGAACCTAATTACCTCGTTTTCTCGTATTCTTCCTAAGGGATCTGCTTCGATCCATTTTGAAAAATAATCGGTGACTACAAGGAGAAACTTTCTCTAGCCTGTGCCTATGGGTCCTACTATATCCATTCCTCACTTGTATAAAGGCTAAGGACTTACTACTCCAACTATAGTATTCGGGGGTGTGTAGGTCAGCGGGCCAAGTCTTTGGCATTTATTGCACCTCTAAGCGTATTTAATGCAATCGGTCAGCATGGTGGGCCAATAATAACCATGTCTCATGATTTGTTGGGATAATCTTCTACCCTTAGAATTCAAACTACAATCTCCTTCGTGTGCTTCATACATCATTCTTTCAGTTCCCTCTGTAGCTATGCATAAGAGGTCAGGGCCGACTGAGGTTTTATGGTATAGTTTTCCTACCTTAATCATGTACTGGCCTTTCTTGGCTTCAATTTCCTTTACGACCGTACGATCTTCGGGTAGGTCTCTTTTATCCAAGAAATTTTAGATCAAGGTGAACCATGTGATAGAGGGAGTGTCCATGCATCCAATCCTTTTTCTGACCTCTTCTAGAGACGCCTCTACCAGCACCATTATTAATACTACCCAGTCCTACTTGGTCTCCCTTATTGACACCAAGGTTGCTAAGGCATCATCGTGACTATTCTTATTTCATTCTATCTGTTTGATGTTAAACTGAGAGAATTTTGAGCCTTCTTGTTTTAATCTCTCCAAGTACTTCTTCGTCTTTCCATCCCTTGCTTCAAATGCTCCCAAAAACTGATTGACCACGAGCCTGGAATCACTATGTAGGATTATTCTATCTGCCCATAGATTTTTCGCTATCATGACTCTAAATATGGTAGCTTCATAATCCGTGATGTTATTGGTTGCTTGAAAATTGAGTCGGACTGCATATTCAAAGTAGTTGTCCTCCGCATCCACTATAACTACCCCTAGTCCTATGCCTTTGAAGTTATGCGCACCATCCACAAATACTTATCAAGTCGGTGCATCCTTATGGTCTACTATACATACCTCCATTATCTCTGTTTTGTTAAAGACCTCGGGATCATCAGTGAACTCAGCCACATATTTGGCCATAACCTACCCTTTGATGGTTGTTCTAGCCATATATTTGATGTCATACTCTCCCAATTCCATGACTATATGGGCCAATCTTCTTACAACCTTTGGCTTTTCCAGTACATTTTTAGGAGGGTGTGAGGTGAGTACCATGATTGTGTGTGAGTACACTTATCTGTACATTTAGCAATGAAATGCCCCTATTTTTTCATTCAGTTGTTATATACCCCTGAGACTACTGGGTAGCTTCATGTTTACTAGTGCTTGTATTTTGTCTAGATTGACCTCGGTTCCTCTTGCTGACACAAGGTACCTCAAGAATTTTCCTATAGCCACACCAAAAATTCATTTTTTGGGGTTAAGTTTCATGCCATACCTCTGTATTACTTCAAATATCTCTTGTAGGTATATGATATGGTTTAGGAGTTTAGCTAACTTGACCACTATGTCATCAATGTATGCTTCCAGGTTCTTACCCAACTACTTTTTGAACATTTTGTTAATGAGGCGTTGATATGTTGCACCTCATTTTTCAATTTGAATGGCATTCTCGTGTAGTAGAACATTCCTTCTTTTGTTATGAAAGAAGTTTTCTCCTCTTCCTCAGGATACTTTTTGATTTGGTGATACCCAGAATATGCATCTAAGAAACTCATCAAACCAAACTCAGAAGAGGCTTCTACCAGCTAATCGATGCTTAGGATGGGAAAACAATCTTTAGGGCATGCCTCGTTTAGATCAGTGAAGGCTACACACATGCGAGATGCTCCACATGCCTTTTTTACTAGTACCACATTTGAGAGCCATGAGGGATACTTGACTTTCCTAATGACCCCTGCCTCTTTGAGGGCAACTACAAGATGTTTGATTACCTCATTTTTTTCTCTAAGGAATTTTCTTTTTTATTGTTGAATGGGTCCAACTTTTGGGTCAATGTCTAGCCGATGCTTTATAACTCTTGAATCAGTTCCTGATATTTCTGTAGGGGCCCATGCAAAGATGTCTGCATTAGCTCTGAGAAATAATGAGAGTTGTTCCTCAAGCTCTGCCTTTAAATATCCTCTAGCCAATAACGCTTCCAACTCTCTTTTTCAAGTTTCTATAATCTCTTGTCTTATGGCCTACATCTATATGAAAGGAACACCATTTGGACATGTCTCTCTCTAGAGCATGCATCCTGGGTGGCTACCTTGTTTTGGGCTCCCTCTCCATTCTTTTTACGATTTGAGTTAAACCAATCCTCAAAGTAGGACTCCTGAAGGGAAATAATGCTCTTCTCCAAATTTCTCTATTTTCGACCAGCTTTTATTTATCGCCCAATTTCTGTTTACTAGTCAGTGTCTGGTTTGTCTGTTGCCTGTAACAAAGCATTTGTTTTTGTAACTTTAGTTTGTTTATTCTAGGCTCATCCTCCTTTTTTCTTTGTTCAGGATTGGGACCATCTCTCCCCTCGTTCGATGATCCTTGACTAGGATAAGCTCACTTTCTAAGTTAACAAACTTTCTGGCCTCCCCATAAGCTTCCTTCAAGGTACGTGTCACCATTTTAGTTAACTACATAAGCATGTCAGATCTTTTTAGTAGGCCTCATTTGAAAGCCTCTATAGTAATAGAGCTAGGAAAGTCAGAGATTTCCAAATTTTCTTTTCTGAATCACTTCATGTATTCTTCTATGGGTTCCCTTTCTCCTTATATAATTGAAAAGATGTAATAAGATTCTTTCCTCAAGGGTTTGTTGTAGGCGTAATTCATGATGAATAGTTTGGCGAACTATGAGAAAGAGGATATGGACCTAGGAGGTAGGTTAATAAACCATTTTCTATGCACCGTCATAGAGGGTGGCGACAAACAACTTTCACATCATCACATCTCTTTTTGCTTGGGTGAACTCATAGGTGTTATAACTGTTTTGAAATGTTGAACGTGTGTTACTGGATCTCTTGTCCCAAAATAATCAGGGCATTTGGAAGCATTGAACTTGGGTAGAGGTTCATATTTTTAATTGCATTTGGAAAGGGGGAGATGTATTGTTGTTCACAATCTCTATCCACCTTGTAAGGGGTTTTCCCCTTTCATATTTCTTGCTTGCTACTTTCAAGGCTTGTTCTTACCTTTTTTTGTTCTCCTCTAGAGCTTGTAGCCATGTCTCCCAGCTTCTTCTTTCTTGGAGCCATTGTTCCTCATCAGGATAAGCCGAGCTAGAGAGGGGATTTCTTTCAAATTCATGCTCAGTTTTTTGGAGCTCGGACTGACCACGTTCAGTTGCCTATCCATTGGATGGTTCAACGGTAAAAGGTTTTGAGATCCTTTCCTCTGCCTAGCTCATAGAGACCTGTTTTCTATTCTGGTTTCGTCGAGCTCTTTCCTTAGCTCGAGGAGTTGGAAAGCTAACTCATGATAGAGAGCATTGTCCCCTACCCTATTCCTATTGGTGGTTAGTGGTGTGTTTCCTTGGATAGCCATTGTTTTGTGATCAGTCGAATTCAATTGTCTTTCAGACCAAGTTATTGCCATGATTTTTTGGGTTATGAGTAGTGTGTGATATACCTTCCTAATTTCTACTTATGAGTGAGGTGAATCTCCATAGGATATAGGGTCAGAAACTTATGATTGACCTTAGAATTTAATCCCCTTGTGTGGGCACCAAAATGTTGAGATTCAATACTTTATAGAAATAGATTAGAGAGAAGTTAGTGTAATGGGCTAAATGTGTGGATCCTTATGAGAGGTCCATCTATTTATGAAAAATTTATGGATACAGGTTTCAGTTATATAATGTGTATAGGTAACTACATGTTAGGAGGCATAATTGGTCTAAAGCACAATATGTCATAGATCCAGGTCAAGTTTTACTTGTGCTGTCCTTGAGCTCGTGCTTTTCTCAAGCTTGTGCTGCCATTGGGATCGGTCTACACTTAAGCTCATGATTCCATTAGGCACAGTCTACACTCAAGCTCGTGCTTCCATTGGGATCGGTCTACACTCAAGCTCGTGTTGCCATTGGGCTCAGTCTGTCCATGGGTGGGATGTCTAGGGTACTTCATCTACTATCTTGGGACTAGTGACTTGGTTTGGGTGGTTTACAAGGGACGGGCTTGGGGTCGGTCCATATGTCCAAACAATTATATCATAAGATAATAGGCAAATTGGACATATGGAGAGAAAAAGCTTCACTATTTAAAATCCATTTTTTAATCATTAGTTACTTTCTAGGAGGAATGGTCAACTATTTCTTTAAAATTGCATAGTTAAGCTTGGTTGACATGGATAAATTCAGGTTGGGTGATTGATTAGTGCTCAAAAAGCACTAAAATAACCATGATTTTATGCACATTAATTGATTAAAAATATATATATTTATATGTTTTATCATATATTTATATAAATTTGTCTTTTTCGGAATCACAGGTATTTTTATTGTTTTTCAGGTATTTTGGCTTAAAAACGCAATTTAAAGACTCAAAGAGGAATACTTGAAGCAATACATCACAAATATATTAATAAATAAGTGGGAAAAGGTCAACAAACATGGAAAAATTGGACAAAATGGGTCGAAAAGGTCAAAAATGTCAAAAAGACGGAAATCGCGCGCCGCAGCCCAGCCGCGCGCGCAGCCCAGCGCCCAACCGCGCGCGCCCCAGCGTGCGGGCACTGTTCACGCGCGCCGAGCTGCGCGCAGCAACAGCCCCAGCAGCCGCCCCTCCGCGCGCCCAACGCGTTTTCGCCCCATTTTTCACGTGCAGCAGCCCCTGTGACGTCATTAATGGCATCAGCAATTCCAATATGCGTTTTTACATTTTTTAATATTTTGTTAACATTGTTTTACTCATTTTTTTCTCTCCATCCTCACCTATAAATACCCCCCTTCCCTTCACTTCAAATCACACCTTAAAAACTCACTTCTCTCTTCTTTCTTTCTCTCATTTCTTAGTTTTTGAGTTTTCTTAGTTTCTTTCTTAGTTTCTAAGCTTTTATTAGTTTTTCTCTTAGTTTTTAGTTCAATTCTCTTAGGTTTAGAGTTCTTCTCTTTTTGAGAGGAACTTGTAATGTTTTTGTAATAATTTAGATTTTTGATTCAATAAATGGGAGTGCAAATTCCGCTTGGAGGTTTTCCAGCTACGGGAATAGCGTCGAAGTTCTGTAAGGATTTTATTTTCTTTACAGTTATTTTTATGCTTTATTCTTACATGTTATATTCAACTTGTCTGTGGTTAAATTTAACTATGCTGGCTGTTTAGTAAATATGATGTAATAATGACGTTGTTATACTTGCGAAATATTAAATAGGTGAAAATCTCTAAAATGAATTGATTTTGTTTTTATTCAAGATTTTATATTAAGAATGTTAGAGAGAAATATATTATTTTTCATTACAAACTTAAACCTGAAAATTAGATTTTAAGGTTTAGTTATCCGGTCTAATTTAGAGTAGTGCTCTTTTATTTGTTGGTACAATCGCCCGGTAGTTAGAGTGAAACTCTATTTCAAAAAATTTTATAAGAATTATTATGTGAAAATGTATTGACAACATGTTTTCAATAGTGGTTTTAAAACTTGAAAGTTAGTACTCGGATAATTAAATTCTTATGTTTAATTTGGACACCTTGAATAATGTTTAAATTGTCTAACCCCACCAAAGGTGGCATTTAAATGGTTCATTTTCAATCTCTTAGAAAAAGGAATTAATTTAATTAAGCATATTAGTTATCAACCCCACCCATAGGTGTTAATTGATTTGTTTAGTTAACAAAGAATATCTAACCCCACCAAAGGTGGTATTTATATAAAAAAGAGAGAATCAATAAAATATCAATTTATATCTTTAATAACCTAGATAATATGAGCAACCATAATTAACTTAGTTATTATATCCATAAATACTCCGCCATTATAAATGATAAAAATTTGCATGAATATTTATTGAATCTGTATATATGTTTATTTTTAGATAATTATTTATTGAATTTGTATCTATGTTTATTTTTATGTTATTAGATTATATTTAATTAATCTGTATATATGTTTATTTTATGTTATTAGATTAGGAACACAAAAACCAAACTATCGTGACAGGATGTTTAGGATTTAATTTTGTTTTTAAAAGTTTGAATAATAAGTTAAAAACCACATACATTCCTTCCTTAGATCGACCTTGGGAGTATACTTATCATTTTCTTCGAAATGATTCGTGCACTTGCGAGAGTTTTATAAATATTAAAACCAAAGTATTGGCAAGAATCGGCGATGCCGGTTTTCGCTCATCAAGTTTTTGGCGCCGTTGCCGGGGAAGGAATAGCGTTTTTAAATTATTTATCAAAATTTTAAAAAACATTTTTGTGCTGTAAATAATTGTGATATTTTAGCAATAATCAAATTTCAAAATTCATAAGAAATAAAAAAAATAAAAAAAAAAATAAAAAAATAAAAAAAAAATAATAATTTTTTTTAAATTGTAAAATAATTTAGAAATTTGAAATTTGAAGTAAAAATATTTTACCGTTCATGAATAGTAAAAAAAATTAAAATTTCAAAATAAATTTTAAGTTAAATAATAGAGCGTGAATAGTAAAATAAAATTACCGTTCATGAATAGTAAAAAAAAATAACATTACTTGAATTTATACCTAATTAACTAAATAACATGAAAAATAAAAATCTAAGGGAGTTCTGTCTAGGAGACTAGTTCTTGGAAGCCTTTGTGCCACTAGTCTTTCCTAAGAACGTTGCTCTGGCTAGGAGAATGGTATTTAAGGAGCCGTTTGCACCACCATTCTTTCCTGGGAGCACTCTTGGTTAATAGTAATTATGTTACAAAAAAAATAAAAAATAAATAAAAAATAATAAAAAAAATAAAAAATAAAAATAAAAAAATAAAAAAAATAAATTTTTTTTTTCTTTTTTTATTTAACTAGTTTTGTTTAGTGCTTTGTATTAAATAACATGTAAATTTTCTCTAAATTTTTTATTTTGTTGACAGGAGTTTTAAATTTACGTTTACAATAGTCTATGCGTGGTAGGAGATCCTTAGGAAACCCCCCTTCCACCATATGTAAATAATTTTCATAAATTTAAAAAAGTGTCAACAAAATTGGATTCTACCCATCAACCTGTTTTTGAGCCAAACATAGAACCAAGTCTTAATCCTTTACTAGAACCAAAAGAAATGGAGGAAAACCAACATATTAGGGAAACCACGATGAAGGAGTTTGCAAGACCGGTGATTGGCACGGCAACTGCCGCTATCCAGTTGGGAGAGGCTGCTCGGAATTATGACCTTAAAAATATTCATTTTTCTATGCTTCCTTCCTTTTATGGGTTACCTAATGAAGATTCTCTTTCCTTTATGAGAGATTTCTATGCTACGGTCCAAACATTCCCCCTCGGTATTCTAAACGAGGATCAACTTAGGATGAGATGTTTTCCCTACACTTTAAAGGATAAGGCCAGAGCTTGGTTGATGTCACTTCCCCCAGGTTCTCTGATGACATGGGGTAACATTTACAATAAATTCATGGGAAAATTCTATTCCCATATAAAAACATCAAATTTGAGAGGAAAGATTGCTACTTTCTCTCAGATGGAAGGAGAACCATTCCATGAAGCTTGGGATAGGTTCAAAATGTTTCTCACTCAATGTCCCCATCATAGCTTTCCCCTGCAGTTGCAGAACCAATTCTTTTACGATGGACTTACACAACAATGTCAATTCATTGTCGACAACGCTGCAGGAGGAGCAATAGGAGAAAAGACTGCCTCAGAGACGTATAACCTCTTTGAGATGTTGGGTGCTAATTCCCAACAGAAAAGCTCCCGAGTGAGAAAAGCTGGAGTTCATGAAATCGACTCCAGTAATGAAGTTCAACAACAACTTGTTCAACTGACTAAGCAAGTTGCCCTTCTCGCTACACAAACCAACACCAATAATGATCAATATGGTTTGTATAGCAACATGGGACATGGTACTGAAGCCTGTCCATATCAAGGAGAAACAACTGGACCTGAACAGGTCAATGTGTTGGGAGCATATCAACAGAGACCAAGGTTTGACCCCAATTCAAATACCTATAATCCTGGGTGGAGAAGTCATCCAAATTTCTCTTGGAGGCAAAACAACCCTCCTTTCACTCAAAGCTCAAACCAGGCAGGCCAGCAATTCCACCCACCTATTCCAAGAAGCATTCCCAATAAACCAACCCTGGAGGACAACTTGAATTCTTTTATTCAAGTTTGTAGGGATAACCAATCTAAAACCAATCAACGGTTGGACTCTGTGGAAGCTTCTATTAAAAAGGTGGAAGTTCAAGTTGAACAGTTAGTTGAACATTTGCAAAAAGGCAAAGACTAATTTGATACTTAAATGAATTCAATGAAGAGGAGACATTGAGTTTTTCATTCTGCAATCTCCAAGCAACGTCTTACTAGAGGACGATAAATTTTAGTCCTGTATGGGAGGTCACCCATTATTGTATTTTGCTTTGTTTTAGTTTGCGTGTAATAAAAATTCAAATGAAATAAATTTGTTTGTTTCAAAAATTGTGTCCATTCGTTTAAATTTAAATTAAAAAAAAAATTTAGGTTCCTTGCACCTTTTTGCTTTAAGCCTTTACGTTTTATCAAGTTATAAAAATATCTACTAAGAGCAAAATGTTGATACACAATAGGAGGAGGATCATTTTTCAACTACAAACAACCATGGGAGATGCTGAAGATAGGCGGAAAAAGATGAAAGAATATACAATGCCAATCATTGGCAATGTAACTTCCGGTATCCAATTACAAGAGGCTGCAAGGAATTATGAATTGAAAAAGATTCATTATTCTTTGTTACCTTCCTTTTACGGTATCCCTAATGAAGACCCTTTAAATTTCATTCGAGAATTCTATGCTATTGTCCAAACCTTTCCACTACATGCAATTAATGAAGATCAACTTAGGATGAGGTGTTTTCCTTACACTCTCAAAGATAAAGCTTGGTCATGGTTCATTACTCTACAGTCAGGTTTTCTTAAAACTTGGGAGGCAGTCTATGAAATTTTTATGGGTAGGTTCTATTCCCATCAAAAGACTGTTGATCTAAGAACAAAGATAGCAACATTTTCTCAAATGTATGAAGAGCCCTTTCATGAAGCTTGGGAACGATTCAAACTCCTTTTCATTCAATGTCAAAATCATAGCTTTCCATTACAGCTACAAAACCAATTCTTTTATGATGGATTGACACTACAGAGTCAATACATGGTTGATAATGCTGCTGGAGGTGCTGTAGGAGAAAAGACCGCAGAGGAAACCTATAATCTCTATGAGCTATTGGGTTCTAATTCCCAACAAAGAGGTGGTAGAAGGAACGCAAAGGTCAATGAAGTCGGCTCTGATAATGAGATAACCTTGCAACTTGCTGAATTGACTAAACAAGTGAAATTCCTCACTTCCCACCAAATTTCAAATCAAGAGGTATGTGAAGTGTGTTGTTCAATTGGGCATGGTACTCATAATTGTTCAAATACTTGTGATTCTAGTATCGATGCCATAGAGGAAGTCCAATCTTTTCAAAGGTATCATCCAAACACCTATAATCACCCAGCCTATACCCAATATCCAACGCTAAGGTCGGATAACAACCACCCTTACCCACCAAGCCAATCTTTTAAGCCAACCTTAGAAGATAGCTTGAATGCTTTTATTCAAGTTAGTCGTGACAACCAATTGATGACTAATCAAAGGCTGAACACCATGGAGGCTTCGGTTAAAAGAATTGAATCTAAAGTTGGGCAACTGGCTGAACAAATGCAAAAGAAAGAACCAGGAAAGTTGCCCAGTCAACCAGAACAAGCAAAGGATGTTAGAACCCTTCGAAGTGGTAAGGTAGTCAATACCAGTTTACCTGAAATCTCTAACAATCTACCTTGTAGTTCAGGTAACAAAGAAGGCGATATTCTAATCTCGCAAAAAGGAGAAACAAGTGTTAAACTTAACAAGCCTTCTGAAAAACTCATTGGGGGGTCATCTGACACCCCCAAAATTCAAAAGACAACAGAACCACACGAGATGCAAGTACCTTTTCCCCACCGGTTAAAAGAATCCAAACAAGATAAGCAATTCAATGATCTTTTTAATATGCTCTCTAAAGTAAATATCAATTTACCATTATTAGAAGTGATCATGAATGTGCCCTCATATGCCAAGTTTTTCAAAGAGTTGAACACTAAGAAAAGGAGGTATGAACTGAATGAACGAGTAGTAGTATCAGAAATTTCTAGCGCTGTACTTCAGCACAAACTACCCCCTAAGTTGAAAGACCCTGGAAGTTTTATTATAAACATAACTATGGGGGATAAGAAGGTTGCTAAAGCAATACTTGATTTAGGTGCTAGTATAAATTTGATGCCCTACTCTATATTCTTACAACTCAATCTAGGGGATTTAAACTATGTCCCTTCAACTTGCAGATAGATCTCTTAAATATCCAGAGGGAATAGTTGAGGATGTTTTGGTACAGGTAGACAAACTGATAATACCTATTGACTTTGTGGTTCTGGATATGCAAGAAAATCCAGCATTGGACAGAGAGCACACAATATTGCTTGGTAGACCATTTATGGCAACTACTACAACTATTATTGATGTCCAAGATGGAAATTTGACAATGACAGTCTTAGGAGAGACTGTTCATTTTAAAGTTTTTGATTCTTCACCTTTCCCTTCTATTTCTGCCATCGATGAAATATTCGATGTTGATCCTTTGGATAATCTTGTCCAAAACACCTTTTTCCGAACCAGAATAGAAGACAAGCTTGAAACCGTTCTTACACTTGAAAAGGTTGAAGAAGATTTAGATGAAGAAATTAAGGGTACCTTGAACAACTAGACAATAATGAAGTGATGACAAAATCTAGTACACTTTTAAATCTACCTAGTTCTTCATCTATTAAAGAGGCCAATCCACCTGAACTTGAACTCAAAGACTTACCTGAGCACTTAAAATATGTGTTTTTGGGAGAAGGAGAAACTTATCCAGTGATAATTTCTTCAACCTTGACCAAACCACAAGAAAAGGAACTCATCAAAGTGCTTAAACAGTTTAAGAAATCTATAGGTTGGAGTATAGGAGATATAAGAGGCATTAGTCCAACAATGTGTATGCACAAGATCAACTTGGAGGATGGTGCTAAACCTGTACGAGAGGCCCAAAGAAGACTAAACCCAAACATGCAAGAGGTAGTTAAAAAAGAAATTCTTAAATTATTAGAAGAAGGGATTATCTATCCTATTGCGGATAGTAAGTGGGTTAGTCCAGTGCATGTGGTACCAAAGAAATCTGGGATAACAGTTGTTAAGAATGACAAAAGTGAATTAGTGCCCACTAGAATAATCACTGGATGGAGAATGTGTATAGATTTTAGGAAACTAAATTTATATACGAAAAAGGATCACTTTCCTCTTCCATTCATTGATCAAATGTTGGAAAGATTAGCTGGGCACGAATTTTACTGTTTTTTGGATGGACTGTCTGGATATTATCAAGTACCCATAGCACCAGAAGATCAGGAAAAGACCACATTTACATGTCCTTTTGGGTCATTTGCTTTTCACAGAATGCCATTTGGGTTATGCAATGCCCCTGCCACTTTCCAGAGATGCATGATATCTATTTTCTCGGACATGGTGTAGAAATTCATTGAGATTTTCATGGACGATTTCTCTATCTTTGGGAACTCATTTGATGATTGCTTACATAAATTGACTTTGGTTTTAGAAAGATGCATTGAATGCAATCTAACCCTTAGTTGGGAGAAAAGTCATTTTATGGTTCAACAAGGGATAGTTTTAGGACATATAATTTCAAACAAGGGTATTGAAGTTGATAAGGCAAAAGTTGAATTGATATCCAAACTACCTCCCCCTACATCTGTGAAGGGGATAAGAAGCTTCTTGGGACATGCAGGATTTTACAGACGATTTATTAAAGATTTCTCTAAAATAAGTCGTCCCTTATGTAACTTGCTATCCAAAGATGCTGATTTTGATTTCAACAATGACTGCCTTACTTCCTTTAATACCTTGAAAGATAAACTAACATCTACCCCTGTTATTATGGCACCAAACTGGTCTTTACCCTTTGAAATAATGTGTGACGCTTCTGATTATGCAATAGGAGCAGTCCTGGGACAAAGAGTGGATAAGCGTTTACATGTCATCTACTATGCTAGCACAACACTCAATGATGCCCAGATGAATTACACCACCACTGAAAAGGAATTCTTGGCTATAGTATTCTCTTTAGACAAATTTCGGTCTTATTTAGTAGGATCTAAAGTGATTGTGCATTCTGATCATGCTGCTTTAAGATATCTATTAAGTAAACCAAATGCCAAGCCAAGATTAATCAGGTGGGTCTTACTCTTACAAGAATTTGACCTAGAAATCAAGGATAAGAAAGGCAGTGAAAACTTAGTAGCTGACCATTTGTCTAGGTTGATTTCTGACTTTAATTCTCTTAAAGATGAGAGTAATGACGATATAGTTGAAACCTTTCCTGATGAACAGTTATTTTTCATAGGTCCGAACCCATGGTATGCTGATATTGTAAACTATCTTACCACTGGTGTTTTGCGACCTAACACTTCATATCAGGACAAGAAAAGGTTTTTTAAAACTATTAAGGACTATTTCTGGGATGACCCTTATTTATACAAGATTGGTCAAGATCAAGTCATCCGGAGATGTGTACCTGAAGAAGAACATAAGAGCATTCTGACTTTTTGTCATGAACTTCATTGTGGGGGTCATTTTGGAGGTGAAAAGACAGTCCGTAAGATATTACAGTCTGGATTCTTTTGGCCCACTCTTTTTAAAGATGCTCATATGTTTTGTGCACAATGTGATAGATGTCAAAGAACAGGAAACATAAGCAAAAGAGATGAAATGCCTTTGACATCTAATTTAGTTGTTGAACTCTTTGATGTATGGGGGATTGACTTTATGGGTCCTTTCCCCCCATCTAATGGTTTTCAATACATTTTGGTTGCTGTGGATTATGTGTCCAAGTGGGTAGAAGCTATCCCCACCAAAACCAATGATGCTAATGTTGTTGTGAAATTCTTGAAAGATTTCATATTCAGTAGGTTCGGAACGCCTAGAGCTATTATAAGTGATGGAGGTAGCCATTTTTGTAACAAACTCTTTGATGGAGTACTAAACAAGTACAACATCACACATAAGGTAGCTACTCCATATCATCCTCAAACTTCCGGTTTAGTGGAAGTAAGTAATAGGCAAATTAAGGGAATACTAGAACGCACTGTGCGTCCTTCAAGGAAGGATTGGGCATTTAAGTTAAATGATGCCTTATGGGCATATCGCACCGCTTATAAAACACCTATTGGGATGAGCCCTTACCGGTTAATCTTTGGGAAAGCGTGCCACCTTCCAGTTGAACTTGAACACAAGGCTTACTGGGCAATTAAAGAGCTAAACATGGATTTGGATAAAGCAGGTGAAAAACGATTACTCCAGCTTCATGAGTTGGAAGAAATTAGGAATGAAGCTTATGAGAATGCCAAATTATACAAAGAGCGTACTAAGCGCTATCATGACAAGAGGCTAGTTCCTAAGACTTTTCACCCTGGAATGAAAGTTCTTTTATTTAACTCTCGTTTGAGATTGTTTCCAGGAAAGCTGAGATCAAGATGGGATGGACCATTCACAATAGTTCAGGTATTTGAACATGGAGTGGTAGAACTATTGGACTCCAAGACACAAAAAACGTTCAAAATTAATGGCCATCATGTCAAGCCTTATTTAGAAGAACCAAACAACATTGCTGAAATAGATTGCATTTGGCTGAGTAATCCTTAGCACTAAAAAGATACGTCTTGCTAAGACGTTAAACTAAGCGCTGGATGGGAGGCAACCCATCATGTTAGGTAATTTTTTGTTATTTGTTTTATTTACTTAATTTTATTATTTATTTTAGTTTACTTGTATGTGAATAATTTTTAAAATTGTTAAAACTAAAATATTTGTTGAGATGTTAGAAGTTCACAACGATCTGTCTGTATACACTTTAATGATGAATATGATGGATGCACCTGCATTTCTTCATTACTACTTACACATTCTCAAGAAATAGGTAATCTTTCTCCTCTTTTCTCTTTATCTTTAATTTGCAGTTGTTACATTGAGGACAATGTAAGTTCTAGGTTGGGGGTGGTGAAAAGTTACCATGCTTAATAAAAAAAATAATAAAATATATATATATATATATATATAAAAATTATCACAAAAATGTATCATTTCTTTAAATCAAATTTAAGTAAATAGTTAAGTCTTTGGTACTGTTAGATTAATTTTTGAAAACATATCATGAAATATTTTGTAATTATTTTTGATAATTAGTTAGTTTTTGTCATAACTAGTATTTCTTGATAAAATGTGGAAATTATATTAAACCCAAAATCGGTGTTTATGAATTGTTTTTAGTGGAGACTACCCTTGTGAGATATAATTTGAGCCTAATTTCTTTTATTCAAAGTGAAATATATATTTTTTCTACTCCAAACACATTTCTTATTTATTCAAAAGTTTAGATGATCTCTATAGGTATTAGCATTGAATGTATGAATTTTTTCTCATCTTAATAGAGTATCATATATTTTTTATTATTATTTTTATTTAAATTAAACGATTTGAGTAGAAATTGATAGTATATGCTTATATCTCATTCATGCATGACTGCTACAAAAACAAAAAGACATATCTGGGGTTACCTAAACCAAGATCAAACAGAAAAGCCACAAAATTAACCACTCACCAAAATCCAAAAAATGTACAATCTGTACATGGGTTGACTCTCTAAAAAATACATATATTAAAAAAAATGTATAGAGAGATAAAAAAAAATAGTATCATCTACATACTATGACCCACATTGCCAACAAAGTTGTGAGTAAAGGTTAAATACAAAAGAAAGATATAGGAAGTAATTCCCTAAAAAGTCATTGCAATTTCTTCATTTGTAAAAAGCATATATCTTGAAATTCTTAATGAGTTTGATTTATGCATGAAAATAATTTTTATATATGATATCTTTATAATTTATACATTCGATTCCTTTCATGAGATCAATGTTAAAATAACACTTTGAGCCTTTATTCTTTATACATATGCGAAAATATTAGTTCATTTCTATACATCAACTCTTTCACATATAAATTAGTATGAGTGTTTGAACCCATAGGATTCAGTGCTTTGAGAGTATTGACTTGTGAGGAATAGAGTCGAAGCGAATTCTGATTCATGACACTGAAATTGGGTAAAATTAAATTGATACATTTTTGAAATGAAATATGAAAATGATTTTCGACTAATTATTATAATAAAATCATGATTGTTTAAAGAGATTAAAATAACTTATGCTTGAGATTTTAATTATGATCTTAAAGGAGATTAAAAAGTATGAGATATTTTTGTGATATGTTGTTTTCTTTTATTCTTAAATTAATTTTTGATTGTGTTGTAATTTTAATTTTTGATTTGATTGTTTTTATTTTTACATTTAGTTCAATGTTTGTGGGTATCATTACTGAAAACCCTCACGAGACTCAAACTCGTCCACTAGGGCAACCAAGGGATTTAACGGCTTGTTGCATAGGCTAAATGCAACCGTTTCAATCCACGAAAGTGATTTAGGATAGTTTCATTTTTAGCTTTTATCGCTTCTCTTACTAAGAGACTAGCAAGAAGCTGGTTGGGGGTTGTGATGAGTGCTCAAAAAGCACTAAAATAACCATGATTTTATGCACATTAATTGATTAAATATATATATATTTATATGTTTTATCATATATTTATATAAATTTGTCTTTTTCGGAATCACGGGTATTTTTATTGTTTTTCAGGTATTTTGGCTTAAAAACGCAATTTAAAGACTCAAAGAGGAATACTTGAAGCAATACATCACAAATATATTAATAAATAAGTGGGAAAAGGTCAACAAACATGGAAAAATTGGACAAACTGAGTCGAAAAGGTCAAAAAGACGGAAATCGCGCGCCGCAGCCCAGCGCCCCATGCCGCGCGCGCCCGCGCGCGTTGACATGCCCATCCGCGCACGCCCCAGCGCACGGGCACTGTTCACGCGCGCCGAGCTGCACGCAGCGACAGCCCCAGCGCGCGCGCGCAGCCGCCCCTCCGCGCGCCCAACACGTTTTCGCCCCATTTTTCACGTGCAGCAGCCCCTGTGACGTCATGCTGACGTCATTAATGACATCAGCAATTCCAATATGCGTTTTTACATTTTTTAATATTTTTTTAACATTTTTTTACTCATTTATTTCTCTCCATCCTCACCTATAAATACCCCCCTTCCCTTCACTTCAAATCACACCTTAAAAACTCACGTCTCTCTTCTTTCTTTCTCTCATTTCTTAGTTTTTGAGTTTTCTTAGTTTCTTTCTTAGTTTCTAAGCTTTTCTTAGTTTTTCTCTTAGTTTTTAGTTCAATTCTCTTAGGTTTAGAGTTCTTCTCTTTTTGAGAGGAACTTGTAATGTTTTTGTAATAATTTAGATTTTTGATTCAATAAATGGGAGTGCAAATTCCGCTTGGAGGTTTTCCAGCTACGGGAATAGCGTCAAAGTTCTGTAAGGATTTTATTTTCTTTACAGTTATTTTTATGCTTTATTCTTACATGTTATATTCAACTTGTCTGTGGTTAAATTTAACTATGCTGACTGTTTAGTAAATATGATGTAATAATGACGTTGTTATACTTGCGAAATATTAAATAGGTAAAAATCTCTAAAATGAATTGATTTTGTTTTTATTCAAGATTTTATATTAAGAATGTTAGAGAGAAATATATTATTTTTCATTACAAACTTAAACCTGAAAATTAGATTTTAAGGTTTAGTTATCCGGTCTAATTTAGAGTAGTGCTCTTTTATTTGTTGGTACAATCGCCCGGTAGTTAGAGTGAAACTCTATTTCAAAAGTTTTTATAAGAATTATTATGTGAAAATGTATTGACAACATGTTTTCAATAGTGGTTTTAAAACTTGAAAGTTAGTACTCGGATAATTAAATTCTTATGTTTAATTTGGACACCTTGAATAATGTTTAAATTGTCTAACCCCACCAAAGGTGGCATTTAAATGGTTTATTTTCAATCTCTTAGAAAAAAGGAATTAATTTAATTAAGCATATTAGTTATCAACCCCACCCATAGGTGTTAATTGATTTGTTTAGTTAACAAAGAATATCTAACCCCACCAAAGGTGGTATTTATATAAAAAAGAGAGAATCAATAAAATATCAATTTATATCTTTAATAACCTAGATAATATGAGCAAGCATAATTAACTTAGTTATTATATCCATAAATACTCCACCATTATAAATGATAAAAATTTGCATGAATATTTATTGAATCTGTATATATGTTTATTTTTAGATAATTATTTATTGAATTTGTATCTATGTTTATTTTTATGTTATTAGATTATATTTAATTAATCTGTATATATGTTTATTTTATGTTATTAGATTAGGAACACAAAAACCAAACTATCGTGACAGGATGTTTAGGATTTAATTTCGTTTTTAAAAGTTTGAATAATAAGTTAAAAACCACATACATTCCTTCCTTAGATCGACCTTGGGAGTATACTTATCATTTTCTTCGAAATGATTCGTGCACTTGCGAGAGTTTTATAAATATTAAAACCAAAGTATTGGCAAGAATCGGCGATGCCGGTTTTCGCTCATCAGTGACCTTTATGGGATATCGTTTCATCATAATTTTTTTCAGTGACATGTTTTTGATGCAATGTTGGTCATTTGGCTAGAGATACAATGGGAAGTTGCTTGAATTTTGATGTGCCATGGATGACGATGATCTAAGCTTATCATCCTAGGGCGTTGATTTTGGATGACATTATTTGGAAAGTAGTGCATATGCCTCATCAAGTGTGGCATGCATCCATAGTTTGGAAAATGGCAAGATAGGTAGTGTGATCTAGAAGGAAATTTGTCTGAATAGTACAACTTAGAAAGTAGCAATCCATCAAATCTAATGCAACCTAGGTGGCGGTGTCCGAGAAAGCATAACCTTGGAGGTAGCATTCTAGACAGTGTATCATTTTGAGGTACAACTTGTTCAGTTAAGGTCTAATCTTCCTTCACTTGTGAATCTCTAATCTCCTAGATTGATATTTGTCTTACATGTAGCTACAAACTATAGGATTAGTAATATTGTTGGCATGCCTTTCCTTACTTGATTATATCGATTGTTTAGCCTTGGGTGGTTCCTTAGGGTAAGCCAAGAAAGTTTGGTTTAGATTACATGTTTCTACACAAATGGTAGTCATTGGAAAATGGCTGATATCTTTGCTTTATGAAGTTATAGAAGTGTAATTCCAATCGATGATTATTTGACCAAGCTCGGTACTTGGTTAGTGGTGTGCAATAGGTCTAAGTTTGGTTCTCATTTTGATAAGATGAGAAGCCTGGTTTCCTCAATTGGTTCGGTGAGTGGAGCATGGCCCAACCTAAGATCCAATTCCTACATATCTTGGCGATGATCTGGGTTCCTATTGGTTGCTACCTAGAGTCAGGTCAACTAACCTCTTTTTGTGTGTTTCTGTTCAATTGAAGCAAGCCAAGGGTGGATGGCTAGTCTTGGGTGTCAACTGGAACACAACCTTGCTGTAAAAGCAAGACATCATCAGGAACATGTTGGGAACTCATTTTAGTGACTTAGTTGATTAATGGGTTTGTTTAAAAAGAAAATATAGACGAAGAGCGCAACAAACACGTCAAAGAGTGCAAAGAACAAGATAAATGTGCTTGACTTTTTTGTCAGCTCAAATTAGTTAGAAGCCAATTTTTGTGTTCATTTTTTGTCAGCTCTGGTTTTGTCCATATCACGTAAGAATACAAGAAATCAAATTTTTTTTTCAAATTTCTAAACATATCCTTTATCCAAAAGAGAAAGTGACTTCTCTATCTATTTAAGATAATAATTTTATTTTATTTTTTATTTTATAGCAAATCATTTTGTGTATTGTATATGTTATATATTGCTCCTTAGTGAGCAAATTAGAAAAGTCCCACATTGGTTAGAAATGAAGATGGGTGTTAGTTTTGGGGCTATAAATAAAGCTCTCCTTCACCATTTGTAAACATCCCAAAATTTGTAAATCTTCCTCTCTTTTGTAAGGGTAATTGATTAGCTCAATTTTGCCCAATTAGTTGTAATTTTGGAGTTCATCAAATTGGAGATAGTGGAAGTGGTCAACGACGCCCGAGGACCTAGATAACATTTATATTGAATCTCGTTAAATTTCTGGTGTTATTATTTTTCTGCTTTAATATTTCTGTTTCAATATCTGTTTTAGTTTATTTTAGCATTATATTTCCAATAGCATTATTTTGTCGGGTTAGTTTGAGTTCTATTCATTTAAATCATAAGTGGATAGTTACTACTTAGAATAGGGAAAATATACCCGATTTTTCCAACAGTATATATAGAGAAAACATATATGAGATGAGGTGGTCTTAGAAACGGATATTTATTGGGTTTTTTAATTTAATATGTCTAATAAATTTGTACTATAATATTATTTCATTTTATTTAAATATCGTTTCATTAAATTATAAATTAATAGTTTTAATTTTAAATATATATTATATATATTTTTTATTAAACTTACATTATTATAAATAATAAATGTATCATATTTTATTTTATTTTATTTTACTTGTCTTATTTAGGTTCATTAGTATAAATAAGATATATCAATTGATATTATTTTATTAATATCTAATCTGATTAAAAATTTAGGAAAAAAAATGAGAAAAATTAATAAATTATAAGATAAGTTTTATTAACATCACATTTTAATTTAAACAATTTATCCTATTGTATAGTTTCAAATCGTAGGACTATTTTATGTTACAATATGCTTAAGCTAATTAATAGCCTTTTCTGGTTCGAATCACTTTCCGGTTAGGATTTGTACAATTGAAGTTTCGACTTTTTCAAAAGCTAATGTTGCAAATTAATGATTTTAACAATTCATTTTAAATATATAATAACTCAAATTTAAAATATTTAAAATTTAAAATTAATTAACCTAAAAATATATATTAATTACCTATAGATGAAAGTAATTAAATAATTAAAGATAAATTGTTATATTCATTAGTTAATAAAATTGATTTCTTAATCCAAACCAACTGAAGTTTTGCTTTCATTCTATAGATTTATCAAGTCATTCATTTTTTTTAATTTGTTTGTCAAGTTAAAAATGTTCAAATGGTTATATATTGTCGTCTTAATAGTTGTTAGGGAAAATTTTACTACGTATATGTGACCCTTTTTTATTGGTCAATGTCATTTTTGATCGGTTAAAAATGGTGCTAAAAATGGTGCAAATAGAACATAAATATTAAAAGAAGTGCTGACATTAGATGGAATTTGTAGGCATTTTTTGTTGATCCATTCAAGCAATTGAAAGGGTCTATCTCCGATTGGTTGCAATTTGGATCTTCATTTATGAGAAAAGTTTCTTTACTCATTGCACCCAAATTCAAGTTCAAAAGTGACTTTTTGTCTTCTTTTGTTGACATTAGTAGTATATTCCTTGTTATTCTTCTCAATTTACTCATGAATGCTTTCCAAATCAATCCTTTCGAAAATAGGTAACAAATCCATAGGAGTGAGAAGCTTAAAACCATAAACAATCTCAAAAGGGGAATGATCAATGGTAGAATGTATACTCATATTATAAGAAAATTCAATAAAAGGTAAACAATCTTCTCATTGTTTTAAGTTCTTTTGAATAACAACCTATAATAAAGTAGACAATGTTATATTGATTACCTTAGCCTGACCATCAGTTTAAGGGTGACATGTGATAGAGAATAAAAGTTTAGTTACCAATTTGGTCAATGGAGTTTTCCAAAAGTAACTAAAAAACTTAACATCTATATTCGGCACAATACTTTTAGGTATAACCTAACAATTTCCCTAAAGAAGAACTTCGCTATATATGTAGCATCATCAATTTTATGACATGTTATGAAGTGTACCATTTTAGAAAATCTATCAACAACTTGAAAAATTGAGTCCCTCCCCTTCTTTGACCTAGGAAAATCTAAAATGAAATCCATAGAGATGTCTACCCAAGGTGTACTAGGCACAAGTAAAGGTGTATACAGTCATTGAGGTAGGACTTTAGAGTTAGCTTGTCTACAAGTGAAGCATCTAGAGCATATTAGGTCTATATTTTGCCTCATGTTTGGCCAATAAAAATGCTCATGCATAATGTCTAATGTTTTTTTGACATCAAAACGTCCCATTAACCCTCCCTTCTAGGCTTCCTTCAATAAAGATTCATGCATGGAACAATTGGGTATACACAATTATTTTTCCTTAAATAAATACCCATCTAATTTATAGAACTTACCAAAAGTAAACTTTTCACATATAGTATAAACAGAAGAAAAATCAACATCATTGAAATATAATTCCTTAATATATTCAAAGCCTAATAGTCTAGTATTTAAGGTAGAAATCTAAGCATACCTTTGTGATAATACGTCAACCACTAGATTCTCCTTGCCTCTTTTGTAATGAATAACATAAGGAAATGTCTCATAAATCCATCCACTTGGCATGTCTACGATTCATCTTACCCTTACTCTTTAAGTGCTTCAAGGATTCATGATCCATGTGGATAATGAATTCTTTTGGCCATAGATAGTATTACCATGTTTTAAGGGTCCTTACCAAAGCATAGAGTTTTTTGTCATATGTTGGGTAGTTGAGAGCTACCCCATTGACGTTCTCACTGAGCTAGGCTATAAGCATATAATCTAACAACAAAATTGCTTCTATACCTATTCTTGAAGCATCACACTCAACTTCAAATGGTTTAGAAAAATCAAGCATTGCTAAAACAGGTGCATAACATAATCTCTCTTTTAACATGTTAAAAACCCTTTACTGTTCCTTTTCCCATAGAAACTCAATAGTCTTTTTAATAACATCAATTAATGGTACAACTAGTATACTAAAATCTTTGACAAACCTATGATAAAAACTAGCTAAACCATAAAAGTTTTTTACCTCAGTCATAGATTTAATTGTGGGCCAATCCTTAATTGCCTTCATCATTTCCTCATCTACTTCTATTCTTTTAGAACTTACAATTAAAAAAAAACTAACATTTCCATGAAAAACATCACATTTTCAAATTAGCATATAATTTTTCTTTCCTCAACACCTCAAGTACATTTCGTAAGCGTAAAACATGCTCTTCTAAGTTCTTACTATAAATGAGATAATGAGTGCTAAAAGCACTAAATATACTAGGTTTTAATGTCATTTAATTAATAAAATATATTTTTATTTGCTTTATTCTATTATATTTTAGACAAATCTATTTGTTTATATTAATGGATATATTATAGTGTTTTATAGGTATCTTAATATATAAATATTAAAATAATGAAAAATACTTGTGTTTATCACACTTTTTGGAGCATAAATGAATATCATTTATTTAATATTATCCAAAATGAATAAAAGAGATAATGCAAAATAAATAAAAATAATTGTATTCTGCAGTACAATGAGGTTTGAACTGGTCAAAAATCTGGTTATGATCTGATCGTACCGTGACCAAGAAAATAAGCTTTCAAGTTGTGTTTTTAACAACTTTTTCTCTCCCTTGTTCTGTAGATTTTTATATTTTTAGCTTTTAGAATTTATTTAGTTCTTCTCTCAATTTTGAGGAAGAACATTTTTATGTTTTAATAGTTTCAAGTTTTTGATTTAACAAATGCTGAAATGCAATTACTATCAGAGTTTTTCTAGTCTTAGAATCAATTCTTTACAGTTCTGTAAGGATATTGTTAAGGTATTAATTATATTCCTTTTGCAATCCATATATTTGCGATCAATGAAAACATGTCTTGATGATAGTGATTATGATATAATAATAACATTTTTATACTTGCAAAATGTTGAATAGGTAAAATATTTTCTTAAAATAAATTGATTTTATTTTTATTCAAGATTTCTATAAAAAAATGTTATTTGAAGGAGTACATTACTCTTAATAACAAACTTAATATGAGTTAAAATTAAGATTTAATTACTTGGAGTTCATTTAGAGTAATATTCTTTTATTTTAGATTTAATTATTTGGATATTTAAAGCAAAACTCTATTTCAAAGGTTTTTTTACAAATAATTCCTATTTGAAAATGTATTCACAACATATTTTCTAAAATAATTTTAACACTTCGAAGTTATTTTTCAGATAGTTACATTCTTAAGTTTAATTTAGACATCTTGAATAAAGTGTAATTAATTGACTCTTCTTAAAGCTAAAATTTAATACTTAATTAATTAATTGGCTCCGCTTACGGATATTAGTTAAGTAATATTAAACAAAAAAATTTGGGCCCCTCTAAGGACACTTTCATATTAAAAATAGAAAATCAATAAATATCAATAAATATCAATTTATATCTTTAATAACTTAGATAATATGAGCAAGTATAATTACTAAAATATTATATCCATTATTCTCCATTGTTTAAAAATGAATTAAATTTCATGAGTATTTGTTTAATCCATGTCTATTTTTATCTTTATGCATTTAGATTAGTTTTTTCAAAAAATCAAATCATTATTAAAGAATGTTTAGGTTTAATTTTGTATTTGAAATTTTGAATAATTAAATACCACACATTATTACTTCCTTGAATCGACCTTATGAATATACTTATAATTTCTATAAATGATTTGTACACTTGCGAGAATTAATAAAATTTAAAATGTATAAATATTTACAAAATCGGTACCGATTTTATTCATCAAGTTTTTGGAGTCTTTGATGGAGAAGTAAATGGTGATTTTTATATCATTATCAAATCTTAAAAATTTTATATGATGTAAATATTATGATATTTATTTTTAGAATTTAATTTTAAATCTAAAAATATATTAGATTTTAATATTACGTTCATAAACATAAAGTAAAAAAGTAAAAAAATCAGATATAAGCGAGAACTTAAAATATTATATTCTTTTTCATACAAAACAAAATCATAAATAAAAGATATTAGTTGTAAATTCAAATTTAAATCTTTAAAAAAATAAAAACCTAATTTTTTTTAATAATTTTTGTGATTTAAGGTTCATAATAAAAAATAAATAAACTTAAATTTAAAATAATTTAATTTAATTGTTAAATTTAGAAAATCTAAATAAACAGCAAAATTGAAAAATGAAAAAGAAATACAAAAAAATTGAAAAAGTAGTTCAGGGATTGTTCAAGGAAATTGGAACAGTAAAATCTAAAAAATTTAATGTAAAAAAAATAAAAAGCTAATGTTACGGGATAGTAAATCCGGGAACAATAATTTCATTAAAAAATAAAAAATAAAAATAAATCTAAAATTTGAATTTAAAATTTATATAATAAAATAAAAATTAATTTTTAATTTAATTTTTATTTTACAATTCAATATCTAAATAAATACATCAATAAAAATATTAATAATTAATTAAATAAAAAGTTGTAATAAATTTAAATTTAATTATTAAATTTCAATAGATAATATTTAATTGATTAATTAATTAATTAATAAAAAAATTAGAGTTCATACTGAACCGAGTTTGCAATAGCATAGAAAAATAGTTCGTTATGGCACCATTAAAGAACAAATATAAAAAAATAAAGAAAACTAACTATATAATAGTATGAAAAGTAAAGGTCTAAGAGAGTTTTGTCTAGAAAACTAGTTCTTGGAAACCTTTGTGTTACTAGTTTTTCTAGAAACGTTGATCTATTTAGTTAATATTGATTATGTTATTTTTCACATGTAGTAATAGAGTTATTGAATCTAAAGACACAAATAACTTTCAAAGTCAATGGGCACCATGTTAACCTTATTTAAAAGGATAATACACCATGGCTGGCGTTGATTCCATATTGATAATTAATTTATCCTCAACATCATGAAAATGCGTCTTACTGAGATGTTAAACCAAGTGTTGGATGGGAGGCAACCTATCACTTATTATGTCTGTGAGCATAATTATTTCAAGCTGATGTTGGTTACACCTTGTTTTCCACATCAAATCATTAACACATCAAACGTATTGATGACTTTTATATCTCTATTCTTACAATTTATATTTCTTAAACATTGAGGACAATGTAGATTCTACGTTAGGGGTGGGTATATAAAAGTTACACATTTTATTTATTTCTTTTATTAGTAATTTATTTGTTTAATAATTTTTAGTTTTTTTTAGAGTAATTTAAAATTTTTCACAAAATTTGATCATGTCTTAGAATTAAATTTAAACGATGATGAAGTCTTTGTGCACTATTAGATTAATTTCCAAAAAACATATCATGAATTAATGTGATAATTAGTTAGTTTTTGTCATGATAAATATTTCTTGATAAGACGTGTAAATTATATTAAACCCAAAATCGGTGTTTAGGAATCAAATAGTTGAGACTATCCTTATGAGAAATATTTTGAGCCTATTATCCTTTATTCCAAGTGATAAATATTACGTTTTCTACTCTAAACACTTTTCTTATTTCTTTAGCATTATTGGATGATCTCTATAGGATTTAGCATTGAATATCTAGATTTTTACATCTTAATGAAGTGTTATATAATTATTTTCCATTTGCTTAGTTTAAATGATTTAAGTAGAAATTGATAGTATATGTCTTTCTTCATTCATGCATGACTTCTATTAAAAAAAAGATATATCTAAGGTTACCTAAACAAATACAAATAGAAAAATCAAATATGAATCACTCGCCTTACCATATAAAAAATGTACAATCTGTACATAGGTCTATTCTCTAAAAAATGGATTTTATTATAAAAAAATAATATAAGAGAAAGAAAAAATAGAAAGAAAGAGAGGAAAATGAATAGTATAATCTATATACTATGACACAAAAAGCCTAAGCAGTTGTGAGAAATGGTTTAATCACTACTACAAGAACAAGTTTTTAAGTCGGTTATTAACCAACTTAAAAGTCGTTTTAAATGAGTTAGATGAACCGGCTTAAAATGAAGGGACTTAAAATTTAATTTATGTTCACAAGTTAAAATTTAAAGTTGGCTTAACCTGTGAACTTACTTTAAATTCTTTATTTTTTAACATATTTTGCGCATTTTCTACTACCCTCACTACCTATTTTCGATCACATAATAACATAAAAAACCAAAATATGTTTAAAAGAGTTTTTAAATAATATAAATAATTAAAAAATTAAATATTAATTAATTGCTTGAGAATTAAGTTTATTACAAATAAATAATTTATATACAATATATATATATATATATATATATATATAACTTAAATTACAAATAAAATGATTATACTTTTTTGTCACGAATTTTGTGATATACCCATTTTATTTCAAAGAGAGGAAGCTTAGTTGTTTGTTAGAATCACTAGCAATGTCCTATTCATAATGACCACGGAACTCTCCAATGGGATGAGATGGAATTTGGGTAGGAAAATAGGTCCAAACAACAATTCTTTTCCCTAAACATCCATCAAACAAGCTCAAACTTCAAGGACACAAGAATAGAGAAATTAAAGCATTAATAAAATTATCATGGTGTTGTCCTTCAATATTCAATATCATCAGAGAGCGATTTGATTATCCAATCACCATGTGACACATGGTAGGGGAAATTTACTAGGCTAATCAGAGAGCGATGCGTGCTAGGGAAGACCTGTCAAAGTCAATGCTGGCTAAGTCAATGCCATGCAGCGTGACGTGATTAGCAGAAATGGATGGCATGGACATAGGTGGAATGCGATGAGAAATCGGGTGGTGACACATGAATCACTGTCCTAGCTTGCATGGTGTCCGCCTAGCTTGCCCAATCAGCTCCTCTACTTCTCTGTCATGCCATGTGGTAACTCCTTATTGGTACTTCGTTAAAAATTCATAAAACAAATCCATAATAATTCTTGAAAAATGCAAAAAAAATCCATAATAATATATTTTCACCCCTTTTCACTAAAAACATTATATTTTAATATTTTTGGTCATAAAAATACTATTTATTGAATATAACAAGTAAATATTAAGTTAAAAAGTGCGCTAGTAACTCTACTTTCATAGAGTCATCAAATACAATGGTTTTTCGGTATCTTCTAGAAGGTTTTTAAAGTTTTCAGGATCATTATCCTCATGTAGTTCATCTTCAACAGCATGAAACATATTTTCTGTCTGTACATTCTGATAAGATGTATATAATCTACTGATATTCTTATTTATATCTTCCTTATGAGTATTATCAATATTTTTTCCATGATAATACAACATTTATAACTCAAAAGAAGACCATTACGGATAAGGTGATACTTAATGATGAGCGAAAACCGGCATCGCCGATTCTTGCCAATACTTTGGTTTTAATATTTATAAAACTCTCGCAAGTGCACGAATCATTTCGAAGAAAATGATAAGTATACTCCCAACACTACTACAAAACTGGGTATATAAGTCGATACGTAAAGTCGGTTTTTTCCAAAAACCGACTTTAAATTAGTTTAAAGTCGGTTCGATGTCGAACCGACGCTATCCACGTAGGACGTAGCGTCGGTTGATGTGTCAAACCGACGCTATGCGTGGGCGTAGCGTCGGTTCTAGGTGTTAACCGACGCTACACCTGGACGTAGCGTCGGTTGACGTGGTGAACCGACGCTATCCACGTAGCGTAGCGTCGGTTGACACCTAGAACCGACGCTATCCTACGTGGATAGCGTCGGTTGACACCTGGAACCGACGCTATCCACGTAACATAGCGTCGGTTCGACACGTCAACCGACGCTACACACGTGGATAAATATTTTCTCTTCTTTCTTCCCAGACAGAAACTATTTTCAGCGTTCCAGAACTCTAAAAAATCGAAAACCTTCTCCTCCATTTCTCCTCCACTCTTTCTCATTTTTCGGCCACCTACGACTACCATTTCCAACATCGTTTAGTGAGTTTTCTTCCTCTCTAACTAATCTTTTAGATCCCCTATTATTCATATATTTTTTCTGTTATTATGTGTTATTATTTATGTGTATAGATTGTTATATTATATATGTAGGTTTCTATTATAACATAAGGAGAAGAATATGACGATCTTGAATAAAATAGAACAAAACCATGGTAATTTTTCTGTTATTAATTAATATTTTATTTTTCAAATATTTGTATTATTTGAAATATTTGTTAAACTGATATTGATTTTTTTCTGCTCGAATACAGGTTGAATATGAATAAATTAAAAAAAAAAAAAAGTTAAAGTCGGTTCACCGCGTGAACCGACTTTAAACGTAAAGTCGGTTCATCGCGTGAACCGACTTTAAACGTAAAGTCGGTTCATCCCGTGAACCGACTTTAAACGTAAAGTCGGTTCACACCTTGAACCGACTTTACACTTTAAGTCATTTAATTTAAAGTCGGTTCAGCGAACCGACTTTAAATTAGTTTAAAGTCGGTTAAAACCCGACTTATATACCCAGTTTTGTAATAGTGCAAGGTCGATCTAAGGAAGGAATGTATGTGGTTTTTAATTTATTATTCAAACTTTTAAAAACGAAATTAAATCCTAAACATCCTGTCACGATAGTTTGGTTTTTGTGTTCCTAATCTAATGACATAAAATAAACATATATACAGATTAATTAAATATAATCTAATAACATAAAAATAAACATAGATACAAATTCAATAAATAATTATCTAAAAATAAACATATATACGGATTCAATAAATATTCATGCAAATTTTTATCATTTATATCAGCGGAGTATTTATGGATATAATAACTAAATTAATTATGCTTGCTCATATTATCTAGGTTATTAAAGATATAAATTGATATTTTATTGATTCTCTCTTTTTTATATAAATACCACCTTTGGTGGGGTTAGATATTCTTTGTTAATTAAACAAATCAATTAACACCTATGGGTGGGGTTGATAACTAATATGCTTAATTAAATTAATTCCTTTTTCTAAGAGATTGAAAATGAACCATTTAAATGCCACCTTTGGTGGGGTTAGACAATTTAAACATTATTCAAGGTGTCCAAATTAAACATAAGAATTTAATTATCCGAGTACTAACTTTCAAGTTTTAAAGCCACTATTGAAAACATGTTGTCAATACATTTTCACATAATAATTCTTATAAAAACTTTTGAAATAGAGTTTCACTCTAACTACCGGGCGATTGTACCAACAAATAAAAGAGCACTACTCTAAATTAGACCGGATAACTAAACCTTAAAATCTAATTTTCAGGTTTAAGTTTGTAATGAAAAATAATATATTTCTCTCTAACATTCTTAATATAAAATCTTGAATAAAAACAAAATCAATTCATTTTAGAAATTTTCACCTATTTAATATTTCGCAAGCATAACAACGTTATTATTATATCATATTTACTAAACAGCCAGCATAGTTAAATTTAACCACAGACAAATTAAATATAACATGTAAGAATAAAGCACAAAAATAACTGTAAAGAAAATAAAATCCTTACAGAACTTCGACGCTATTCCCGTTGCTAGAAAACCTCCAAGCAGAATTTGCACTTCCATTAATTGAATCAAAAATCTAAATTATTACAAAAACATTACAAGTTCCTCTCAAAAAGAGAAGAACTCTACAACTAAGAGAATTGAACTAAAAACTAAGAGAAAAATTAAGAAAAGCTTAGAAACTAAGAGAAAAACTTAGAAAAACTTAAAAACTAAGAAATGAGAGAAAGAAAGAAGAGAGAAGTGTGTTTTGAAGGTGTGATTTGAAGTGAAGGGAAGGGGGGTATTTATAGGTGAGGATGGAGAGAAAAAGTAGAGAAAAAAATGTAAAAAAAAATGTAAAAACGCGGATTAGTGATTGCTGACGTCATTTGATGACGTCAGCATGACGGGGGCGGCTGCTAAGTACCAGGTATGAACAGTACCGCGGCTGCACAGTACCGGGGATGAACAGTGCCGAGGCTGCACAGTACCGCAGATGAACAGTGCCGCGGATGAACAGTGCGCGCGGATGAACAGTGCGCGCGGATGAACAGTGCATGCGGATG
Organism: Hippophae tibetana; assembly: GCA_037013495.1. Classification (NCBI taxonomy): domain Eukaryota; kingdom Viridiplantae; phylum Streptophyta; class Magnoliopsida; order Rosales; family Elaeagnaceae; genus Hippophae; species Hippophae tibetana. Next base: position 7,835,453 of record CM072805.1, read on the forward strand.
AACAGTGCCGTGGATGAACAGTTCCACGCGCAGCTTGGGGCGGAGCTGGGCGCTGGGGCGCGGCGGCCGGGCGGCGCGGCGGCGCGATTTTCTCCTTTCTGACATTTTTGTCCTTTTTGACCCATTTTGTCCAATTTTTCCATATTTGTTGACCTTTCCCCATTTATTTATTAATATATTTGTGATGTATTGCTTCCAGTATTCCTCTTTGAGTTTTTAAGTTGCGTTTTTAAGCCAAAATACCTGAAAAACAATAAAAATACCTGTGATTCTGAAAAAGACAAATTTATATAAATATATGATAAAACATATAAATATATATATTTTTAATCAATTAATGTGCATAAAATCATGGTTATTTTAGTGCTTTTTGAGCACTCATCACTTAACATTGTCAACATCATAAAATTTCTTATTTTTACATTTAACACATGGGCATTGAATCATACTAATTTCATTATTACTATTTCTACGAGCAAATTCCAAGAAACTTTCAACTCCAGAAATATAATCCTACTCAATTCTACACTTTGACATTCAAGATTTATCAATTTTTTATTAATGACATTACGCATATTAAATATATATCCAACCAATATATTTCAAATATTATTATATATGAATTCACTAACTATTAGAATATATATCAAAACATTATATAAAAATAAATATATAAAAACCAATCAATTAACAAACTCATAATAACATTAACAAATATATAATATTAACAATATATAATATATAATATATAATAATTTATAAATATATAAATTCATGTAATTAATAATAATAAATATTAATAAACCCATTATAGATTATATACATATAAAAATATTATATATATATATATATATATATATGTATATCATGTACATGTCAATAATTTTTAAAAAATTTAAGTTCAAAATAAATTAATATATATCAAAAACCTATATACATTAAATTATTAAAATAAATAAATAATTAAAATACATTCTTCTCTTCTAAACTTGAATAAAAGTACACAACCTACATAACACAAAAACTTATACACATACTCAATAACATTAGTATACATTAAATTAAAAATATAAATAATAATTGTAAAATAATTCATAGAAATACTTACAAGAGCAAATGAAGTGCAAAAATGAAGAAAAAAAGGTGTTTGGTAAGTGAAAAGGGGAAGGAAAATAGGTATAATTTTTTTTGAATTATTCTAAAAAAATAGTGGATCTAGAAGAGAAATTGGAGAGAAAGAAAACCCACTAAACGACACTTCAATTGGTGGTTGGAGGCGGTCAAAAAATGAGAAAGACTAGGAAGAGGACGGTCGGATTTATGGTAGCAAGGAAGAGGACAACATGATTCTATCTAAAAATGGGGGAGGGAAGAGATAAAAGGAAAACAAATTAAGGTTGTGATAACTCTATATTTTAGAGTTATTTTGTCCATTTTATTAATTATAATTGTTATGTTCTTAATATTTTTAGTTAATTTTAATGTATTAAATTAATATTTATTGTTAGTTTTTTAAGGAATATATTTTTAAAGAAAATTAAAGAATTTGAAGTAAAAAAGATTTAATTGCAAATAATAAAAGCTAAAAATATAATTTGAATTAAAAGTGGGTTTAATTGCAAATATCAAAAGTTTAAAAGTTAATTTGAAATAAATTAGAGGGCTAAAATTCAATTATATAAACTTTGTTTTTCTGTGCAGGAAAAGGAGGACCACGCGCCATTATCAACTTGCATCACGCACCAACAGATTAGACAATTAACGGTGAGGATCAAGCAAGTGTGGTACAGGCGCGACACAATCCATCTAATCTACCTGGGCCTTCCCATTCCATCGAATACGAAGCTGCCACGTGTCTTGTTATTCTTCCAGCAAATCAGATGCCGACACGTGGCATGAGTTTTGTAAAATGAAAACGCAAAAATGTCGCACGCTTTGCAGCTGTTTTTGTGTCTCCCATGCGTGTTTAAATATTATTTTCGATGTAATATTTTCTCTGCCACGCATGTCTAAAAAGATATTTTCGATATAATATTTTATCTCCCACGCGTGTCTAAAAACTTATTTTATGATGTATTTTTTTAGAGAGGTGAAGCTATAAATATGTGCTCATGGGTTGGATTGGGGGGTGGACGAAACTGGACTGTGGAACACGCAGAAGCCATTTTTGGCTTCTGTTGTGGTTCGATAAAAATTATAAAGCAGAGAGAAACATTTTTAATTTCTTTTTGTTGTTCTTCATCTAATATTCCTTAAATGCTTTAATATTTTTGTTTTGTAATTTTAATTTTTTTATGAAGCAATTTAATTTTTCAAGGGTTGACATGTAACTTATATTATGAAACTTGGATTAATTATTTTGGAATGATTTATGAGATGTTTTAAAGTTGTTTATTCTATTTGTGCTTAATGTTTTTGATTATTGAAAAATTTAACAATTGATCTGTGGCACTTAAATAAACTTAGAAAAGACATTTTTTGTGTGATTGCTTGTGTTTAGGATAACATGTATAATAAAAGGAGAGGAACTTACCTTTATTGTATGTGTAGCTATTTGAGAACTTTGAACTTAATGAATCTTGATCAATTTAATTCTCATAGGAATATAATGAATTATTTTAGCGAGATATGTCTATATGGCGATCAAAAGAGATATATGGATAAAATTAGTAGTTGTCTGTTGACAAATTAAATTCAAGAATATAAATCAAGAAAAAATAATATGATTCAAGTGGATTAATGTGGTGAAATAACAATCCTAGAATTTTCTTATTTATTGTTATAAAAAATCAATTTAGTTAAACATCATCAAACTATCGAATATTTGGATAAAATCAGATTGAAACAATTTTAATACTTAACGAATAATAATAACAAATCTTCGTGAGAATGATATTTTACTTAAAATTTTATTACTTATGACCGTGTATACTTGCACGTTTTCATGTTCTCTTAAAGAGACAACATGCAGCGTCGGTTAACACGGTTAACACGTAGGACTAATGCTATACGTAGGATGTAGCATCAGTTCTACGTGTCAACCGACGCTACACATGGCTGGTGTCGGTTGACACACAGAACCCATGCTACACATAGGACATAATGTCATTCTACATGTCTATGTGTCAATCAACACTACACGTAGCTCACGTCAGTTGACACGTAGAATCGATGCTACATCCTACATATAGCATTGGTTGACATGTAGGACTAATACTATTTTATTAATTTTTAAGTCGATCTTTCAGCGTACTGACTTAAAATACATTATAAGTTAGTTTTTCCAAAAACTGACTTTAAACCCTGACTTAATAACTCCTTTTTATAGTAGTGAATACAAAAGAAAATATAGGAAGTAATTCTCTAAGAAATCATTGCATTTTCCTACATTTTCTTAAAGAAATATTACTTGATATTTTTATTTGATGAATTTGATTGATGCATGAGAGTAATGCATAATATTTTATAAATTCTTACGCTTGATTCTTTTCATGAGATCAACGTTAAAATAACACTTTGAGTCTTTCTTATTTATACATATGCGAAAATATAAATTAGTATGAGTGTTTGAACCCATATGATTCAATGTTTTTGAGAGTATTGACTTGTGAGGAATAGAGTCGAAGTGAATTCAAATTCTTAATACTGAGTTTGGGTGAAATTAAATTGATACATTATTGAATAATTAATGTTTAGAAAGTTGAAATAATCTATGATTAAGATTTTAATTATGAAATTTAAAAGAGATTATAAGCATGAGATATTTTTGTATTTCATTTCTTTATTTTATTTTAGTCTTTTTACTTTATTTTAAATTTTAGTTAATTTCTTATTTTATTTTTTTTATTTTGTTTTAATATTTTTGTTAATGTTTGTGGGTATCATTACAAAAAACTCTCACGAGATTTAAACTCGTCTATTAGGGAAACCTAGGAGTTTAACGGCTTGTTGCATATGCTAAATACAACAATGTCAATCCACATAAGTTATTTAAGTTAATTTAGTTTTTAATTTTTTTCTTTTACTTTTAACTGTTTCCCTTGTTAAGAGACTTACAAGAAACTAGTTGGGGGTTATGTTGAGTGTTTAAAAAGAATTAAATATACTATATTTTAATGTCATTTAATTAATGAAATGGATTTTTATTTGTTTTATTCTATTATATTTTAGAAAAATCTATTTGTTCATATTGATAAGTAAAATTGTAGTGTTTCGCAGTATCTTAGTATATAAATATTAAAATAAAGATAAATACTTGAAGCGTGCCGAAAACACAAGTTTTTCTCACATTTTTTTCTTGTAAATAGGACCTATATATACCAAGAAAATAAGCTTCTAAGTTGCATTTTAAGCAACTTTATCTTCCCTTTTCTATAGATTTTTATAGTTTTAGCTTTTAGAACTTATTTAGTTCTTCCCTTAATTTTGAGGATGAACATGTTTATGTTTTAGTAGTTTCTAGTTTTTATTCAACAAATTCTGGATTGCAATTACTATCAGAGTTTTTCCAGTCTTAGAATCAAATCTTCAAAATTTTGTAAGGATATTGTTAAGGTATTAATTATATTCGTTTTGCAATCCATATATCTTTGTTGCTTCTTCTATGTCATTCTTGATTTGTCTATGATAAATTATAACATGTCTTGTTGATAGTAAATATGATATAATAATAACGTTCTTATGCTTGTAAAATATTAAGTAGGTAAAACATTTTCTTAAAATAAATTGATTTTATTTTTATTTAATATTTTTATAAAGAATGTTATTTGAAGGAGTACATTACTTTTAATAACAAACTTATTATGAGAGTTAAAATTAAGATTTAATTACCTGGACTTAATTTGGAGTAATACTCTTTTATTTTAGATTTAATTATTTGAATATTTAGAGTGAAGCTCTATTTCAAAGGTTTTTTTATAAAGAATTATTATTTGAAAATGTATTCACAACATATTTTCTTAAAGTTTTAAAACCTGAAAGTTATTTTCGAGAAGTTAAATTTGGACTCCTTGAATAAAGTCTAATTAACTAACTCTCCCTAAAGCTATGATTAGATGATTTGCTATTTGTTTAGAAATAAAGCTTAAATTTAATACTTAATCAATTAATGGATCACACCTAGGTTAGAGAATTATCTTAAAATTGTTCTTTTATTATTTTCTTTATAGTAATCTTTATATTTTATTTGATAGATTTAATTTTCAATTTATAAAACCAAAATATATTTTTATTAATTTTAATTAACTTACTAACGAGCTAATAATTAGGAGTAGATATTGTTACCAATCCTTGTGGGTACAACAATCGTTGTTCTTATAATTACTTATCACTTGTACATGATAATGTACACTTATATTTTTTCTATCATGTCATAGAGCTCGTGAAAAGATTCCATGGGTTGGCATCTCCATCTCTCATCTAGGTCCTAGTTACCTATTTGAATTAGAAAAAAAATTGACCTTCATATAATTGTTCCTATGTATGGAATTCTCAACTGGTATTAGAGTGGGTCACCTCTATTTAGCCTTAACTTCCTAGGTTCTTGATCCTATAGCTCTATCTACACATTTACGCACCTTGTATGTTTGTGCCCATTTTCTCTTGTGGAGATGGTTGTTGTTATTGTTACTGTTTTGTGAGGTTGTTTATCTTTAAGAACTATTATTGTTTGCTTAGTCATGCATATCTCTTTCTCACTTCTTCTTTATCTTACATAGTATGTTAATTGTCATATTTGTTGCTACGCCTAATTGTTTGATCCTTTACTAGTATTCTCCCTTGCTAGTTGCTTTGACATGCTCTTTATGTGTGTTTGCTTTGCTTACTACTTCTTTTGTGGCTCTTTGCATGAGCATCACATCACATATTTTCATTATGTAGTGTCAACATATTAAGGTTTTCAATTTATAGTCTTGTCATTCATATGCCATGTAATATAGAATGCATCTCACCTATTTTACTATGTTCTTCTTTCCCATACCTAGTACTTTGTGTATTGGCTCTCTATTTGTCTCCTATTGTTTTACGTTCATCTTTTGCCTACTCTTCCTTGTCTTGTGCTTTAGATTTTCTAGAGAAAACTATGGTGTGTTACAAGCTTGTATACTTTAGTGTTTCTTTTTTATTCTTTATATGGTGCTTGTTTGGGTTTTCCTTGTGCATTTGTATGTCATATAGATTATTTACCTATCTTTAGGACTATTGATTTATATGCATTATTGTGACTCGATTATTATGTTTTGTTGGCATTCCTAGTGTTTAAGGTGTTGACTATGTCTAAGCATATCTCTTGTTTCTATGCTGGAACATGGGTCTTTTCACATGCTTAGATGTTTTAGTAGCATTCCTTGTTTCTTCTATATCTCTTGAGGCATTTCTTGTGTTGCTCACTTATTAGTTAATTTTTTTCCTTCTCTTGACTAGCAATAATATAGGTGTTGCCAATGATCTCTTTTGAGGCAAGAATGTGTAGTTTGTTGTCGGTGATCTCTCTAGAGGCACATTGTAATGTTTGTGCTAATGATCTCTCTTAAGGCACATTCTTGTCCTTTTGGCCTATAATCTCCTTTCAGGCCATCTTTATCATCTCACTTGTTTGTTGTTGATGTGTTTTACGAGATTGACTATTTATCTATTTTACTAGCTTCTTTCTCTCATGTCAGTTCTTGAGCTGTGCATTTTTATTAACATATTTATTATGCTTCCCTATTTCTGTATTTATTTTACTATGTGTAGATGCTTTGGAAAGATTTAAGAGTGTATTATGTATAAACTTCTTTTCCTTCTAAATTGGTTACATTTATGAGGAGTGGTATGTATCAATTACATATTGTTAAGGGGAGTGATATGTTTGTTATTGCATTCTTGGTGTTTGTTCTATCTATGAGTTTATATTATGCTATTATATTCTTGTGATGTTTCCTTCTTCTTGATATCAATTTGTGTGAACCATGTATGAATAAGACTATTAGTATGCCATAATGCACGCATAGTTTTCATTCTCTTGTTTCTTGCATGTAGTATTTGCTTGGTTTTTGTTGTTAGAATGCACCACACATGTTTTCTTTGGTAGATTGGGATGTCTTTTTGTAAATATGTGCATAGTATGGGATCAGATGGCAATATTGAATACACCCAAGTGTTGTTGGGGAAAGATAGTTGAGTTACTAGAATTGTGTCAACTTGGGAATAGTTGGATGATGACTCTATGCGAGTAAAGTCATTTGCACTTTTTTTTTAATAATTACTTATTTTATTCAATAAATAGTATTTTTGGAGCCAAAAACATTAAAATATAAATGTTTTAGTGAAAAAGGGTGAAAATATATTTTATAGAATGTTTTGGTATTTGTTTAGGATTTTTATGAATTTTTAATGCAGGGCTAATCAGGAGCTACCACATGGCATGTCACGCAAGTAGATGAGCGAACTAGGCAAGCCACACATACGCCATGCAAGCAAGAACAATGAATCGTAAATGGCTGCCTGGGAAGAGCGAAGCAACGTATCCCACATGTCAGCATAATGCTTAATCTGAGTTTGAAATATGGTAAACAACACTGCCATATGTCACTATACAATTTCTCCTCGCGTTCTACCCATGCGTCACACCATTCATTATCATGAAGCACGTTGCGCCGCATGGAACTAACTCAGAGAGTGTTCACTCGGACCGGTCTCCCCTGCCATGCATCGTGCTCTAATTTTCCCTGTGAATTTCGTGTGTCATGTGTTACGCTATGATTGGCTGGTGTTATTGATTCTACTTGTTTTTATCTCAACCCTTAATTTGAAGCTATTTTGACTGTCTAGATCACACTTGAGCTATATTTAAGCCCATATTCACCCCATAACCCCTAATGAGCTACCATTAGCATAATTTTGGTTAGTTTTTGGAGCTAAAAAGAGAAAAAAAAATACAGAATAATTCAAAAGGAGATGCAATTTTGGTGGAGATTCAAGAGGAGATTAGCACTACAATTCAAGAGATTGATTCTATTTCTTCTTCTACTCTTTTCTTTATCAATTTGTATGTCTTTGTTTATGTAAAATATGAGCTTTATGAACAAAATTATGTGTAGTTAATTTATTAATCTAGGGATCTTATGAACCCAATTTTCACCATGTAATGATATAATATTTTACTCCAATTATAATTATAATTTAATTATATTATTTAATCTGATTTTTATGTTATTAATTGTTTGGCCAACAATTTTTCTATAGATGCAATTAAATATATTTGAGAGAATTATTTAATTGTTTGTCTTGATTAAATAACATGCATAGTTTCTAGGTAGGGATGTATGATTCTTATGTATGTGATCTATAATTGATGAACTTAATGAGTAGTATGCAATTTAATTGGCATGAAAGTGTGATTAAATTAATTACTATATGGTGTGTAGTTTAATTGAGAGAGGAATACATGCTAGGTTAGATTCAATTGATCATTTAATTAATTGATAATTATATTTGTAGGATTTTAGCGATTCACATGTTTAGAAAATGAGGGGATTAAGTATTCTTAGAATTTTTTTCATATATATTCTTAGTTACCAAATATGATTTAATTAATTATTTCTATTTACATGTAGTATTTTAATTTTGCTTCTTTAAAATATAAAAACACAAAAAAAAATTATTTTTATTTTTTTTAGTTTTAAAAATTAGTTTATAATAAAATAATCTACATGAGAACAATATTTTATTATCATTATATTACTTGTTGCGATACATATGCTTGTGTATTCATTGCATACATAATTTGTGTTGCAATCATTGGACTCCTAGTTGACTTCTTCTTAGGGATTCGTTGACACATTTATGTGGCATTGATGTTTGGAGGAAGATGATTAAATCTTTCTAAGTGTGTCAACTTGGAAGATAGTTGGACTCTTAGTCAACTTCTTCTCACGAATTAGTTTATGTCGCATTGGTTAACCATCCATCCTACCAGTGTGTTATATGCATATTATGAAGTTTCTTAAGCTTTCTCGTGGCATGTATTAAGGTGTGGTTTTGTGATATGTATCATATTAGGGATATTTTTTTGTCTGCATTACTTTTGGTTTGTTTGTGCATATAGTTTGTTGTTTGTTGCATGTTTTTTCCTTGATGTTGTCTTGGTGTTGTTTTTTGTTTTTGTTTTTTTTGATAGCATGTGTTGCTCCTTATTATGTTTACTATAATCTTCACTGATGTGTTGCATGAGTGTTAGGATTATTTCATTTTTGTCTAAATTCTCTCCTTCATATAGGAGTGTGGTATGTTGAATACTACATGTGTTTGCTATGTTTGACTTTCCTTGTCAAAAAGGGGGAGAAGTGTGCACAACTTGTATTTTTTTTATATACTATTTTCTACATGGAGCGGTAAGTGTAGCTTCATCATGGTGACCTTATATGAATACACTTAAGAGGAGTGTTGCATATTTTCAGGGGGAGTTTACATACTTATGTTGCCTATAGATTGTGTTTGTTTATGCTACATGTTGACTATGCTTAGCCTATTAGTGTGTACCTATGTAAGGGTAACATGATAGTATTTGGATAGACTACATGATGGTTTTACATGATATATTCACAAGGTATATATTTGTTTTGTATGTGGAGTATGGATGAGTTGATCATGTATGGAGCACACAAGATGGGTGTGCGTCGATGTTTTGTTCATTGGAATAAACATTTTTAGATTATCTTTATGACCATTTCATGATTGATGTGCATCTGCACTTAATTATACAATGTTTTTCCACGTAAAGCCAAATGGGGAGATTGTATATGTGCCTGGGTTGGCTTCCCTTGTACAAAACATGGAGTCTATTTATTTTACTTTGTGTATTTTTCTTCCTCTATATATAGTTGATTACTATCAATTAGTAATGCACACACACATAGTTAGGTACATTTCATATACGATCAAATTTACACAAACCACGGGCTTAGTTTTTGTAGTGTGCATGCTAGGTTGAGTGTTGTGGTTGTCGACGAGAAAGCATGCAAGCAAACTAATGTTGTCCCTCATGTTTTGGGTTTAGTTCGCTTGTGGGTATTTATGAAATTACTAAGCAATTTTTGATTCAAAAAATGATAGTTTTAGCACCTCGACAAGGGTATGATCGGATCCCTCATCGGACCCCTGATGAGATGGTCGGTAAAGAACCCTTAACGATACAAAATTTAAAGAGTTTTTGATTATATTACTAGTTTTTCAACAATGGTGCCAAAAATGTGACGTGCGAAAACATGGTGTACAAATTTTGTATATTTTTTAATAGCTCGTAAGTTCACAAATCACTTATAGAAAATGATAAGTATACTTACAGGGTTGGTCTAAAGAGGAATCACATGGTTTTTAAATAATTCAAGAAATTGTTAAAAATAAAAATTAAACCTAAACATTATGTCACAACATTTGGTTTTGGTTTTGAAATATCTAATCTAATAACATAAAAGTAAGATAGATTTAACAAACATTAGGCAAACAAACATCCGCATTCAATAAAGAATTTATGCAATTGATTAGTTAATTAATTATGTTTTCTCAATATTAAGTAGGTTATTTAAAATATAAATTAACATCTTTGATTCTCCTTTTTTGTTAAGAAAATATCCATAGGCAGGTATCAAATTCTTTGTTAATTAAATCTTAACTTGTTACCTTTGGTGGGAGCAACATATTAATTTTTAATTAAATTATCCTTATTTTTTAAGAAAATAACAAACATTAAATTGCCCCCTTTGGTAGGCCGACAATTTAAACACTTATCAAGGTGTGTAAGTTAGGTTAGATTGTTAGGTCAACGATTTAAGTACGTGGAAACATTTTTTCAGATTTTAAAACTACTACAAAAACATGTTGTCATTATATTTTTTTAATAATTATTATTATAAAAAGCTTTCAACTAGAGTTTTCTAAAGATCTTAATAATCAAATCCAAAATCGAAAAGTTGACTCTAAATTAGAATCAAATAATTAAATCCTAAATCTAAGTCTCATGTTTCTTATGAAAAATACTAAGCTATATACTTTTATTTAACAAACTTTTGTATAAATTTTGATGAAGAAATAAAACTTAATTTATTTTATAAAAATATTTTCCTACATTAATATTTCACAAAAAGGTAATCTAAAAAGAATACATTTTAATTATGCCTCAAGTGTATCCTTATAAAACTTCAATATTGTTTCTAATTCTAGAAAACCTCCAAACAGAATTGCCAACACTGTTTATTGAATTGAAACAAAAACTACTACATAAAATGTACTCTTTCAATTCTCAAATTGAGAGAAGAACTAAAAATTATAGAAAACTAAGAAACTAGAAAAGAGAGAAGCTAAAGAGTTGAGGAATGAAGGATAAAGGATTTTTTTTACAATAAAGGAGGGGTCCTTTATATAGCTTTTGCAAACACTGCAAAAGAGAGGGAAAATGGATCAGATGCTCAGGTGCCACAACATACATTGATTATGCACCACTGCATGAGACATCCTATATACATTGAATTGCTCAATCCACTACTCCTATGCACCATCACATAAAATACCACATCACGACACACATCTTCGTAAACTTCTAGAAGCTCTCCTCGCATTACACCCCTTTCATTGGTTTGAAACATATGTAAAGCTTACATATGTTAATCTTTTATGCTTTAATGTTGTAATGAAGTCCTTTAAGGTACTATTTTTATAGTGTTGATCAGTTGAATCATTTTAAAGCTAAAAGTATCTTAAAAATAAAAAATTTACCCGTAATTTTTAAAAGATAAATTTGTTTAAAAGATGATAAAACTATGAAATACAATCCCTAACCAAATTCTTACTAGTCTATACCATGGAAAGAGAAAAACTAAAAATAAAAAAGTGAATATATTAAACTATTCTAAATCATTTCATATATTGACAATGATGCATTTAGCTTATTTTGTAGTCTTTAAACCCATGGGTTGCCCTAGTAGACACGTTAATATCTCATGAGGGCTTTCAAAGATAATCACAAACATCAAACTAAAATGCAAAAATTAAAAATAACAAAAACAAACAAATAGCACATAAACAAATAAAATTTTTAAACAAAATAAAAATGAAAAATAACAAAGTAAAAATGAATAGCAAAACTTCTTATGCTTTTAATTTCTTTTAAGTTCACAATGAAAATACATAGCATAAGTCATTTGAATATTTTAAAGATTCATAGTTTACTATAATAATTAGTGAAAAATCATATTCATACTCAAATTAAAAATGTATTAGTATAACTTTACCCAATTTCAGTGTATAAAATATGAATTTTCTTTGATTCGATCCTCACTAGGCATACACTCAAAAACACTTATCCTATTAATTCAAGCACTCATTCATATAATAAATTTTATATAATGTATAGAAGAAATAAGAATTCTCACTTAATTGATACTCTTATATCTTTATTCTAATCTATACCTATAGATTCTATTGTATCATAGAAATCGAATAGATTGAAGTTTGTAAAATATATACAAAAAAGGGTATTTGCTTTGTCTATGTCATTTCTTCCCCCATCTTAACTAATAGACTAGAAAAAATTTAAAGAATAAAAGTCGTGAAAGGAATCAAACGAAAATATTTTATAAAGAAATCAAATATTACTTTGCCTTTTAAGAGAAAAAATGTAATAACTTATTATTGGGGATTTATTTCCTATCTTTCTTTTGTTTTTAACAATTTTTCACAACTTTTAGAATATTTATGGGTCATTGTATTTTGTTTATACTATTCATTTTTCTCTTTTTTTCTTACTCTTTTTTTAGAGAGGACCTATATAGAGTTTGTACATATTTTTGTATGATATAGTGAGCTACTAATTTGTGATTTTTTTTCTTTTGTGTTGGCTAAGGTAACCCCATGTATTTATCTTTTTTAGATGTTATACATGAATGAAGATAAGGACATATACTTTTCATTTCTACTTAAGTCATTCAATTTAAGCAATATAAAAAAAATATGGCACTCTATTAGATTTAAAAATCCCAACATTCAATAAAAAAACCCATAGAGATCATCAACAATTAGAAATTGATAAGAAAAATGTTTAAAAGAGTAGAAAAATATTATCACTTATAATGAGAAGATGATAATTTAAAATATTCTTACAAGTTAGTCTCTACTATTTGATTTCTAAATACCGATTTTGGGTTTATCATAATTTCAATATTTTATTATAAAATATAAATTATGATACAAACTAACTAATTATCACATTACTCCATGATATATTTAAGAAATTAACCTAAGAGTACATTTACTTAAAATTTAACAAAAGACATGATAATTTTGCAAGAAAATGTTTAAAAACAACCTAAAATTCCTAAACTAATAAAATTAAATAAAAACACACAAAATTAAAATGTTAACACAATATAAAAATGTGAGCATGTGTTTAATAAAATTTTTAAATCAACTCCATTATATAAAGATGTAACTTACCTCAATTTTATAAAGATGTAACATTTCCTACCCCCAATTTAGAACTTGCATTATCCTAAATGTAAAAAATTTAAATTAAAGAGAAAATGTATAGAATGTAAAAGTTACCCATTTATTGAATGTGCTAAGTATTAATATGAAATTGTAAGTGCATTCATCATTATAAATATTTAAATTTATATAGAAAAACTATGTATTTCTCACAAATTTCAACAAATAGTTATAGAATAAACAATTCTAAACAAAGTTCACAAGGTAGAAAGAAAAAAATAAACAATATGAAACAATAACAAACATCATAAAAATTATACTACCTATATTGATAGGTTGCCTCCCATCTAGCACCAATTTACCTTCTTAGCAAAATGTATTTTCCATGAGGTGACTTGGCTTATACACCTCTATAGAATCCATGTCTGCTATGTTATGTCCTCTTTCTAAATAAGGCTTTATGTGATGCCCATTGACCTTAAACATTGTTTGTGTCTTAGGATCCAATAACATTACTACTCCATGTGCAAATAATTGGATAAGTGTGTATTGTCCACCCCACCTTGATTGTAGTTTTCTTGGAAAAAGTTTCATATGAGTGTTAAATTGAAGAACTTTCATTCCAAGGAAGGAAGGACTTACAAACTAGGTTCTTGTCGTGATGGTACTTTGTACGCTCTTTGTACTACTTTACATTATCATAGGCTTCATCCGTAACGTCTTCAAGCTCAATGAGTTAAAGAAATCATTTCTCTTTTTCGTTATCCATATCCATATTTAATTGTTTGAATTCCCAATAAGCCTTGTGTTCAAGTTCAATGGGTAGATGGCACGCTTTTCTAAAGTTTAACTGAAAAGGGCTCATCCCAATAGGTGTTTTGTATGTTGTGCATCAAGCTCAGGAGGCATCATTCAACTTGATTGCCTTGTCCTTCCTTGAAGGGTGAGTAGTGCATTCCATAACCCATTTGATTTGCCTATTAATAACCTCCACTTGACCAAAATTTTGTGGATGATATTGAGTAGCAACTCAATGTGTAATGTTATACTTCTTTAGTACCCCATCAAAAAGTTGTTGTAAAAATGGCTCCCTCCATTATTTACTATTGATCTAGGTGTTTCAAACCTTCTAAATATTGAATCCTTTAAGAATTTCGTAACAAAATTATCATCATTAGTTTTAGTGGGTATAGCTTCTACCCACTTGGACACATAATCAACAATGACCAAGATATATTCATATCCAGAAGATGGGGAAAATGGACCCATAAAGTCAATCCCTTATACATGAAATAATTCAACAACTAAATTAGATGTCAAAGGCATTTAATCTCATTTTGCTATATTACATGTCCTCTAACATCTATCATAATTTGCGCAAAACAAATTAGCATCTTCACACAGTTAGCTAGTAAAATCCAGATTCTAATACCTTAAGGACTATTTTGTTATCACTAAAATGGCCTCTATAATGAAATTCATGAGAAAATGCCAAGATATCTTATGTTCTTCTTTAGGTAGACGACTTTGGATGATTGGATCATGATCAATCTTAAACAGATAAGGGTTATCCTATAAGTATTGCATGTAAGAGTGTAACAACTTTTTCTTTTCTAAAAAAGGAAATGTTAGGTTTAAAAATACCAATGGCAAGATAATTAACTATATAACATACCATGGATTTGGACATACTAAAAATAATTTTTCATCAAGAAACGTTTCAACAATTTCTACTTTACTCTTACCTTCAAGAGAATTGAATTCAAAAATTAGCATAGATATATGATTAGCTACTAAGTTTTCACTACCTTTCTTATCTTTGATGTCTAGGTCAAATTCTTGTAAGATTAAAACCCATCTAATTAATGTTGGCTTATAATTAGGTCTACTTATTAGATATCTTAAAACATAATAATCATAATGCACAATTACTGTAGAACTTACTAGATAAGACCTAAATTTATATAAAGAGAACAATATAATCAAGAATTCTTTATCCATTGTAGAATAATTTATTTAGGGATTATTGAGTGGTTTGATAGCATAATATATAACATGCAAACTCTTACCCACTCTCTATAAAAAAATTGGTCAAATTTCATAATCAAAAGAATCACACATAATTATAATTTTAAATAGAAGAGACTAGTTTGGTGCCAAAATTATAAGGGTAGATGTTAAGTTATCCTTCAAAGTATTAAAGAGGACAATACATTCATCCTTAAAATAAAAATAAACATCTTTTGATAGCAAAATTTCATAAATGATGACTTATTTTATAAAAATCTTTAATAAATCGCCTACAGAAATCTGTATGTCCTAAGAAGCTTCTAATTTCCTTAACAAATGTAGGGGAGATAATTTTGCAATCAACTCTATTTTTTCCTTATCAACTTCAATTCCTTTGTTATAAATTACATGTCCTAAAATAATCCCATGTTGTACCATAAAATGACTTTTCTCCCAACTATGTGTCAGGTTGAATTCAATTCATCATTCTAAAACTAAAGTCAAATTATTCAAGAAATCATCAAATGAGGTTCAACAAATAGAAAAATCATCCATAAATACCTTAATGATTTTTCACACCTTGTTTGAGAAGAATGATATTATACATCTCTGAAACATGGCAGGGGCATTTCATAACCCAAATGACATCCTTCTAAAATAAAATGTCCTAAAAGAACATGTGAAAATGGTCTTCCATCCAATGGTTGTTCTAGTGGGCACTAATTTATTCTTATCATTTTTCACAACTATTATACTAGATTTCTTTAGTACTACATGCACTTGACTAACTCACCTACTATCAACAATTGGACAAATGACTCCTACTTCTAAGAGTTTAAGGATTTTCTTTTTAACCATCACTTGCATGATTGGGTTAAGTCTTCTTTGGGCCTCTTTAATGGGTTTAGTATCATCCTAAAGATTGATCTTATGCATACAATGATCTTACATGCACATAACTGGACGAATGCCTCTTATATCCATGATACTCCATCGTAATTCCTTTTTTATATTTCTCAAGCACTTTAACAAGTACATTTTCTTGGGTTTTGGTCAAAGAGGATGAAATAATAGCTGGATATGTCTCTCTTTCTCCAAAAAACACATGCTTAAGGTGCTTATGTAAAGCCTTAAGTTCTAAGTTATGTGAGTTGGCCTCTTACCTAGATGGGATTCTTAGTAGACCTAAGGGTGTATCAGATTCTCCTATTAGTTTAGCATTATCTAACAACTGATGATACCTCTTTGTCTCCTCATCTAAATCCTCTTATACCTTTTTAACAGTAAGAGTAATTTCTAGCTTGTCCTTCATTCTATCGTATAATGGATAGTATCTTACACAAATGTCATTATTAAATTCCTATCTTGAACATCAATAATAGTCTTTGTACTAGCCATGAATGATCTACCAAGAAGTATTGTATATTCTTTGTGCAAGGTTGAGTTTTTCTCCATATCTATTACCGCAAAATCAATAAGTATTATCAGCTTGTCTACCTATACCAACAAATCCTTAACCATTACCTTATGATATTTAATAGATCTATTCGCAATTTGAAGGGACGTGGTTGTAGGTTTTAAATCTCCAAAACCTAACTATAATAAAATAGAGTAAGGCATCAAATTTATGCTCGCACCTAAATTTAACATTTCTTTAGCTACCTTTTTATCCCCCATGGTGATTTTTATTATAAAAACTCAAGGATCTTTTAATTTTAATGGTAGTTGATGCTGAAGTATAGCTCAAGAAATTTCTTATACCTCTACTCTTTCATCAAGCTCATATGTCTTTTTCTTAGGGTTTAATTCCTTGAAGAACTTGGAGGGCATATTCTTGATCACTTCTAATAAGGGTAAATTAATATTAACTTTAGAAAGCATATTAAAAAGATCAAAGAATTACTTATATTGTTTGGATTCTTTCAAGTGATGTGGAAATTGTATTGATTGGTTGTGTGATTTTGATGTTTTATGAATTTTGGGAATGTCATTTGACTCCCCAATACTTTTCTTTATTACCTACACTAAATCATAAATCATTAGAAATTTTAGGTAATATTTCATTGACTACCAAACCCATTAAAAGTTTTGTGATATTCTTTGCTTGTTTTTCTTGGCTAGGTAGCTTTCATTTTTCTTGCTTTTGCATGTGCTCTACTAGCTGCCCAAATACCTATATGGAGTTCAACCTTTGATTATTCATCAACTAGTTGTCTCTACTAATTTGAATAAAGGCATTCAAATTATCTTCTAAAGTTCGCTTATTGGGTTGACTTAGTTGGTAAGGTTGGTTTTCATATGGCCTTCATGTTTGGTTTTGGGCATATGCATGGTAATTGTTTGATTTCCGAGTCAAGTTAGGGTAGTTATAGATGTTGGAATGATACATTTACATATAATTGGCTTCCACCAAGGTACCTATACTAGAATCACCTTCATTTGAAAAATTAAAGCACTATGTCCAATTAAACCACAAACTCCACATATTTCTCTATTTGACAATTGATGGGTAGTGAAAAGTTACACTTCCGTAGTCAATGTTGCAAGTTGCAAGGCTATTTCATTCCTAGAGCCAACTTAATTGCTCCTGCTTTTTAACCTCTAGCACCCTTTCATTGGGAATTAGTGATAACTCTATAAAAGTGGAGTTATTAGCGCACTTTTTACTTAATACTTACTGCTTTTATTCAATAAATAGTAATTTTTAGGCTAAAAATATTGAAATATAAATTTTATAGTGAAAAAGGGTAAAAATATAATCTTTGGAAATTTTTGGAATTTTTGAGAATGTTTTATGAATATTTAACGGATGAATAATCAGAAGCTACCACGTGGCCTACCATGTAAGTAGAGAAGATGACTGGGCAAGCCACATTGATTCCACATAAGTAGGGATAATGAATCATAAATCTCCATATGTGAGGAGAAAAGTATCACGTGTCACATTTCGGCACAATGTTCAATCTGAGTTTAGAGCACGGTCAAATAACACTACCACGTGTCGTAATACGATTGCTCCCTGTGATCCACCAACATGCCATACCATCTGCATCCACTAATTACATTGTGCCACATGGTGCTGACTCAACATGTGATGACTCAGACCAATCTCCCCTATCATGTGTCTCACTTTGATTCACTTAGTAAATTCTGCTTGCCACATGTCACGCTATCATTGTTTGATGCTATTAATTTTGCTTCTTTTATCTCAACCTTTGATTTGAAGCTGATATGATGGTCCAGATTGTACCTGAGATATATTTAAGCTCCTAATCACCCCATAAACCCTAATGAGTCACCATTAACATAATTTTGATAAGTTTTTAAAGCTAAAAAGAGAGAAAAATACAAAAAAAATAAAAAAAAGATACAATTTTGGTGAAAATTCAAGAGAACATTAGCACTCCAATTTAAGAGATTGATTATATTTCTTCTTTTTTTTGTCAATGTTTATGTCTTTCTTTATGAAAAATATGAGCTTTATGGACACAATTATGCGTAGTTGATTTATTAATCTAGAGGTTGATCTTATGAACTCAATTTTCACCATCTAATGATCTAATATTTTACCCCAATTATAATTTTAATTTAATTATATTATTTAATGTAATTTTTATGCTATCAAATCTATAGAGCCAATTAAATACATTTGAAGGAATTATTTAACTGTTTATCTTCATTAAATAACACACATAGTTTATAGGGAGAAATGTATGATTCTTATATATGTGATCCATAATTGATGAACTTATGTTTAGAAAATTGGGAGATTAAGTATTTCTAGATATTTTCTGATATATCTTCTTAGTTACCAAATCTGATTTAATAATTATTGCTATTTACTTTTAGTTATTTTAATTTTGCTTCCTTAAAATATAAAAACTTAAAAAAATTGATTTTTATTTGTTTTAGTTTTAAAAATTAGTTTCTAATAAAACAATCTTCGTCGGAATGATCTTTTTTATCATTATATTACTTGTTGCGATACGTATACTTGCGTATTCATTTCAAATATAATTTGTGTGGTGATCAAGTTTTTTTTTAATTTACTTATTTTCTTTATTATTTATTTATTTTTAAATTTAATTTATTTATTTAGTTGTTTATTTTTTTAATTTTTTTAGTTTTTATTTGGACATCTCGTTTAGTATTGTAAACACAAAGTTGAGTGTATTGGTTGAGTAGAGTTTATGAGGGAGAAATCTTACCTTTAGATCTTGAAATTGTGTATACTTTGAGGTTAATAAGGAAACAACGAGTTATCACCCAGGGGAAAAAATGGTTAATCCATTAGACATAAACAATAATGAGCTAGACTTGAACAATCAAATGCTTTTGATGGATGATAGAGATAAAGCCACTGATATTTCAAATGCTACAAACAATTGGACAATTCACCGGATTACCAATAGAGGATCCTCATCTTCATCTCAGATTGTTTATTGAATTTATAGATTCATTTAAGTTCAGTGGTGTGATTGAGGAGGCAGTTAGGCTTATATTTTCTCTTACTCTTTATGAGACTGTGCCCAAGCTTGGCTAAACTCTTTGCCACCTGATTCAATTACAACTTGGAATGGTTTGAGAAATTCTTGATGAAACACTTCCCACCAAAATAGAATGCCAAGCTTAGGAATGACATTACCTCCTACCAACAATACGAAAGAGAATCTTTATATGAAGCATCAGAAATTTCAAGGAATTGCTAAGGAAGTGTCCTCATTATGTTATTCCTTCTTGGATTCAAATGGAAACTTTTTAAAATGGTCTCAATGCTCAAACAAGAAATATTGTTGATGCATCTGCTAATGGAGCTTTGCTAGCCAAATCTTACAATCAAGCTTATGATTAACTTGAGAAAATTGCTAGCAATAATGATCAATGGCCAATGGACATAATGACAATTATAAGAAGAGTAGTCAGAGTGCATGAGGTAAATGATATCACAATACTTATAGCTCAAGTGTCATCTTTGGTTAATGTTTTGAAGGCTCAAAACTCGGCATCGAGTATAAACCAAGTCCAAGATTCAAGGGTATCATGTGTGTTTTGTGGAGGAGCTCATTTCTTTGATAATTTTCCAAATAATCATGAATTAGTATTCTATGTGGGTAATGCAAACCAAAATAATAATCCATACTCGAAAACATATAACTCAGGATGGTGATAACATCCAAAGTTCTCTTGGAATAACAAAAATCAAGGTGGTAATCAATTCAACCGTCAATCATTTCAATCACATGGTTTTCAACAAACATATCAATCACAAGCCCAAGAGAAGAAGCCACCTACTGAGGACAATACAAATGCCTTAATGAGGAAGATGAAAGACTTCATCCAATCATTTAATGCAAAAGTGTCAACACAAGAGACTTCAAAGGCCTCAAGGTAACCTTCCAAGTGACACAATTGTAAACCCACGAAGAGAAGGTAAGGACCAATGCAACACCATAGCCTTGAAAAGTGGTAAAAATTTAGAACAGAATATAAGACAAAAAATGATGATGAGAAAGAAGAAATTAACAAGGATAATGAGAGTACTGAAAAGAAAATAATTCAGCCAAAGAAAAAAAAACTTTACAAACGCATTATTCCTTTCCCTCAAAGATTACAAAAGAAAAAGTTAGATACATACTTTTCAAAATTTCTTGATGTCTTCAATAAGCTGCACATAAACATACCATTTGTAGAGACACTTGAAAAATGTCATCTTATGCCAATCTTATGAAGAATATATTATCAAAGAAAAGAAGGCTTAGTGATCATGAACAATAACCTTGACTGAAGGTTGTAGCACCATCCTTTATAAGAAACTACCACAAAACTGAAAGATCTAGGTAGTTTTGACAATCCTTGCACTATTAGGAACATTCATTTTGATAAGGTACTATATGATTTGGGTTCTAGCATTAACCTTATGCCATTATCAATATTCCAGATATTAGGGGTTGGTAAAGCTAAACCCATTTCAGTAACATTGTAGATGGTAGACAGGTCAATTAAAAGATCCCTGGGTGTGGTAGAAGATGTGTTACTAAAAGTACACAAATTCATCTTTCTGATAGACTTCATTGTGCTAGATATGGAAGAGGACTATGACATTCCAAACATACTTGGTTGTCCATTCTTAGCAACCGAAATAACACTCATTGATGTACAAAAAGGTGACTTACAATGAGAGTGCAAAATGAACAAGTAATGTTTAAAGTTTTTAAAGCACCTAAACCCCTTGATATTGATAACGCTAATGAATGCTTAAGGATAAATGTTACTGATTGTGAGGAAAGCTTAAAAGAGTATGTTGAATTGCCCACACTTAAGAATTTAACATATGTTGTTGAACGTATGGAATCATAGGTGGATATTGTGGATTATTTGAACTTTTTGGAAGACACGCCTCTTATGTGTGTATCAAAGACAATTATGGAAAATTTGGATATAGGATCTAAGTTCAAACCATCAATTGAAGAGACACCAAGTTTAGACCCAAAATTTTACCATCCCATCCCCATTCAAGTAGGCAAGCGAAAGAGTCCAATGAAGAAGTGAAAAACATGTTGGAAATACATAAATTGGATGAGTCATAATGGAGTACTTATAAGAATTCCAAAAAGTTCAAAAAGAAAACAAAAATATGGCATGAGAAGAGAATTGAGAACCGTGTTTGCGAGCCAGAACATAAAGTATTATTGAATAAATCAAGACTTAAATTATTTCCACGCAAACTCAAGACTAAATGGATACAGAAGGATGCACATTTGGACTTGATATGACCGTCTAGTCAAAGACGTTAAACATGATGCTTGTTGGGATGAAACCCAATGTTATTTTACTTACATTTTTTTGTTTTGTAGGTGAATAAATGTAGAAAGCAATGGCGCAACAAGATTGAGCATTTCAGCGACAGATGTGGTGTGCCAAAGCTAAGGGATTTTTCTTTCCTTTTAATTTTTCATATTTATATCTGCATAATGGGGACAATTTTTATGCACATGTTCATTCTCTACTTTAGTATTTAGAATGGATTTTCAATTTTTAGGGATTTTTTGTTTTGGTAGAAATTGATAAATATATGAAAACTAAATGCATGCATGCTTGATATGAAACATATGAAGTCAATGATAAAAATTGGTTGTAATGACTAGGATAAGGAATATAACATATTTGTTAAAATACTTATATTAATCATGTGATATGCTTGCCAGTTTTGATTGGATTGATTCAAATTTTTATGCACATGTTCATGGTTGATTTTGGTGTGCTTATTGAGAGAAAATTTGTAGTGAGTTATGCGAGTCGATGAAATCTACCAAGTTTTAGAATCTATTTGATCATCCCTTGAGGTAAAATTTTGAATAGTATTGAGCAAGAGAGATGATTTAGGCCTTATATAGATCGATTGAGCTTTTCAAGCTAATCATTGTTAATATCTGTAGTCACCCATTTGAGCCTAACAAAACACTAGTCATATCTTTAAGACATATTTTATGCCTAACTAACAAGCATTACCTTTACTCTTGCACCTTTGGCTTATGTGAAAAGAAAAAAAATGCTATCATGTGTTATGCTATAGAGTAAGATGAAATCTAATGCATCCTATAAAAAAGAGAGAGAAAAGAAAGAAGAAAAACTCACAATACAATTATCCTTCTAAAGAAAAAGAAAACAAAATTGAAAATAAGTTTGGGGATATTGTGATGTTACAAAAAAAAAAAGAGATGTGGAATAAAAGATCATGAAAAGAATGAAAGCAGAGGGCGTAGTGAACTATCAAGTTAAAACTCAATTGCAATTAAAAAGTACATGATGAATAAAATGAAAGATGAGGTGTGGAAAGAGCCTAAATGTCTTCATTTATCCACCCCTACCTAAGCCTTACCTTACAACCATGTAAAGTTCTTATTGATCTTTAACTAAGTGCATATTTATATTAATGGAGAGGGATGTGAAAAATAGACTTACGAGACTTGTTCCCTGATTGAATTGATTATCATCCTCGTATAGGTTGATTTCATGAGTGCATTGAATGATATCATATGAAGCACACACACACACACACATAAGAACCAATTTTTCAAAAATTTTACATATCCTTGTATTGATGGAACGTCGATTGATGAATATGTGAATCTTCGTATCATTGGATTGTACAAATTTTGAGAGAGATAATTTTTGCTAAATATGCATGTACTAATGGAAGTATATTTATTAATATGCTACCCATATTATTTTATTTATTTATACTTGTCTTTACTTGAGGATAAGAAAAGATTTAAGTTTGGAGTTGTGATGACTCTATAAAAGCAGTCATTAGTGCATTTTTTACTTAATATTTACTTGTTTAATTCAATAAATATCATCTTTGGAGCAAAAATAATAAAATATGAACCTTTTAATGAAAAGGGGTAAAAATATAATCTCTATATTTTTTGGGATGTTTTTGGAATTTTTATGGATCTTTAATGCAGGACCAATAATATGTTGTCACGTGGCCTACCATGTAAGTATAGGAGTGGATTGGGCAAGCCATGCGGATTTCATGCAAGTAGGGATAAAAAAAATTGTAAATCTCTACATGTGAGGAACGAAGAAGCACGTGCCATGTGTCAGAACGACATTCAATTCAAGTTCGGAGCATGGTCAAGCAACACTGCCACGTGTCATCATGCGATTGTCCCCACAATCCACCAATACGCCATGCCATCTACATCTATGAATCACACTGCAGCACATAGCACTAACTCAACATGAGTTGACTCAAATCGGTCTCCCTTACCACGCGTTGCGTTCTGATTCACCCACTAAATTATGCTTGACGTGTTTCGCATTGTGATTGGTTGGTGTTGTAAATTTTGATTTTTTTTAATCTTAGCCCTTGGTCTAAAGCTCATATGATGGTCTAGATTATACCTGAGCTATATTTAAGCCCCTAATTATGCAATAAATCCAAAGAAGCCACCATTCGCATAATATTGATTAGTTTTTAGAGCTAAAAAGTGAGAAAAATCCAGAAAAATTCAAAGGAGATACAATTTTGGTAGAGATTCAAGAGAATATTAGTAATATAATTCAAGATATTGATTATATTTCTTCTTCTACTCTTTTATTTGTCAATTTTTATGTCTTTTTTATGAAAAATATGAGTTTTATTAATTTATTAATCTAGGGGTCGTTTGAACCCAATTTTCATCATGTGATGATCTAATATTTTACCCCAATTATAATTTTATTTTAATTATATTATTTAATATGATTTTTATGTTGTTAATCGTTTGGCCAACAATTTATCTAAAGAGGCAATTAAATACATTTGAGAGAATATTTTAATTGTTATCTTGATTAAATGACATGCATAGTTTCTAGGCAGAGATGTATGATTCTTATGTATGTGATCCATAATTGATGAACTTAATGAGTAGTATGTAATTTTATCTACATGAGAGTGTTGTTAAATTAATTTCTATATGGTGTGTAGTTTACTGGAGAAAGGAATACATACTAGATTAGATTCAATTGATCATGTAATTTGTTGATAATTATATAAGGGGGATTTTTGGGGATTCATATGTTTAAAAAATTGGGGAATTAAGTATTCCTGGATATTTTCTCATATGTCTTCTTAGCTACCAAATTTGATTTAATTAATTATTTTTAGTTCTTTTAATTGTGTTTTCTTAAAATATAAAAACACAAAAAAATTGATTTTTATTTGTTTTAGTTTTAAAAATTAGTTTCTAATAAAATAATCTCTATGTGAAAGATCTTTTCTTATCATTATATTACTTATTGTGATACGTATACTTGTGTATTCATTACACACACAATTTGTGTAGCGATCAATTAGTACCCAATATCTTATAAAGCTCATAAGTTTGTTATAGAGTCTTTTCTCCTTTAGCTCCTCTTACAACATTATCAACAATGTAATGACACTGTTGTGTCAATGCATCATAAAATAACTAGTTCTATACTTGTAGTGGATAGCTATGGTGTGGGTAATGAATCAAAAAAGAGCTTGAATTTTTCCCAAGTTTCATGGAAGGGCTCTCTATCTATTTGAAAGAATGTTATTATGTTTACCCACAACTTGTAGTCTTCTTATAGGAATAGTACCTACCCATAATTTTTTTATAAACTACCTCCCAAGTAGTTAATGAACCTAGTTGTAGTCATGAACCAAGACTAAACTCTATCCTTAAGGTTGTAAGGAAAACACCTCATCTTAAATTAGTCCCTATCAAGTCTCTACAGTGGAATTATTTGCATAGTAGCATAAATTCTCTAATAAAGATTACGGGGTCTTCTTTAGGGATACTGTGAAATGAAGGTAACAAGGAATAATAAATATTTTTCAACTCATAATTCCTTACATCCTCTCCCAATTGAATGCAAGATCTAGTATTGCCAATGATTCGCAATCCGTACTCTTTCATCATTTTCTAGTTATGTCCATTATCAACCCTATCTACTTGCACTTAGGGTTATTCTTCCTCCTCTTAATTAATGTTCATCTTTATTTGAAAAGTGTTTTGAACTCGTAGATTTTAACGATAAAAAGAACGAGTTTCTTTTTTAAATCTCTGTTTACTTTTTAAAGATTAATAATATAACACACAAATCGAAGTAGTAGAGAACTTAATACTAATATAAATTTTTATAAGTTAAATCAAAAAGAAAAGAAAAATAAACACTACACATAAGTTAGTAAAATAAAATAAATTATACAAGATATAATTTAGTATACAAAAATAGTAAACACAAAGGAAAAGAAATAATAAACAAATAAAAGAATTGGTAAATAAGTAAAAGAAAAAAATAATTGTCTTAAAAATAAAAATAAAATAAAAAATAATTTTTTTTTTTTAATTTTAATTTAAAATTTGAAAATTTATTTTATATTTATATTTATTTTTTATAATAATAAAATATTTTTTATAATTTTTTAAATAATAAGAAAGTTTTAATTTTTTTAAAGTAATTATAAAATATTTTAAAGTAATTAATAACCTAGATATTTTAAAATTTTAAATAAAACTCACTATATTTATAATACCAAAAGTGTTTAAGATTTTGATAATAAAAATTTAAAAATGCTATTCTTCCCTACCAACAACTCCAAAAACTTGATGTGTTAAACTTATTGTACAATTTTTTTATATTTCTAAATAGCTTACAAGTGCATGAATTACTTATAGAAAATGACAAACATACTTCTAAGGTAGTCTAAAGAGGAATCATATTGTTTTTAAATAATTCAATAAATTCTTAAAAATGAAAAGTAAACTTAAATATTATGTCAAAACATTTGGTTTTGAAATATCTAATCTAATGATATAAAAGTAAGATAGATTCAATAAACCTTAGGAAAATATAAATTTACATTTTGTGAAGAATTTATTGGATAGATTAATTAATTAATCATGCTTGCTCAATATTAAGTATGTTATTAAATATATAAATTAAGATTATCGATTCTCCCTTTTTTATAAGAAAATATCTTAAAATAGAGATCAAATTCTTTATTAATTAAATATTAATTGCCACATTTGGTTAGGCCAACATGTTAATTCTTAATTAAATTAATCTTCTCTTCTAAGATATTAACATACCATTTAATTATCACCTTTGGTGGGGCCAAAAATTTAAACTCTCATCAAGGCATCTATGTTAGGTTAACGATTTAAGTATTTGAAAATTAACTTTCAGATTTTAAAGCTACTACAAGAAAAAAGTCATAAATATATTTTTCAATAATAATTCTTTTAAAAATATTTGAAATAAGGTTCTCTAAAGATTCGAATAATCAAATTCAAAATCAAAGTGTTGACTCTAAATCAGATTTAGATAATTATATCCTATTTTCTTTAACAAACTTTTATATAAATTTTGATGAAGAAATAAAACTTAATTTATTTTATTCAAATGTTTTCCTACTTTAATATTTCATAAGCATAACGATATTATTAATATTCCATAGTATTTTTAGTTAGAATGTTTAATTTAATAAATGATGAGTAAATTAAATATAGCATGTAAAAAAACACAAAAATTTAATATGAAAAGAATACACTTAAATTATACCTTTACAAAACTTAAGTATGGTTTTTGTTTCTGAAAAAACTCCAAACATAATTACCAACACTATTTGTTGAATTGAAACAAAAATTACTTCATAAACTATATTCTTTCAACTCTCAAATTTCGAAAAGAAGTAAAAGTTATAGAAAATTAATAAACTAGAAAAGAGAAAAGCTAAGGAGCTGAGGGATGAGGGATAAGGGATTCTTTTTACAATGAATGAGGGGTTCTTTATATAGCTTTTTGAAAACGCTGCAAAAGAGAGGAAAAATGGATCAGATAGTCGGGTGCCACAACATACATTGATTATGCACTGCTGCATGAGATGGCCTATAATCATTGAAGTTCTTGATACACTACTCCCACATTGCGTCACCCAAAATACCACGTTGTGGCACGTGTCTCCTTGAACTTCTGAAAGCCCTTCTTAAATTACATCCTTTTCATTGGTTTGGAACTTATGTAAAGCTTACATATGTTAATATTTTATGCTTTAATGTTGCAATGAAGTGATTTTGGGTACTATTCTTTAGGTGTTGATCAATTGTATCATTTTGAAGCAAAAAATACCTATATGTGAATACTCAATGTGGTGTTTGCATGTGGATTTATGTGAGAATCTTATATGGTTGTGAGTCATATGTTAGTTGGTAGTTTCTCTCGTGTAACTTTTTCTTATGCAATGAGCCTCTATGGCTATAAGCCATATGTCGACTAGTAGTTCTCTTCATGCTACTTTTTGTTACGTTAGAAAAACTCTATGAGATTGGGTTGAGCTAAATTGTTGAGTTCTCACATCTTTGGATGTTTGATATAAGTGGTGGATTGTGTGTCCCACTATGGCTATGTTTAATTTTTGGATTGATTGCGTGTCCATAGTGGGTATTGATTGTTCATGATTGGGGGTGGTCCTCAAGGTTGGATATTCATTTTACAAAGTACTACTCTATGGTTATAATCACACACATTAGATGGTGTTGACTTTGAAGGAAAGTTGGGTTCGTGTGTCAAACTTTATTGTGGAGGTAGCAAGTAGGAGCAATAATAGATAGTGGTCATGATTGATAAAGGTAATTAGGGTTTTATTTATATTAGGGTTGTAATTGTTTTGTTGCTTAGTGGATTTATTTGCTACTGAGTGGTTGCCATAAGCAACCTGGGTATGTTACCATATAATTAGGGATTCTATGTAGGTTTACCTCATTATATTTATTGTTTTTCATGCTCTATTGTTTGGCTAGTAAAATCTGAGCTTAAATTGTATTTGTTTTTATAAACTAAGATTTAAACTCTAATTAGGAATTCGTTAATATTTATTTCTTGCTTTTTAATTTTTGATAATATATATGCTACTTACTTACTGCCTGTTTGTGTTTATTTGCACTATGGCTATGATTATCTATTAAATGTTTATCTTTTTGTTATATGCATATTTGGGTTGAGTCCTTAAGAAGTTAGTATATTCTTAACCTGATTATGTATTGGGTCTTGAACTCCTTCAATGTTGTAATGCATGATTAGATTGTTATGTTAGTATAATTTGAGTTTTTCTCGTGTATGTCCAAACATACTAGATCTAGACTCTAATTAGGAAGCTTTTTTTGTTTAGTTGTATGCATTATTTTTCTTACTTGTAGCATGGTTATAGCTTTCTATTTAATGCTTTTGCAGTATTAATCTACTTGTTTCCTGATTAATTTATATTGTTTCTTCCTTTTATCTATATGTGAGTTTGGTGTAAGTCTCAAGGAGTTAGTATCTCCTAACTTTTGTTGTGTACTAGACATCTGACTCTTTCTCTTGATAAGTTGTGCTTTATTTAATTGGATGCTATGAAAATACAATAATAATTTATCGAATATGTTCCAACATATGAGGTCTTGAAGTTATTTGAAATCCTTTATATATTTTTATTCCTAATATTTAAGGAATTAATGAATCATCTAATTTGATGGCTTCAATTGGGTCACTAATTTAAACTTCTATTCAAGCTATCTAAATTAGATCTTGATGATATGTTTGAAACCTAATTTTCATATTTTAAATCTATTACGAAAAGTAAGTGATCAATAATAAATTTTGTAAAAATCTTGAAATAAGAAATAATCTTTTTTATTAATGATTAAAAATATTCACCTAAATAATCTATGAAAACATGACAACAAAACGAAATTCCCATTATAAGAATCAGATAGACATGCTTAAAATTAATAAATGATTAGTAAATTAATTTTAAAAAATTCAAGAAATACTAAAAAGAGTTGTCTAAAAAGAAATAGGAGTATAGATTAGATCTCAATACCAATAGTAGGTAGATGATGCATTCTACTCTATGGTTATGATCTTGATCTTCAATATAATCCCTAATTTTCAGCAATCTTTTACTACTTCTTGATTTGAAAAATCTTCCTACTCTTGCCTTTTATTCGTCTTATTAAATCTAAATTGTGTATAAAAAATACAACCTAAAAACTATGAAATGAAAAACTAAAGAACTGTAGCACAAAAATAGCAACTAAAGTACTTCAACCTGGTTATTTTTGGCCTGCATTGTTTAAAGATGCTCACAATTATGTAAATAGTGTTTTCTCAAAATGAATGTTCCCAATAGTGCAAGGGATGTCAAAACTACCTGGATCTTTCAATTTTTGTGGTAATTTTATATCAAGAATGGCACTGCAACCTTCAGTCAAGGTTATTGTTTCATTATCTCCTAGCCTTCTTTTCTTTGATAGTATATCCTTCAAAAAATTGGTATAAGATGGCATTTGTTCATGTACTGCTACAAGTGGTATGTTTATGTGCAGCTTCTTGAAGATATCAAGAAATTTTGAAATTTGCGTATCTAACTTTTGCATTTGCAGTCTTTGAGGGAAAGGAATAGTGGGTTTGTAGATGTTGCTCTTTTTAGGTTGAAT
Organism: Hippophae tibetana; assembly: GCA_037013495.1. NCBI lineage: Eukaryota > Viridiplantae > Streptophyta > Magnoliopsida > Rosales > Elaeagnaceae > Hippophae > Hippophae tibetana. Next base: position 7,865,920 of record CM072805.1, read on the forward strand.
TATTTCCTTTCCATTACTCAATTTATCCTCTAATTCCTTCTCATCCTTTTTAGTTTCTAGTTCCTCTGTATCCTTTTGGATCTCATATTCCTCCTCTAAAGTTTTATCACTCTTCAAGTCTATGTTGTTGCAATGGTCCTTACATTCTCTTCTAGGGTTTACAATTGTTTCACTGGGAAGGTTACCTTGAGGCCTTTGATTTATAGCTTGAGTAAGTTGTCCCGTTTGGTTCTCCAAATTTTGAATTGAAACCTCTTGAGTTGACACTTTTGTATTAAATGATTTGACGAAGTCTTTCATCATCCATATTAAAGCATTTGTATTGTCCTTAGTATGTGGCTTCTTCTCTTGGGCTTATGATTGATGTGGTTGTTGAAAACAAGGTGGTGGAAATGATTGACGGTTTCATTGATTACCACCTCGATTATTGTTATACCAAGAGAAATTTGGATGTTGTCTCCATCATAAGTTATATGTGTTTATTTATGGATTATTGTTTTGGTTCACATTACCCATATAGAAGAGCAATTCAGGGTTATTTTGACAATTATCAAACAAATAGGCTCTATCACAAAACACACAAGACACCTTTGAATCTTGGACTTGGTTTATACTCGCTCGTAGATGACTCTATGAAAGTATAATCAATAGTGTACTATTTTACTTAATATTTACTTGTTTTATTTAATAAATAATATTTTTATGTCCAAAAATATTAAAATATAAACTTTTTAGTGAAAATGGCTAAAAATAAAATGTTTGGAATTGTTTTGGATTTTTATAAAATTTTTATGGATTTTTTATGATTTTTAATGCAAGGCCAATCATGAGCTACCATATGGCATTCTAAGTAAGCATAGGAGTTAACTAAGCAAGCCACGTAGATGTCATGCAAGCAAGGACAACGAATCACGTTACACCGCGTATAAAAAAAAGAACCACGCGATATGTGTCAGTATGGCATTCAATCTGAATTCGAAGATTGGTCAACCCACCCTACCAAGTGTCGATACGCAATTAATCCCCACGATCCACCCGTACGATACACCATTCATATCCACAAATCATGTTGTGTCATGTGGCGCTGACTCTACGAGCGTTGCTCTAACTAGTCTCCCTTGCCAAGTGTTGCGCTTTGATTCTCCTAGTGATTGAATTTGTGAAACTTAAGTGTCGGGTATAAAAAAACACTATAAAATATTTAACCATACTTTTTAATTGTTTTGAAAAATTATGTCGATGTAAATATAATTGCAAGATATGATCATTACCCATAAAGGATTAAGAAAATTTAATTATTAATCACTAATTTAAAATCAAATATTAAAATGACCCAAATTGAACAAATGGGGTTTTTTATGAATATTTTTGTAGAAAAATTAAACAACATTAAAGAATAAAAATTATTAAAAAATAAAACTTTTCATATTAATAAGAGAAACATGTGATTACGAGATTGTCATTACCACTAGATACAATTAAAATTATCATATTATGATTTATTTAGTTTTTAAATTCTAAATTTATTATATGATTTAAAAAAAAATGTTCTTCTCAATTACAATTGACAAAAAGCTCAATTATTAATTAATCTAGAATTATGGTTGCTATATTTAATTTATTTGTTGTATTATAATAAAAAAAAGATAACTAAATTAGATAAAAATGACAAAAAATAGCAATTTTATGCTAACTTCATAATCTAGCAATAAACAAAACTAAATATCGAATTAGTTGTGCATCTAATTCAAGAATTTCTATGCTTTGATATTCAAACATGAAACTAAACACATCAAGAAAATAAAAATTGAAAATTTAATCAAACCATAAAAAAATTCAAATTAAATCATTATTTAAGGCTTGAAATTATCCATAATCACAATGAATTACTTAATTAGACACAAAATTCAACACATGCAAAAGGAAAACTAAATAATTCATAATTATTAATAGAAATAAGATGCAAGAATCTTATTGTCTTGATGAGAAAGTTAAGCCAAATGAATTAGACACACCAATCTCTAAACTTATTCTTGAATTTCTTTTTAAAAGTCCTTCAAAATGCTCGAAAATATTTTATCTAATTTTTCTTAATTTTACTCATTATTTTCTTTAAAATGGATATTTTATTAGTTTAAATTAAGTTTTTTATATAGTCATCTCAAGTTAGGGCCATTGGATGGAGTCAAATGGACACTCATCAGCATGCCACATATCACACAACTAGATCAGCAAATGAATAGTCTCAAATCAAGTGACATGCTTTCACGTTATCCAGCAGGTGATGGTTTGACGAACGATGCATCTTTCAACTAACTAGGATAAAGGGCTAGACCAAACGACACGTCTTTTGGTATTGGTTGGGCATCACCTAGCACTAGGGCCATAAAATGGCATCGTTTAAGGTGCTTCTTTGCTAAGTAAATCTATGGCCTGTCTAAATGCATCCACATTTCAAACTAATGTGCCGTTAACTCAGCCCCTAGACCAACTAATGCATTTAAAATGGGGAATATAGTAGTCGTTGATATCTCTGCTAATGTAATAACCTTCTATATGAATTTTCCTTTTTCATCTACTATTATCCTAACTAAATATGACTCCATACCTATTATAGAGATTGTTTCAGTGCTTTTATCCTTAGTACTTCTAATGACTCTATCAATAGATCTATGCCTCATCTCATCTCACCAAATTTTTTTGTGTCCACTCTTATTATCTCATCGCAACTTTTGTCTTGCAAGCTGAGCTTAATACACGTATACAAAAAGGATACATAATCAATTGAAAGACACCAACAATAAAGACTATAAACATGTAACTAGAGAAAGTAAATAGGCCAAATTAATTATCCTTTAATTACAACCTTTAAGATAAACACTCTTTAGAAAGGCCTCAAATAATAACTCAATATAATAGTTATTTACTGGTACTATTGGGGTATCACCAATAAGGATAACTGATCTACTCAACAAAATTTCATAAAAATGAACAACTTGATATTTTATGTATAGGAGAGCATGTGTTATATTTTAGCTCTATAAAGTATTGCTCATGGAAAAATATTTGTTATAACTTTATAAGTGCTAACTTCACTTCAATAAGTAAGCTTTGACTTTTCTCTAACCCCTTAGTAGCAAACAAAACTTCAATTATTCAACAGCATTAACAACATATAATAGTTACGTACACTTCAAATGTTAAAATCCGTCTTTCAACCTTTGTTTATGGAATATGAATCTATGTTAAGTGGAGGGATCTCTGGGGCTTTATAAGGTCCCTTTCTATTCTCTAATCTTCCAGGTTAATAATAGGGGATTTCAATGATGTTCTCAAGTTACATGAAACTATAGGCTCATCTCATAATACTATCTACTGAGGATTTCAACGTTATGGTCTATTTTTGTAACCAAGTTTAAATTGATACTAAGGGGACCTTTTATACTTATTTCAAAGGCATGTTATCTTATATTTGATCCTACTTAGACCATGGGTTCTGAGTCCTTCCTTGACTATAGATACACCTTTTTTTGTTATAGTCTCCCATGATAGTACTCCGAACATCCTCCACATTTATTAACAACTTCTATGGCCAAGCTTGGGTGATGGAGATAGTTTTGGTTCCATGATATGTGGGTTCTAGATCCTTGTTTCCTAGAATTAGTACATACCATTTGGTTGACTCCTATTCAAGCTACTCCCTTAGGGATTTTTGTTGATAAACTTCTAGGTTTGCTATCAATGTTTGGAAGAGGTATTTAAAAATTTGGAATGTAATATTGAAGCAGCCTTACACTTGTGGACATACAGAAATGGTATGATGAAGATTCCTTCTCTGCATAACTTTTCCAATTGGAATCTGATGCCAATGATGACTTAGATAGATTGTTGCATCAACGAGATAAATTTTCATGGAGAAGATCATACTAAAGTGGTTGAAGGGGTGTTTGAAACACTACTTTTTCACTTACTCCATTGGAATTTGAAGGCCTAAAAGCCTTTAAGTCGTTTAGAAATTAATGGAGAGATTACATATGAACCATAAATGATAGGTTGTGGGTTGTAAAGATTTTGTTGGTGTTTAAGTGGATGGGAGGTTATGGCATATGATATTTTATGTTATGTGTATGCCTTGATATTTTTTTAATATATATAGAGTCAAGGGATGAACTAATATATGAAAAAATTAAATTGGGTAATACACTAAGTGTGGATGAAAATTTAAATTATGAATAAATGAATGGGTGATAAAGTTACTCCTTACCTAAAATAAAATAAAAAATTGTTTGAGTTTTCTTGTTTTGTGACTCACTTTCCCAATTTGTTTTCATAACCCCACACCTTAGCCTCATGTTATAACCTTGATGAAGACCTATTGATCTAAATTAGTGTGACATTCTATATTAGTGGGGAGTAAATCGAATATAGAGTAAAATGAAAGATAAGCTATGGGGTTTATGATTAATATGTTCACACATCATAATTGTATAATATAGAGACCCAAGAATTTTGTTCTATGAATTTCATGCATAAGATTATACTAAATGAAGTTTATAGGTTTTTGGTTAGAGGGATGTCTAAGAGTTGATCGCAAAAGTGTAATTAATATTTGAATTTATCATTGATGAAGAGTGAGACTTAAATAATCTATGTATTGAATGTTATAGGCAATACTTCATATAAATGTATAAATGATTCAATAGTTAGTGTCTTTGTTTATTTTCCTATTTTTTATTTTTTAAGTCATTTTAATTTAGTTTAGTTGTGATGTTTTTTGGTATCATCGTTGAAATCCCTCACGATGATGTAACTTTTCCACTAAGTCACCCTAAAGGTTTGAATGCTTGTTGCATATATTGAATGCAATTGTGTTAATCTTCGAAAAAGATTTAGGTTTGGTTAGGTTAGTTTAGTTGTGATGTTTTTTGGTATCATCGTTGAAATCCCTCACGATGATGTAACTTGTCCACTAAGTCACCCTAAAGGTTTGAATGCTTGTTGCATATATTGAATGCAATTGTGTTAATCTTCGAAAAAGATTTAGGTTTGATTAGGTTAGGTCGATTTACTCTCCTTTTGAAAGCAAGTTTGATCACTTATCTTGTTAGGGACTAGCCAAACGTTGGTTGAAAGTTATGATATGTACCTAAAAAGCACTCATATCAAAGAATGAATTAGGTTTTGATATTGTATTTTTACCTAAGTATTTTATATATTGTTGTTTCAAAATTATAGAGTATGCTTTTATGTAGTTCAAGAATTTGTGGACATTAAAAGATGCAAATGACAAAGGACTTAACAAATTCTCACAATCAAGGGAAAAATTATCATACAATGAAGGACCTAAATGTAAAAAAAAATTACACAATACATCAAGGACGGTCAAAATGTGAAAGTGGAAGAAATATTAGTGCGCCACAACATGATTTTACATGTAGTGCAGCACAAGCCCCTCAGAAAGAATTTCACAGAACCAAAAATTATCAGACACTATGGCATGAGTCTATATGCGTCGTGACTTGCGCTCTATGATTTGCACTAAAACACCATATTTTCAACATCCTTATCCCACTTGCTCAATATTTGCTAGCTTATAATTCTATTTATTTTAGATCTCTATAACCTTATCTTAATTACATCATGTTTACTCTCATGCTACGAATATGTAACTAGGATTAACCAGAAAATAGGCACATATTTGGACACATAATTTATAGAAAATACACTTAAATTTGCAAGAATTTGGAGGCTAGGGGCAAGATGGGATTCTAAGAGTAAATTGAGGAGTTAGAGATTAGCCATAGACATTAGCTTCTTCTTCTCCTTATTTTTCTTCTTGTTTTGTATGATTTTAATTAGAATTTTCATAATCTATACCTTGTTATTTATTTAAGTGATTGTGGGAAATTTCTAAATCTTAGACTATGGTTTGATTAATTTAATGTCATAATGTTTTTTTAGATTCATCTATTATTTTTATGTGTTTGATAACTATGAATGTATGAATTATAGTAAACAACTAGTTTATTACATGAATATATTTAATTCTAGTTTAAAATGTTAGTATGTAATCATTAATACTCTTATTCAAAGCGGTACCTTGTTGTCGTGCACAATAAGTAGGATTGAATACTTTTGTTAAAGGTTATCAATGGTTAAAATTTTGCACACTTAAGTTATCTATCTTTAGAATTGAATCTAGTAAGTGTACTTCTAGGTTGTTCAGAATTTAGATTAATCAATAAACAATATGAAAATATGAGAAGTCTTAAGTGTACCTAGAGTGAAGCTCTATTTCAAAAGTTTTTATAAGAATTATTATCAGAAAATGCATTGACAACATGTTTTCAGTAGTAGTTTTAAAACTTGAAAGTTAGTACTCGGATAATTAAATTCTTAGGTTTAATTTGAACACTTTGAATAAAGTTTAAACTGTCTAACCCCACCAAAGGTGGCATTTAAATGGTTCATTTTCAATCTCTTAGAAAAAGGAATTAACTTAATTAACCAAATTAGTTATCAACCCCACCTATAGGTGTTAATTGATTTGTTTAGTTAACAAAGAATATCTAACCCCACCAAAGGTGGTATTCATATAAAAAAGAGAGAATCAATAAATATCAATTTATATCTTTAATAACCTAAATAATATGAGCAAGCATAATTACTTAGTTATTATATCCATAAATACTCAACAATTATAAATGATAAAATTTGCATCAATATTTATTGAATCTGTATCTATGTTTATTTTTATGTTATTAGATTAGAAACACAAAAACCCAAATATTGTGACAGGATGTTTAGGATTTAATTTCGTTTTTAAAAGTTTGAATAATAAATTAAAAACCACATATATTACTTCCTTAGATCAACCTTGGGAGTATACTTATCATTTTCTACGAAATGATTTGTGCACTTGCAAGAGTTTTATAAATATAAAACAAAGTATTGGCAGGATCGGCGATATCGGTTTTTCTCATCACCAAGTGTATTAGGTGATGCTCTAGAATTTAATCAAATCAATTGTGCCACCTTGGGAACTTTACAAAAAATGCAATTTATGAAGCATGATATGGTCCAAGAAGCATCCAAAGATCCTTCATATGGCCAATGAACCAATCAAAAGAAGAGACCAAAAACTATCCAATTTTTCTTTCCATGGCTTGAGAGGAACTTCAATTAACAAAATATTAGCAATTGATGAAGCTTTTATATGGGACAAGATGGTTGGGTGGAATTAATTTCTACACTATGAAAAAGGCTTAATTGAGATCTATTTAACTTATATTGTTGTGGGATTCATTAGGATTCATGTAATTGTTTGTGTGCTTTACCCATAGTTCAATGAAATTTTCATTCTTAGGTTTCTTATACATTGTGGGATTCATTTCTAATAGAGTTCATCTTCTTGCAGCTCACTTCCTAGGAGGGAGGAGTGAATTAGCTCATGAAGAATGAGGAGTAATGATTTTACCTCATCTCAATTGGAATAAGGAGTTCATGATCATGTGAAAATCAAACATGCCATTTGTTCCAAGTCTAAGGCTAGGTACAAAAGTGGCAAGATAGCTCAAGTAGAAAGAAAGGTACTGAATAAGAATGAAATTTTAGTAATGTTGAAAGCCTTAAGATTTTGTTTTGTTCATACACAAACTTGAAATTATGGAGAGTTAAACCTTATGATTCCATGCAATACCTTTAGTTCAAGGATTTTCTATAGACATTATTTCAAGGTTCAAAGGCTTATCAAGTCTTGGAAATCCATATGGCACTTTTATCCAAAAAATCTGACATTTAGCTTTTTTGGGGTTGATTTTCCATTGTTGTTGGGTTCTTGCTATAATTCTTGAAGTTCTCAAACACGAGCTCTCTATGGGCTTCAATATTCTTTCTATAGGTTCACATCAAAGCATACCACCATCATAGAACAAACGTGACATGGTATTCAACATAGACCACCTTAGTACTTTGTTATTGAATGGATTTATGGGTAAATTCTTTCATTAGTGCTATGAAATCTTGGGTATAGATGTAATATGAGAAATTCAAGACTAACTTAGAATGTGTCAGATGCATCTTGAGATATATTCAAAATTTCTAACTCTTATACCTAAAAAGTCACAAGCAAGCACTATTGATCAATATAGGCTAATCGCTCTAGGGAACTTTATGTTTAATCTAATCATAAAGATCTTTTTCAAATGTCATTAGATGTCTAGAAGAGATCTATTCTATAATTCTATCCCAAAATTAGTTAGGACTTATTCCAAGTCGAAACATTGGAGATTCTATGGTTATGCTTATATCTCATTTATGCATGACTGCTACAAAAACAAAAAGACATATCTGGGGTTACCTAAACCAAGATCAAATAGAAAAGCCACAAAATTAACCACTCACCAAAATCCTAAAAAATGTACAATATGTACATGGGTTCACTCTCTAAAAAATACATATATTGAAAAATATCTTAAAAATATATATATAGAGAGAGATAAAAAATATAGTATCATCTACATACTATGACTCACATTGCCTACAAAGTTGTGAGTACAGGCTAATTACAAAAAAAAGATATAAGAAGTAATTCCCTAAAAAGTCATTGCAATTTCTTCATTTGAAAAAAGCATATATCTTGAAATTCTTTCTTAATGAGTTTGATTTATGCATGAAAATAATTTTTATACATGATATCTTTATAATTTATACATTCGATTCCTTTCATGAGATCAATGTTAAAATAACACTTTGAGCCTTTATTCTTTATACATATGGGAACATATTAGTTCATTTCTATACATCAACTCTTTCGCATATAAATTAGTATGAGTGTTTGAACCCATAGGATTCAGTGTTTTGAGAGTATTGACTTGTGAGGACTAGAGTCGAAGCGAATTCTGATTCATGACACTGAAATTGGGTAAAATTAAATTGATACATTTTTGACAGGAAATATGAAAATGATTTTCGACTGATTATTATAATAAATCATGATTGTTTAAAGAGATTAAAATAACTTATGCTTGAGATTTTAATTATGATCTTAAAAGAGATTAAAAAATATGAGACATTTTTGTGATATGTTGTTTTCTTTTATTCATAAATTAATTTTTGATTTTGTTGTAATTTTAGTTTTTGATTTGATTGTTTTTATTATTTCTTTTGATTTTTACATTTAGTTCAATGTTTGTGGGTATCATTACTGAAAACCCTCACGAGACTCAAACTCGTCCACTAGCGCAACCTAGGGGTTTAAAGGCTTGTTGCATAGCCTAAATGCAACCATTTCAAACCACGAAAGTGATTTAGAATAGTTTAATTTTTAGTTTTTATCGCTTCTCTTGCTAAGGGAATAGCAAGAAGCTGGTTGGGGGTTGTAATGAGTGCTCAAAAAGCACTAAAATTACCATGATTTTATGCACATTAATTGATTAATATATATATATATATATATATATTTATTTATATGTTTTTCAGGTATTTTGGCTTAAAAACGTAACTTAAAGACTCAAAGAGGAATACTGGAAGCAATACATCACAAATATATTAATAAATAAATGGGGAAAGGACAAAAAATATGGAAAAATTGGACAAAATGTGTCAAAAAGGTCAAAAAGGAGAAAATCGCGCCGCCGGGTGGCGTAGTTGCCCAGCCATGCGCCCAATCCCGTGCGCGCCAGCGCCCAACCGCACGCACCAAAGCCCACACCCGCACGCGCCTGCTTCCAAATCCGCGCACGCCCCTGCACGCCCAGCTGCTGTCCACGCGCGCAGATGCCCATTTCGCCCCATTTTTCACGTGCAGCCACCCCATGACGTCATGCTGACGTCATCAATGACCTCAGCATTTGCACTCCGCGTTTTCCCCATTTTTTATCATTTTTTCACTCACTTTTTCTCTTCATTCTCACCTATAAATACCTCTTTCCCTTCACTTCTAAACACACATTAAAAACACATTCTTTTCACTCTTTCTTTCTCTCTTTTCTTAGATTTTTAGTTTTTCTTAGTTTTTCTAAGTTTTTAGCTTTTCTTAGTTAATTTCTCTTAGTTTTAGAGTTCTTCCCTTTTTCGGAAGAACTAGTTATGTTTTTGTAATTTTTTAGCTTTATGATTCAATAAATGGGAGTGCAAATTCCGCTTGGAGGTTTTCCAGCAACGGGAATAGCGTCGAAGTTCTGTAAGGATTTTATTTTCTTTACAGTTATTTTTTATGCTTTATTCTTACATGTTATATTTAATTTGTCTGTGATTAAATTTAACTGTGTTGGCTGTTTATAATCATGATGTAATAATAACGTTGTTATGCTTGCGAAATATTAAATAGGAGAAAATCTCTAAAATGAATTGATTTTGTTTTTATTCAAGATTTTATAATAAGAATGTTAGAGAGAAATATATTATTTTTCATTACAAACTTAAACCTGAAAATTAGATTTTAAGGTTTAGTTATCTGGTCTGATTTAGAGTAGTGCTCTTTTATTTGTTGGTACAATCGCCCGGTAGTTAGAGTGAAGCTCTATTTCAAAAGTTTTTATAAGAATTATTATCTGAAAATGTATTGACAACATGTTTTCGGTAGTGGTTTTAAAACTTGAAAGTTAGCACTCGGATAACTAAATTCTTAGGTTTGATTTGGACACCTTGAATAAAGTTTAAACTGTCTAACCCCACCAAAGGTGGCATTTAAATGGTTCATTTTCAATCTCTTAGAAAAAGGAATTAATTTAATTAACCAAATTAGTTATCAACCCCACCCATAGGTGTTAATTGATTTGTTTAGTTAACAAAGAATATCTAACCCCACCAAAGGTGGTATTCATACAAAAAAGAGAGAATCAATAAATATCAATTCATATCTTTAATAACCTAAATAATATGAGCAAGCATAATTAACTTAGTTATTATATCCATAAATACTCCACCATTATAAATGATAAAATTTTCATAAATGTTTATTGAATCTATGTTTATTTTTATGTCAGTAGATTAAAAACACAAAACCCCAAAATATCGTGACAGGATGTTTAGGATTTAATTTCGTTTTTAAAAGTTTGAATAATAAATTAAAAATCACATACATTCCTTCCTTAGATCGACCTTGGGAGTATACTTATCATTTTCTACGAAATGATTCGTGCACTTGCGAGAGTTTTATAAATATAAAACCAAAGTATTGGCAAGAATCGGCGATGCCGGTTTTTGCTCATCAACAAGCAACCAAAAGTTAGCTGAAATTTATTTTAGTAAGGGAAGCTAGATAAACTTAAATTGGTTTGTGTTTATTATAGGGATTGTTATCGTCCATTTGAGGAAGGGGGTCTCGACTTATAGGAACTCGATCTCTTCTATGAGGTATTATTAAACAATTTTTTTTGGTGGGTTATCATATGAAACTCTAGTACCATGCTTTACTTATATAAATGGTAATTGGAAAGGGAGCAAGCTCGACAGAAATATTATGTTTTTTCTTTCGTCTAGCCTAGTTTACGACCCCATTATTTTTTCCTTATTAGAGAAATATACATGGTTTGTTGGCAGGAACTCTACAATATATTTTTGGACTAATAATTGTCTAGGCACCCTTGTAATTAAAAGAGTGAATAGCCCCAAATTGAAGATTTCTTCCCTTCTTAATGCATATAGCTTAAAAGAGGAAACTATCTCTTAACTCTTTTGAGTTTTTATTTTCCAAGTGCACTATAGGATTTCTTATGCTTCTTTTTTCTAGTAGGCAGCCTCATATAGATTCTTTTTCCCAATTTATGGACATATGTAGCGGAAATTGAAGATTCCTATACATAGGAATAATTACACAAATGTCAATTATTCTTTCAACCTAAATAGGTAACTGAGACCTATATAAAGGGTGGAAATACCAACCCATGGAATCTTTTTGTGAGCTCTATATTAATTCAGCCAAGTAGGCCTTACAATGTGAATTAAGAAATCAGCACAATGGAAGTACAAAACAATATGTTCAATTCAAGATACAATAAAAACATCCAGTAGTAAGGAAGAGCTAACTGTGGTAAGCACACTAGTGATAGTGTGCCTCACAAACTTTTGTCAAGACTAGTAACAAATTTATGCATGGCAACCCACTAACAACAAATGGGATAAGAATGCATACTAAATAAAAAAGGATTTCCAATCACTTCAAGACTTCATATGTGGGAACATATTCTGTAAATAAGGATCTACTCTCATAGCATACCATCGATCTAAACATAGCAAATCAATTAAAATAGTCTAATGCTTAGGATACAACCAAGGTAAGAAGATACAGACTTCTTAGAGAATCACATCAAACTCATGCACATAACAGATATAAGTAATATAAATTAATCAAGGAGTCGGTACAATTAATTTACCACATCATAAGCATTGATTGAAAATTTATAGGTATGCTACATAGAAAGGAAATAAAGTATGTGACAACATAAAATAAATACACTTTCTACTCAAAGTCTACCTCTAGTATGTTGGATCATACCAGATGGATACTCAAATTAGACTAACACGTAATTTGATCATGGAAAACATCCAATGGATAACACATAATTGATAATCATAACAGTAATACATATAATGAGTAAACATAAAGCATACAATAAATAATAAAAGCTTTCTAATGATAGTATAAACTTCAGTATATAGAAACATACACCATTTAAAATTGGATTGTACTAGCCACATATTCAATCATGCACAACAACAGATATAACAAGGTAAATTCATATAGAAACCCTATCTATGTGGTAACATCCTTGGGTTGACTAAGGCAACCACTCAACAACAAAAATTCATTAATCAATAAAATAGTTACAATTATGACAGAAAATAAAATCACCAATACCTCTATCAGCTAGGGCCTCCATCCTAACGGCCTATTGTTGCTTTTTCTTGCTACTTCTGCAACAACTTGGTTCAACACATGACACAAATCACCTCTAAAGCCAATACCACCTAATGTGATGATATCATAAACCACGGATCCATAACCTAAAGTGTAACTACTCCCAATCTTGAAGACCAACCTTAAACTTAAACAACTTATCTCTTACTACACATAATAAGAGATATGAGAACTCAAAGCATTTTACTTAACTCATTCTCACAATGAGCTTCTCATAAATAAATAGTTGCATCCAAGCAACTCCCAACTGACACATGGCTCACACATAACTTACTTGCAAACACCATCTCAAGTACTCAACAATCATAAGCATGGTTTTGTTCATATAATCATGAATAATTAATATTGAACAACACTTAAGATATCAATGATCAAAAAATAGAAAATGAGATGTCAATTTGACAGAGCTCTACTACATTTTTTGGACATGAAATAAGAAGAAATAGGGGATATTTATAGAACTTGAATTTTCCAACTTGCCAACCACCTTTCCAAGGGTGGTGGCGATGGTGGTGATAAGGTACTAAAAAGTCACATTTGTTTGTTCCAAAAATTGCTGAGTACATTCCATAAATACTCCCACCCGAAACAAACTAGAAACACAAGTGACAACATCTGCTCGCTTGCATACTTTCTTGTCAGAAACCAATACTCCACCTAGCATGCAAACTACAAAGACACCTCATGGTATGTGTAAACATGCTTTCATACATAATGTTTCTAACTATGTACATATGTGTATTATTGATCTGTAGTAACCAAATTTATAATGAGGAAGATAGAACATTGAGTAAAATAAAACAAACACCATATTTTGCAAACGAGAATTCAACACACAAACACGAAAACAACAGGACTTGCATTTCCCTATTTGGCTTTCTGTGTCAAAACATTGCATAACTAAATTCATATAATTATCAAATGCAAGTATACGGGTTCATGTGTAAGTGATAAGTAATTTAAGAACAAGGAAAATTGTACCCATAAGGATTGAATTATTAAGTATTTGAGTACAAGACTATAGTAACATTAACACTATTTAGGCTAATAAAAATTGATAGATAAAATAAACTAAAAATAAGAAAAATATAATATTTACATTTGTGTGATCCAGCACAACCACACTAACTAAACACACCCATACTAATTAATTTGGTATAAAAGAGTCATAAGAATCCAATTTTTCTAAATTTCTCACACATGATTCAATTTACCATCCCAAGAAAATATTGCTATGATACTCGATCAAACGCCCTACACTTGTATACATTCCTCTCTTAAGTAAACTGTATGTCATATAGTGGTTATATTAATCACTCTCGTACCAATTAATTTTCCTACTAGTCATTAAACTCCAATTTATAGATTACATACACAAGAATCATATATGACTACCTAGAAATTATGCATGCTAATTAATTATGACTAATAATTAAATGGCTCTCTCAATCTCACTCTATTGAAAATAGTAAAAATATATTAATTTTAATATCAAATATCAAAAATCACAAAGGAATAAAAAATAAGTCATTTTATAAAATGATTGAGTTCACAAGGATCCTAACAAAACGTTTAGCCAATCCAAATCAATTTAAAATAGATCCCAAAACATCGAGATATAATAAGAAAATAATAAAACACAAGATAGAAAAGAGATACAACCAATCTCTTGACGAATCTCAACTCCAAAACCTTCAATCTTTGATCATTCTCTTGCATTCTAACTCTAAACTTGCTATTATTTCTATAATAATGTTGGTTAGGTTTAAAACGTATTGAATGATTTGATTAGGGTTTTATGTTGGTTAAACATGCTAATTTTTGTGTATAACACTAGAACAAATCTTAAACGTTGATTAAAACTTTATTTGATGGCTAAAAGTGGGTAAACATTGAGTGTCATACATGTAGGGTGAAATAGGATGAAAAATAAACGAAAATGGAGCCTTTTGGGTATAGTACATGCCAACCTTGCACGAAATAACAATGTTTTAGGGAATGGAAGTGCACTTTAAGAAGGAAAATGATGTCATTTTCTATAAATCCTTCACACATTTCTTCACATATCCATGCGTGTTCCAAGTCGATCCACCTAGGATGATTTTTTATTCCTTTGGCCCATTTCTCTAGATGTAGCCACCTAAAATTCTCATTACAGTCATCGATCGATCGAGACCATTTTAGATTAATCAAGACCTCTATAAATAATTATAGAAATTGATCTAAGAGCCTTAGATTGATTTCAATCAAAGTTAGATCGATCGAGCCATGTAAATACACCTCTAGATCATGCTTTGTATGTTCACCTGCACTAGAAAAATCCCAAAAAATAATCACAAATTCCAAAAAAAAATATTCTCTTACATAACCTAAATAAATCAAATTTAATATTTTCAAACACAATCAATTTTTATTGACTAAAACAAGACAAATATCAAATTTAAAAAAATATTAATAACTTTATTTTTATAAAGCATTCGATATAACTCACGTCTCTTAGAAAACTTAGCACTTATGTTGAAAATATGCAACCTTAGTACTTCAAATTTAACTATCTTCATCTATGAGATCACAAGTTTTGTCCAAATAGGCATCAAAGTCACTAAATCCACAAATATTCTCTTACATAGCCTTTTGGGTATAATACATGCCATCTTAATTATATATATAATCAACATGATACACATATTATTACATCATATGTCATAAATATGACTATAAAAAAATTAAAAGATATATCTTACCTCTTGTACCAACATCCATGTGATTGTTTGACATTAAACTTGATACTTTTTTATTATAAAAAATAATTTTATAATAAATTATAATTTTTATATATAAAAATACTTTCACACCGTTACTACTTTTATATCATAAAATCAAGTAAAAACATTAATCATGATAAATTATAATTTTTTTATATAAAACAACTCACACACCTTTTTATATCATAAGAATCAAGTAAAAACCTTAATCAAATGTCATGTGCTTGGTTCATTTTAGAGCAACTTCGGCTTCATCAGGAAATTGTTCCAAAAAGTCTCTAATTCATGCTAATAAGGTCAATTTTAATTACATCCCATAAAATTCAAGAGTACATACATTTAATGTATAATTTATTAGAGATATGTGTAATTCAAATTGCCTTATTATTAGGGATATCAATTTATCCATTAGGAAACCGAAGTTAATGGAATTTTTTTTATTTTAACTCCGATGCAGAATATTCAATTAAGAGATGGGGTTGGATTGAAAATTACCTTCCCTACCCCATCAATTCCCCGATCCTCGTTTTCTCATCATTTCTTTTAAAATAAATTATATATTTATAAAATTTATAGTTAAATTAAATTATTTTTAATTAAAAAATAATATTTTAATAAATAAACTAATACTTTAATAATAAAAATATGATATTATGAAATATGAGAAAAAAAATCTTTATAATTATTAAACTAACAAAATAAAGTATTTTATTGTAGCTATATTTAGTATTCTACATTTAAAATTTGTATATTTAATTACAAAGAATAAATATACTTAAAATTTTATTAATAATTAAGGTACTAAAAATTCAATTAAGTTTAATTTATTTATAAATGAGAAATCTCTACATTCAACAAAATATTAGACCCTTCAATGAAGAATCCCCACCCGTACTCCAACAATATTTAATTAGATGATGAATATAACTTCTTTATCTATGACCATTCCATTGATATTCCTATCCATCGCTAATAGGGTAAATAATTATGTTGGTACTTAAATTTTATCTTAAAATTTATTTTAGTTATTAATTTTTTCATACATTTTAATACTCAATCTTTTGAAATTTAACAACTTCAGTCATTTTTAAGATAATTTAATCCTTAATCTTTTTTATAAAAATAAAATTTGATCCTTAACTTTTTGATGAAAATCTTTAAAATTTATTAAAATTATTAAATTTTAAAAAATAAGAAATTAAAATATATAAAAAAAATTAATAATCAAAATATATTTTAAAATAAAAGGTTAAGTAACAACAAAATTATTAACTTTGCATTAATTAATAAAATCGCAAACCTCCCTAAATAAAAAACAAAATTAAAAAAATTATCCTAATATCTTGTGTGGGCTTTGGAATAATATCTCCAATATCTCTGAGATTTAGTATATCTTTATTTATGTTTTCGAGGTTTGTAAAAATATTTAAAATATTACTAAATTTTATGATTAATATCATTTGTGTTCTTAATTCTTAATGGTGTTAATTTTCCTTCATTACTATTCATAGTACAATTCCTTAGTTCTATACTAATTTGTGCATATCAAAATATAAATTTTAAAATTTTTAATCGAAGGTTAATATTGATTTAGTTGATAGTCTTTGTCTATTTATAGAATGCCATAATTTGAGACAATAAGCTTATTATTTGTTAGTATAAATCTAATTTTCTTATATATGCATTACAATTATAGTGTATATTATATTCTTCATTATATCGATTACTTATTTCTAATTCTGAATCTATTAATTGTCTTTTAAAATATAAATTTATTCTTTCATTTGTTAAATCTAATAATTTTAATTTATGTACTATTGATTCGATATTCATAGGATATTATTCTGATAAATCATATGTGTTGAATGCACATTATTTTGTCATATTCATAGAAAACAAACAGGTTTTTCTTATTTACATACAATGTACTTATAATCTTCAAAGAAGTAGTATCCAAACATTAAGTTGTTGAATTTCTCTTCCACTATTCTTACATATTTTTGACTAAAATAGGATAGTTTATGATGCTTGTGATAACTTTAATATAATCTATATAGATGTCTAACAAAGTATTAAATATGTTAAAAACTTTGATACACATTTCATAATCCTCATCTTTAAAATATTTGTTTAAATGATAGAGATAGCCCTTATCAATTTTTTCTAATAGAATTAGATTTTTATTTTAAATTTTTATTTGGAATTAGTTGTTTATTTTTAAAAACAATTTTCATTTTTCTATCTATCAGTATTGTGACTTGATGTAAGCAAATATTTAAATAGGCTTAAAGTTATAATTATTATACATGAATTTAATGGATCTACCACGATCTTTCCTTTTGTTTGTCTCCTTTTGTTACACATGTTATTCCACAACTTTGCTCAAACCTCAACGCCCTCCTAGTAATGATGAGTCTTCTACATCTATACATAAATGGTGTCCAATATTTGACTTACTAGGAAAGAGTAACATGACTCCATTTTATTCATAGGATAATGATTATTACAACTTAAGGCAAACAAAGAACCTTGAAGGGATTCTTAGTCGCTCATACTTACTAGGTATAACATTACTAGTTTTGAAATTTTTAAATAGAGGGTATTTCTATGCTAGAGTTTTTGTTTTTTAGAGTAGAGGACTTTGGATTTCTATGTGTTCGTGTCTTTGAAATGAGCATTAGGGTTCCTTTTATAGCACAAAGAATCCCTATTTACAAAACTAGAACTATTATTGTATTCTTGCTTTAATAATTCGTCTATTTTTTACTTTAAATGATAGCCACTTCTTTTTTCCTTGCACATGCTTCCGACTAAGATTTAGGGTCTACGTATTTTTTTATCATCTTCTACTGATAGTTCCTTTCTTTATTCTTCTTTGTCATTTTCTACCGATGACCCTTTTGATGACATTGATGATGATGTTGATGATGGCGCATCTTCATCTTCTCGATCTTTGATGCAGAGAATGCATTTATGGTCTTTGGTGACTTTTCTGGCATAGAAGCATAATACCTTTCTTGGTTCTTGACCAATTCCCAGAATATTACTATTAAAATTGGCTTCATATTTGGAAATGTTTTTACCATCTTCTTTTGAAAAAGTCATGTTGTTGTGGGAAATGATGATGAATATACTAGTTGAATAATTTATTTTGATCTCAGTAGAATTGTCAATCTTCCTGAGTTTATAGTAAATTTGCCTAACATTTGACCTTTTAGTACACAGAGTGTTTCTATGTTGAAATCATTTTCTGAAAGTTCCCTTGGTTTGGGAACTTCTCTGTTTGTGTTTGAAATCCCTATCTTGATGAAGTGGTAGGAACTGATACATTCTTCTTCATTCCAGTTCATTAATGAACTAAAAAATCTAAGATAAAAAGGTTTGTTAGCTGCTTTAATCTTTCTTCTAAAGTTCTTGATTGCTTTTTTAAAATTTTCTAAGAAATAATTCAATTCACTTAAATTAATCCCTAGATATATAGTTTCTATTAATCTTGCATGGAAAGCTCTATAAATAATAATTGGATCATCTCCTTCTAATATATTGAATTTACTTTCTATAGGAAAATCCTTTCTGTGGTATAGAACTTCATATATTCAATTTTATCCTAGGTAGATTTCCTATCCAAGTTATAGAGACTCAACCATTGTGGTTTGTTGAGGTTTCTATATTGGTCCTTCTCATCTTCAATGATTGGGACATTTTTGGGGGATGTCTCCCTAAATAGAATTGAATGTTTTACTATTTTTAATGTTTCTAGAAGAAATGCTTCTCTAAATAGCATTGCAGGACTTGCTATCTTTCCTAGATTTGTCAATCTACTTGGAGTTGTTGGTTATTATTTTAATGTTGCAAAGTAATTTCTTATTATCTCTTCTAGGGTTATTAGTTTTGGTGTTTTTGTAATTGGCATAACTACCTTCAGCTTCTATTGTATTGGTGAAGGCTTTATGAGTTACTCCACTAATTCCTAGAATAAATTTACTAGATTCTGCCCAATTGTTATAGATTCCTGGTTTTTGGCCATTATAGGCCACATAACCTATTCTTCTTTTTTGCCTCATCTGTCCAGTTGAGCTTTTTGGTTTTAGAAGTTTTTCTTTCTTGAGAACTGTTAGGTTCTTCTTTTTCATTTTGAATTCTTTCTTTAGAAGCTTTAGCTTCTTTAGATTGAATTTTTAATAAAGATTCCTCTTTTGAGATTTTGGACTCTAGAGGTTGTTTTGAACAATTAAGTTCTTTTTGTTTCTTTTCTATCTCTATAAGAGATTTCTCGAGATATAGTAGCTCGAGTTTTTCCTATAGGATTTTTATCTCCTTTTCTTTTATCTTGATTTTGATATCAAGATGTTCCATTCCTGAAAGTATAAAAATAGTTAGAGATGCTAATTCTCTAGTAAGAGCATCTATTAAGCGATTCTTATGTCCTGGAAGGTGTTCAACATCAAAATTGTAATGGTTGAACCATTGTTTTCATTTGACTAATTAATCTTCCTTATTTGTAATTACCTACAATATTAGTTCTCAAGAAATAACCAAAATTCTTGTTATCTATTCTAATAATAAATCTGGACCTTATAACATATATTACAAATTTCTTAATGACTTTTTTAATAGCTAAATATTCTTTTTCATTACTATGATAATTTAATTTTGGACCTTGGAAAGATACTAATGTATATCTATAAAGATATTCTTTTTTTTTCATTTACTCTTGCTTTCAGAACTACTCCCCAATATTTTTGTGAAGCATCTGTTTCAACTATCATTTTATCACCTGACCTTAGATGGTATAAAGTTGGAAATATTTTTACCTTCGCTTTTACCTTATCCATATACAAAGTATCTTCTTCTGTCCATTTCTAGATATGATTTTTTTCAATTTTGCTTATAATGGTTTTCACATTTCTGCAAGTTTCTTGATGTATGCTTCTTCATATGTTAAACATCCTAAAATTTTTTGTAATTGGTTTTTGTCTTTTAATTCACTAGGGAAACCTTAAATATTATTTAGTGTATGAGGTTGTAGATTATGTTTTCCATCTTTAATTTTCAACTCTAAATATTTATTTTTTTGCTGCAGAAGTACTACTTTCTTTTCAGAAAGTACAATGCCTTATTTTCTACATTCTTGTAAAATATTGATAATATCCAAATAGTATTTATTTAATTCATTACTAAAAATCAAAATATCATCTATGTAAACACAACATATATCTTGCAATTTTTTGAAAATGTTATTCATATATCTTTGAAAGATACCTGGAGTTTGTTTTAATCCAAATGATATAATTGTCCATTGGAATTGTCCTTGGGGGCAACTAAATGCTGTTAATTTTTTAGATTCTTCATCGAGTCTTATTTTCCAAAATCAGTTTTTTCAATCAAAACTTGAGAAGTATTTCTTTCCTTTTATTAATAATAATAGTTCTTCTTTTTTTGGAATAAAGTATCTATAATTAATGGTTTCTTTATTTAATGTTTTAAAGTTTATTACCATTCTTTTTTTCTTCTTCTTTTTCAATTAAGAATTTTGAACTAGAGTGAGATGAATTACTTAGTATTATGACTTTTAATTCCAAAATTTCCTAAATTTGTTTTCCAAATTCAATTCTATCTTCTGGAGTATAAATCATTGGTTTTACTCTTATGACCTTGCTAGGATCTCTTAATTTTATGATGACTATTGTCTTAAATTTATTTATTTTTGGATATAGAAGATTTTCTAAACTGACTATTTTAATAGTTTTTGGATGCCTGTTAAGGCTTTGTCTTATGTATTTCATCGAGAAAAAAAGTTTTGTTTCTCTTCTATTTCTCAAAATGTTTTCTAAATAAGGTTTTTTGTCATCTATCTCACCACGTTTTCTCTTTTTATGTTGGTGCATAAAAGTGGGGTTTTAGACAGCTAAATTTTTTCTTATTTTTGAGACATAGATGGTATTACCGTATAGGGTTATGAAACTTATTTTGTCAAAATATTATGTGAAAGGTTGATATAGGTTTAGGAAATTATTTCCTATTAGTAAATCAACTCTTGTTTTCTGTTGATATATGGTAGGAATGTGAAAATTTTATTCTCCTATCATTATATCTGTATCTTTTAATACCTTATTAAGATTTATGTTAGTATTATTAGTCATTCTTACAATTAAATCTTTTGACGCATGTTTCTAGTATTGTTCTTAAAATACATATTTACTCGCTACACATATACTGGCTCATGTATCTATATATGTATGTAAATGATAAGTGACATAGCCTTTAAATTTTAGTTCTATTTTAATGTAAGTACTATTTAGAGTTATAATACTATACAAATCATTCATCTTTTGACGAAGAATATCCATATTCTGAGTCAGTTATTTCTTCTAATAGATGGATACTATAAGTATCATCTATATTGGATTCCTCGATTGGTTCTAATTCCATTTTAAAAGCTTCCTCTAAGATTTTTTCTTTCTGTGGAAATTTTCTTAAATTCCTTTATATGTTGAAGTCTGCTTGGACATTCGTTGGCATAATGTCCTTCTTCATTACAGATCCAACATCTGCATATTTTTTTCTTTTCTGAAGGGTAATAATTCTTGTTTTCATAAAGTTTATACATTTTCCTTCTAAAATATCTTTTCTTATAGGTTTCTCTATTAAATTTCTTTTTATATTTTTGGAAATCTTGTTTTCTGAATTTATATTTTTTAAATCTTTTATGTTTTTTATATTTTATATTTTTGTTTATAAGATTTTATATTATATCCATATTTTTTTAGTATTCTAAAATCTTTTGTATCATAACAGATTTTATAATTTCCTCTTATTTATTTATATTTCTTTCTTTCTTGACATTTAATAATGATCCAACCTTTAAGGTTTCTTATACTTTCTCCTAAAGTATCTGGTATAGTTTCTCTATTTCTTTGTTCCCAACTTTTTGTTAAGGTTTTATATAGTGTTTGAGGTAATTTTTGGAAAAATATTTCTTTATAAGTTATTTGTATATAAGGTGGTAATTTATGGTAATACATTTCATATTCACAAATAAAAGAATTTATGTAATACATTTCACAAATTTCCAATTTTGTTATATGCCATTTAGCTTCATTGATTTCATTTTCACTATATTCAATGATAGTTCTTCCTTTATCTTCTCCAATAAATTCCTTGTATATTTAATTTATTACTATGTACAAGTATTCTCTTCCTGTGGAAGCATTCCCTTGCATTAACAAATGTTGTTGGTCTGTTCAGTTTGAAAACCAAACTTTAAAATTTCCTGTCATTTTATGTGCTATAAGTACCCTATAGATTGAAGGATTTGTTTGGGTAGTATGAGAGGTTTGTATGAGCACACTTATACCACTAGCCTATTCATCTAAGGCTTTCTTCCTATCTCTTATATAGTCTAAATCTAAAAGATCAAATTTATAATTATTATGGAGTTTGAATTCTGGTAGAATACTACCTTTAGTTCCCCAATACAAACCTTTCTCTCTTTCTTTCTCCCCTATGTGGGTTAGATATTACTTCTTGGTAAGAAATTGGTAATGAAATTGGTTTCATATAACCTTTTGGGATCATGTTTCTCGTTCAAAATCAGTCTCATTAATTATTGTCATATCATCTTCTTCTTTGTTTATACATAGTTTTTCATTATAATGTTCTTATATTTCTCTATTAGTTAGTATCAATAAACTAACTAATTTTTCTATATCCCTATTTTTAGGGTTAATGAATTTTATTTCTAATTCTTTTCTATATTCCATTAAATTGGAATTATATCTTTTTTCTCATATCTTTCTTCATTTTTTCTTTTTTTAATTTTTAGGAATTAGGGTATCTGATCTCTTAGGTGTTTCTTCTTTTAGTCTTTTTAAGATATTATATTTATGACCTATAATTTCATTATTTCTATATATGTTGTATACATATTTTCTTAGTTTTAAAAATTCCTTGTGTATATCTTGTTGTAGTTTATTATAATCGCATTCATTTATTTCTTTTAGTAATTATTTTTGTGCATCTATTATTTTTTGTAGGTATTTTGTGTTTGATTCTTGGACTAATCTATATTTCTCTGTTAATAATTGCACAATTTCAAATAATATTGCTTTATTTTTTGGTACACTTATTAGGTTTCCATTTACTTCTAAATGCATATTTTTTATTTTATCTTTAAACATTATTATTTTCTTAATATACAATCATGAACTAGCCTTCATTTTTAGACTTCATCTTTTAATTTTTTAACTTCTTCTTAGTTAGAGTTTTATTCTTCATGATCTATAAAAATAAACCTTAGTATACTATTATTTCTAATAACATTACTTTTTATTTTTCTTATGTGAGATTTTGTTTTGGTATTTAATTGTCATTCTTTTGGTATTTCAAAATCTGTTAATATTTTTGATTTAATTATTTGTCCAAATTACTTAGAAATTTTGTCTATTTCTATAAATTCAGTTTGTTTGTATATTGAACTATTGTGACTATTTATTAAAGAATGTGTTACTAGATAATGTATTAAAAATGGATTATTTCTTTCTTTCATTAATTCTAATATTTCAAATTCGTAAGCTATATTTAATACTTGATTTAAGTTTTTATCATGGATATTAATAATCAATCTAGGATATGATGTAAATTTTAACTTTTGGTATCCTAAGTTACCATAAATCATTTCTAGTAAGACATATTTTTTATTTATTATTCTATTATCTATTAATATTATTTTTATTGGTATATCTAGTCATTTTCTAAAATGAATTTTTATTAATATTTGAATTCCTCTTAAATAGATGTGTCCAATTTTTTTCTTAATCTTTATGGAGAATTTTGGATAACTTGTTTAATATATTTTTTATTAATTAATAGTATATTATACCTTCTTTTTATACTTGTAATCTTAATACTCATCTTTTTATTAATTATGTCATAATAAATTATATTTTTCATAAAAAATAATTTTCTAATAAGAATGATAGGTTTTTAAATTTTTAATTTTTTTTAATTGTAATTTATTATAAAAAATATATTAAGATGTATTCTGTCTAATATTTTTTGTTTTATTTTTTCTTATTCTATTTCACCGATATTTTTAAATTTTTTAAAACTTAATCACATATCGCCGTTTGGAGATCCCGCATATTTGGGCCATTCGAAGTACTTCCTTGACGAATAGGCCAGAATTGACTTAAGTATTTGTTTATTCGTGACAGAATATTCACTTGAGGTGAGTCGTGAGACATTGGCTTTCAGTCTCCTGGTTGACTTCTTGTTGTCACCTCCAGCTCTTTGGATTGCTCTTTTCAGGTCAGAATCACGTATCGATCACTTGATTAGTTAACCGATGACAGTGACGCGTCTGCCATGGAAGCGTTGTTGTTATTATTATTTGTCTTTGCTTATTAATTCTAGAATTTGGTGAAATGCAGATCTGAGGATTGCCCAAGTCCTCTTAAGTTAGGTGTTCCATTATAGGAAGTTGTTTTATTTTATTTTTTTACTTTTAAATTTTATTAGGTTTTTACTGTACATGCTTTGAAATAATTTGAAAAGGGAATTTTTTAATATTTCAAAATTGCACACTCTATTGGTTGATTGAAGATTTTACGAGCAGTTGAAATAATCGGAGGGTTCGTAATAGATTTTTACATGTTAATAGTGGTGGTTGTCTTTGGACAATTGTTGAAATTGTGGTTGATATGTTGGCTATTTACTAGAATCTTTCTATTACGTTAGAAAGTGAGGTTTTCGATCGTTTTCTTCTGCGTATTTACTAAAATATTCTATATGTTTTGTTAAATACTTTTGCTGGTTTTGACTGTTAGTTTGTTTGACGAATCCACTGTTAAACCATCAGCTAAAGGTGTTTGAACACCTAGATCTTCCAATACAGCTGTGTTGAGAGTTGTGAGTAAGACAAAACATATAAATGGGGTGGGCCATAGCACTTCATGGAGGCGCTGGTGACATTCCACTCTCTCTTCCACCAGATCGCCGTCAGCCTCGAGAGGCAGCCCTCCACTACTGCCTGCAGATTGGTGTTGAAGCTCTCAAAGCCAAGAAGCCTCCCTTGGACGTTGTTGAAATTGTGGTGCGTGAATTGGAGAACAATCCACACTTTAATGCAGGTAGAGGATCTGTCCTGACCTGCAATGGTACTGTTGAAATGGAAGCTTGTATCATGGATGGTAACACAAAGAAATGTGGGGCTGTTTCTGGCCTTGCGACTGTTGTTAACCCCATATCATTAGCAAGATTGGTCATGGACAAGACACCCCATATATATCTTGCATTTGATGGAGCAGAAGCATTTGCAAGGGAGCAAGGTGTTGAGACTGTAGATTCAAACCATTTCATTACTCCAGAGAATGTGGAAAGGCTAAAACAGGCTAAAGAAGCTAATAGAGTTCAGATTGATTTCACACAACCACTTCAGAATGATGTAAAGAAAGAAACACCAATTGAAGATGGTGAGTGCCAAACTGGGACTGTTGGATGTGTGGCTGTTGATAATCAGGGGAATTTAGCTGCTGCAACTTCTACTGGTGGACTAGTCAATAAAATGGTAGGAAGGATTGGAGACACTCCCATCATAGGTGCAGGAAACTATGCCAACAGTCTCTGTGCTGTTTCTGCCACTGGAAAAGGTGAGGCCATAATACGAGGTTCCATTGCAAGGGATGTGGCTGCTCTCATGGAATTCAAAGGTCTTTCTCTCAAAGATGCTGCAGCATATGTGGTAGAAGAGGGTGCTCCAAAAGGCACTGCTGGCTTGATTGCTGTTTCTGCAACAGGTGAGGTCACAATGGCGTTTAATACAGCAGGCATGTTTCGAGCTGCTGCCACTGAAGATGGATATTCAGAGATTGGAATATGGCCTTGCATTAAAAATTGAGTGATTTGGGTGAGCATCAGTTAATTTTCTAATATTTTCTCTCTTGACACACTCGTTTTTGTAAAATATAATTTGTCATTGTGCATAAGAGGAAATGGTGACTGGATCCTTGGCTATCATCTTCCTTGAAGTTGAGGAAAGCCATATGCTTGGAAATAATGCTCTTTCCACATCCCTATTCTCATTATTTGGATGCCTTTAATTAAGAATTGATATCTACAATAATTGGTGTGATTTTACCCTACCATATTTATCTTTTCTATGCCTACTTTCAAGGTTCCAAAAAACCCAATAAGGCAACACCTTGAAGTGAGGCAGCTAATGAGGGCCTTGAGGCTAGCGCCTCCTCTACTTAATTTGAAGTTTATGCATTTTATAGTGAGGCGTACGCTTTAAGGGTATGCTTCTTGAGATAGCATGAAACTTATGCCTTTTTCATGAAACTATAAAGGGCCAAATTGAGTTGTTTTTAAGGCCCCCTTTAAAAAAAACAGTAGCCTATTAAATAAAAAGACTCTTAGAAGATGGAAATGGACGTAGTAATGAAGAAGAGGAAGAATGGGTGGACTAAGATGAATAATACATTGAAATTATATATGATGATGATTCAATGAGCAATAAAACCATTAGTGATATAGGTGTTGATGAGTGAAGCTTTTAATTAGTAGATATATTTGATGAAGAGAAAGAAACTAACCATGACCAACATAAGGATGCTAATGAGTGATGACTGAAGATTTAAATTAATGGACTCAAGAGATGAAGAGGAAGAAACTAACAATGACCAATATATTAAAACGTGTTTTGTGACTTTTTGTTTTGAAATTTGTTTTATGATTTTATTTGAATCTTGTGATTTAGACATTTATTTTTATGATTCGTGACTTTTTATCTAAACTACTCATTATTTTATGATTATCTTAAGTTTTAGTGTATTTTGACTCTACATAATAGGTTATTAATAATTTCATGTATTTTTTCAATTGTAAATGAGGCATACGCCTCAGACTGCCTTGAGGATTACGTCTTGCCTTATTTGGGGCAATTATTTGGGGCAATTGTCTCAGTAACCCGTTTATGCCTTTTGGAACCTTGCCTAATTTTAAGGCCTTTTCCCTGCTTCATAAGCTTTTTTAACTTTGTCATTCTTATGTTTTAGGAAGGATGAAGAATCCTGAAAATTCATCATTTCTAAAGGTATTCTTCTTTCTTTTATTATTTTCTAAAGAGCTTGAAGTTTTTATATTTCATTTAATGTTTTGATGCAAAATTCTAAACATACCTAGAGATCGTCAGTGCATAAATGTTTCCTCATGACCTAGTAATATGGGCATTACCTTTATGCATATCTCCGTTGAATATGGTGTGTCCAACTCCAATTGTAATGCTTTGCATTTTATTTGTTATATTTGGTAGACTTGGTCTTGGTTGCACCTCATACTCAAAATCTGGGTAGTCATACTATCAAAATCCTCATGCTAATATACACAAACAAACTTAATTATATATAGTTAGACAAAAAAAAAAATTTCCCCTCAAGGGTTGGATAAAACTTTTAGTCAAGTATATTGAAGAATGATTAGCTGCCCTTTTGTTATTGAACATAGTTGAAAATGCTGATACAGGCGTCTGGAACTGTCATAGAGAATGCTTGCTACAAGTAATCAAATTGGGTAAGAATTGGAGATGTTGCATAAGTTTCAGTATGTGCCTCTGCACCAATTTAGTGGACAATTTGGATATGAGATGTAACACTCCCTCATTTCGTTCGAATGTGTTGTCAGAGGTACAATTTACTTGGCCTGTTTATTATATATATCTTTGGGCTAACATTATTCTCTCTTCTTCTGTTTTTGGGTTGTTGCCATATTTGATTTGTGTAACAAATTGTTTGGTGAACTTTGAAGAAATTCATTTTTTTTTAAAAACAGTTTGGTTATGACTCATGAATTATGATTAATAGAGCGTTTTATAAACTCTGTATAACAGTGTACAGTGTGACTGAACAAATACAATAAAAAGATCTGGATTCTTGTAGTTTTTCTTCAGCACTCCAATGATTTTTCAGGAAGCAACAACAGTAGAATTTGGATTATGAGAAGCACTTGTTGAAGCCGTCAATTTGTGAGAGATTATGTTCCTCTTATATGCAGCAAGTGAAATGAAGCATAAAACTAAACATTATACGTATTGATACGGATCGTTAGCATAGAACAAGAAGATCAATTCAACGAGGAAAGCAGTTTGTTAACAAAGTTATCAATGTAGTAGTTCTCAAGCCCTGGGCTTAGCAGAAACTCTCTCCATTTAGCTCTCACCTCTTTTCCCAGCCCACTATCATCCTCCATTTCTGCCTTAACAGCTTTGCAAACATCCTCCTTAGTAAAGACCCTATCTTCATCTTCTTTCTCAACTTCAACTCCAACTCTTAGATCCCCACTCAAAATCCTAGCATTGAAGAACTCATCCCACACTTGAGGCATCAAAACTAACTGGCACTCATTCACCATAGCTTCTGACAAAGACCCCAAACCACAATGAGTAACAAAACACCCAACAGATGGATGCTTCAGTATTAGCTGTTGTTGAACCCAACCTCCATAGATTATTCCTCTTCCATGAATTCTTTCTCCGAATCCTTCTGGTAATGCAGACTCAACATTGTCAGCTTGAGCAGGCGGTTTCAGGGCAGCAACAAATGGCAAACCCGTGAGCTCAAAACCCAACAACTCTTGAAATTGATCCATTTTCACTTTGATCTCACTTCCAAATGCACAGAATATTACTGATCTGGGTTTGAATATGTCAAGAAATTTTCTCCATTTCTCTTCGAGTACCATCTGTGGTAATCTGGCACTATTGGCCCTGCCAGAATCACTGGTTTTTCCAATTGGGTTTCAACATAAGCACAGTAAACTCCTTCCATTTCTCTACTTGTTCTGAAAGCAATAACATCACAATCTTTGAAAGAGATGAGAAATCGTTCTAGGAATGATTTCTCATTCCCATTTCCTCTTACCTTCGCATCTACAAGTAGTCGAGCTTCTTGAGGCTTTAACTTGATGGAAGATGCAGGAAAACTTGGTGGAGGCTTAAGTAATGCAGCTTCTGTTAAAGGATTATCATCCAATCTTCTTTCTGGACTCAATACGTGTCCCACAACTGTGGGGCTAAATGTGCAGTAATGTATGGCCTTGATTCCCTAACCACGGACTAGTGTTGGTACCCAAAATGCAAAATCAAAGAAAATAAAGTGGGGTTGAAGTTTTATGAGTATTTCTTTAATGGCAGGTTGTGTAAGGTTCTGAGGAGTGCTCGCAAAGGAAAAGAGATGTCTGCTGTTGTGTCGGTGCCTTGAGGTAGGCCATGAACATACGGCACGATAATGGGAATGAAGGTAATGAGACTTCGGTGAAGATTTAAAGGCGGTTAGGTGCCCCATAGCAAACCATGAATACATGGCTGTGAAACTTTTTCTGAAACATATTTTCTATACATAAAAAAGTAGTTAGTGAATCAACTTGGAGTTGATTAAAAAGTGATTGGGGGGCTACGTGTGTTCTTAATTGAAGTTGGAAGATTCAGAATAGATTGAGATTTGGAATAGAGATTAAAGTGAATGACAGGATAGTGATAAGACCATAATAATTTGTCGAGAAGAACAAGAAGCTATACTATCCTTTTTAACTATGTAAAGTTTAATGCTTGCAGTGGAATGGGGTGACTACTGTGGCCAACCAGCCGAAAAGAAAGGTGATTACTCATGCAGTGTTTCTCGAGAGCTGGACAACTGGACATGTGGAAGGAGAAGCCTTTATTGCAGTCCAACTTTAATGCTTATAAGGCGACACCTACATATCTATTATATTACCTATTTAAAAACAGTCAAGGAAAAATCCTTAGGTATCTATTACACAATACATCTTATACACGTGAAAGTCATTTTGTTATAAATTTATCAATAGTAATTTAATTTTTCCTCTAAAAGTTAACTTCTCTCATTTTCTCCTCAAAATGAGTATTTTTTATTTGTATTTATTTGGATAATAATCTCATCCATATGTTTATTTTTTTTATTGATTTTAAAATATTGGTATCTTATCAAACGTAAGAATTTTTATGTATAAATGTAATAGGGAAGAGTAAGCATATAAGGTATATGGATTTTTACATAGCATTTTTTTTATGTCAAAAGTTATGGCATAATTATAATATGACAAAAAATTATTGATTAAAATAATAAAATTTATTTTTTAATTTATCAGTTGTAATAATACAACAATTTGTGACAAATAGATTTTTTCATTAAAAAATTGTTTGAATCAAATTACATTGTTGTTACTCATCCATTTAGAAATAGACTCGACAAAAATAATAACAACAATATATTGATTTTTGTACTATTTATTTTAGATAAATATGTACACATTTTCTATATAATTTAGTGTATTTTTTAGTTTCTATACATTGTAAATAATTTTGTACAAATTTAGTATTGTTTATATTATACAAATATGTATGATTTTCTATACAATTTATAAATTATTTACATATTTTGTACATTTTATAAAATGAATTTATTATGGAGTTCTCAAATTAAAAAATTACTTATCAAGAACATTTTGATGTTCTATGTTATTTTGTAAGATGTACAAAAATTGTACATAAATATGTGAGTTTTATAAAAAAATTATTTTGTAAGTTGTACATAAATCTTATACAATTTTGTAAGATATACATTAAATTTATATTAATTTGTGCTTGGGCATAAGGAATGATTTACTGTCTCACCTTTGTTGAGCCCGATCCTTGAGATACCAACCTGAGCCATGGGGTTAGCTCGAGCCTTAAGACATCAACTTGAGCCTTAAGACATATGGTTGAGCCTTGAGACATCATCCTGAGCCTTAGGGTGGTCGATCTCAAGCTTTACATGTATTTTTCTTTACTCTTATACCCCTCTGACACACTGTAACATAAAACACCCTTTTTAGTTGACACTTGTACATATAAAACTTTATATATACATGGACTCCCTAAGAGATTCACACATTTTATGAATTGCTCTAACTTTTCTCTAGTTTCTCTTTCTACAAATCGAACCAATCCTAACATTTTGGCGCCTATCGTGGGGCTCAGATTCTGAGGTTAAGCTTTAGCTTTTAACCCCATATTTTATAGGATTCACCCCAAATTCTGAGAAAGACTTAAGAAACCAAACACCAATTCCACTTACTAGTTACCCCCAGAATCATGATCACTTATTCCTTACCACCATAGTAGGGACAGGTGTTGAAGGTCGACTAAGATTAAAAAAAAGGAAGCAAAGTTAGCACTGGACAACACCTCACCAACCCATGGCGAGGCCAAAATGGAAACTAACTCTCATCGAGAGTTGGCTAGTCAGCTTCTCAAGTTAAGAAGAGAACTCGAGGAAACTAGGCGAGAAAATAGGTCATTACACTCTCAATCAGATAGGGGGACCTTCAATGATCAAGCCTTCAACCCTATTGGTAGAAATAGACCAAAGCGCATCATACTCTAGCTTAACTAGGGAAAACATAAAGTTAAGAGGGACCCCATTTCTGGTTCGATGATACCTAGCAACGAGCAATGGTTGTAGGAGAGAAAAAGCTAGAAGAGACAATATTATGCATTGGAATAAGCTAACAAAAAGAATGACCGAGCCATGAATTTGGCCAATGAAAGGCATTAAAAAGGAAAAGCCTCTTTATAATGTGGATAGAGACTGTGAGCACGATGAACCACCATTCAAGTTCATTGCTATTAAGTACTCATACTATGAAGGGACCAAAGATCCGATAAATCACGTGCAACATTTCAAGATGGCTATGGCCCCCATGAGCCTCACTCAGGGCAAGAGAAACGCTATGATTTGCAAGTTGTTTGCAGTCACCCTATGTGATGATGCATACAAGTGGTTCAATAACCTAACACCCCATACCATAATCTCCTTCTCATAGTTTACCTAGTTGTGTTATCACCAATTATGCCTACACCAAGCCATTGAGGAAGGAGTCGTACCACTTCTTCTCAATCACCTATGGAAGTGGTGAGTTTACTAAATAATATATGAGAAGGTTTAGAGAAGAAAGGATAGAGATATCAGATTGCCCGAGCATATTTCCATAAAGGCCTTCAAGCAAGATTTCCTTAGGGATTCTGATTTTTTTTTGCAAAACTGACTAAGAAAATCCCATAAAATTTGGAGGAAGCTTATGTAGAGGAAAGAAAATTTGTCAATCTAGAAAATGAGCTAGGTCTGGTTAAGAGCAATAAGGCAGCTGTGGAAGCTACACTAGAAAAGAGAAAATAAGGATTAACAAAAACAAGTGCTTCACATCAAATCATAGGGGGAATAATTAATAGTCCAAGAACAAGAGGCCTTGTGGGAGGTCATTATCTCCTTTCAAGGGTCCACCCTTAAGAGTAAGTTTGGCTTAGCCAATGTTAAGAATGGTGGAGGAGCCAAATGTCAGATGACCCCAAAAAATAAGGGCTTCCCTTAGGGACACATCTAAATGGTATGTCTTTCACAATGATGTAGGCCATGCGATGAGAGACTGTAGGAATCTAAAAAAAGAAATGGAGGATTTTTTGGCCAGTAGATATTTAAAAGACCTCGTAGGAAGCAATAGTAAAGAAGAAGGGTAATATGCCATATGTGAAACTTCGAAGCTACTTGTTCCATCAGGTAACATGATAGACCCTTATAATGTGCCCAATATAAGGACTATCCATACCATACATAGAGGGCCCAGGTTTAATAGGACCTCCAATAACTCGTGTAAAAGATATTCCAAAGACTTATGTAGCTCTCCACATGTTTACAATATGGAAAAAGATAAGTCTTCTATTGAAATCACCTTCATTGAGATGGATGAGGCCTTGTCTTCCCACGAAAACCCCTTGGTAATAATTTTAAGAATAGGATCCTATAATGTTTTCCAGATCATGATTGACACTGGGAGCTTAGTCGACCTTCTTTTTTTGTCAATAACAAGGGCTCTAAGCATAAAAGAATGCTATAATACAAGAAGAGAGCTACCCTTGGTGGGATTCAATAGTAACACTACCTATGCAATTGAAATCGTGATGCTACCCGTCATGGCTAAGGGATCTAAAGTGATGACCAATTGTTTTGTAATTGATGTCTTAGCTCATTACAATGCCATCCTGGGTAGGCTATGGATACACAAGATGAAGGCAATTCTGTCCACCTTCTACCAAGTCATCAAATTCCCGACTGATGAGGGCATAAAGAAGATAAGAAGAGACCAAGAAAAGGCAAGAAAGTGTTATAATGTCACTATAAAAGAGGCCATTCCCAAGTAATAAACACAATATATATGCCTCTTAAAAAAGGGGGTTGGAGGTAGATGTCTAGTATAGTTCATCAATTCAAATGAGATACAAGATCTACCAATTGGAGACAAGGAAAACCTTACACTTTTGATGTACCTTATTTTACCGTCTTCATGTACCATCCCATTATATATGTTAGGTGATTTCTTGCAAGTTATCTCTCTCTCCTAATATTACATGCTCATCATTAGAAAAGGTAGAGTGCTCTCCATCAAAGAGAGTTGATCACCTTGAGCTTAGGCAAGGTAGAGAGCTCTCCCTCAAAGAGAGTTGATCACTTCATTCTAAAAAAAGGTAAAACGTTCTCCTTCAAAGATTTGATCACCTCATCCTCAAAAAAGGTAGAGTGCTCTCCATCAAAGAGAGCTGATCACCTCGAGCTCAGAAAAAGTAGTGCACTCTCCTTCAAAGAGAGTTGATCACCTCATCCTCAAAAAAGGTAGATCATTTTCCCTTAAAGAGTTTATCACCTCGTCCTCAGAAAAGGTAGAACGTTCTGCCTCAGAGAGTTGATAACCTTATCCTAAAAAAAGGTAGAATGTTCTCCCTTATAGAGTTGATCACCTCAAGCTCAAAAAAGGTAGAGCATTTTCTATAAAATAGAGTTGATCACCTTAAGCTCAAACCAGGTAGATCGCTCTCCTTCAAAGAGAGTTGATCACCTCATCCTCAGAAAAGGTAAAAAACTCTTCATCAAAGAGAATTGATCACCTTGAGCTTAGATAAGGTAGAGCACTCTTCACCTTATAGACCATTGTGTCCAACACCTTCTATATATGGATGTTAAGAAAGAGCTCGAAATTATGCGTAAGGACATTAATCTTATTCGCCTGCTGAGCCTTTTACTCTTCCACATCAGTTGAAGAAATGAGTTGAAAGAGTAAGGGGACTGATGTTTGGGCATACGAAATGACCTATTTTCTGACCTTTATTGATCTCGAGCCTTGAGATGTCAGCGCAAGCCATGGGGTTAGCCCAAGCCTTGAGACGTCAACCCAAGCCTAGGGGTCAACCCGAGCCTTGAGACATCAACCCGAGCCTTAAGACGTCAACCTTAGCCATGGGGTCAACTCGAGCCTTGAGACATCAACCCAAGTCTTGAGATGTCAATCTGAGCTTTGAGGTTGTCTACCTTAAGCTTTAAATGTATTTGCTTTACTCTTATACTCATCTGATACTCTGTGATATAAATGCCCTATTTAGCTGACACATGTACATATAAAACTCTATATATACATGGACTGCCTAAAAGATCCACATATTCCATCAATTGCTCTCATTTTCTCTAGTTTCTCTATAAATCAGACCAATCCTAACAATTTGCATGAAAAATATTTAAATTATCACACTTAATAAGAAATAAATTTTAGAATAAATATTTTTCAAATTATATATATTATTCAGCATAATCAATATTCTATTTTATTTTTATTCTTTTAAATGTACATGAAGCATATATAATTATGTAAGCTTTACGAAAATAAATTTTAGGATAGATGAGTTTTGAATTAAAAATATTACTCGGTAGTAATATTTTCATGCCTTAGAATTATTATGGACACAATTTTATATGCATTATAGAAATTTATAGGTATTTTGTAAGCCACATATAATCTAAAAAAATTGTATGCCTTATAGATTTATTGGCGGTGGTTGTAGGACCTCTCACAACATCGTCGTACTTCCAATGACATCATCGATGTAAGTCGTGAGACCTCCGATAAGGTTGTCAATGGTGGTTGCTTGAATTTTGATGGTGATGTGAATGAAGATTATATATATATATATAACTTTTTTAATTACTAAACTTATATTTTTTTGTCATTTTTATCATTAGATGTAATTATCCACTATATTGGATCTTTTATTCTAATATTCTTTTTAAAAACTAAAGTACTATTATTTAAAAATTATAGGATTAAACTTGTTTAACTTAATAGTCTATACTAAACTATTTGTTTGTCCCGATCAAGCCATTGTAGTTTTTTTTAACTATGAAAATCAATTAATTAGGAAAAACAATATATGAAAAAATCAAAGTTAAAAAACTTAGTATATTTAATTTTTTTCCCCAATTAATAGTTATTAAATATTAATAAGAATGTATAATATGTTGATAGATAAGAAGTAAATTTATTTTATATTACAAAATATATACGTGGTGATTTTTGAGTGAAAAGACAAAAATTATAAACAATTTGAAACAGAAGTTCCCAACTCATAAAATATGATCGATATGTCCTTATTATAAAGTTGAGCAATGTGAAACATCACAGGTTATTAAAATTATCTAAACTAATATGACATTTTATAATTTATAGAGATGTTAATTTGTGGTATTTAATTGTTAAAAGTGGAGTCTTCTTAAAAGGTTAATAAATTTGTGATAAATAAATTATTATTTTTATCTCAAATTTAAATATAAAATACTTTCGAGTAGCAAAAGAATATATATATATCATAGTTTTAATATAATATTAAGTGACATTTTACCAAATCACCCTCTAGTTATATCTTAATCTACCCACATATTGAAACAATAAACACCCATTATTCACACCATAAATTTAGTTACAAAATCATATTCATCACCCAGTATTGCCTATCAAAAATAATATATCATAAACAAATCAGACCTCTATCATCGTAGTCACTAATTTGAATTTTCCAATGATTTAGTTACAAAATACATCACATAGAATCATCGCCATATTTCACAAGCAAATTAGACCTCCAAATCGTAATTATTAGTTCATATTTTTGAGTGATTTTAGTTACATAATACAACACAAAGAAACACTATTGTTACAAAAATCAATTTTGTAAAACAATATTGTTATTAAAATCAACATAGAGAAGCAATATCAGGGATTAAAATCAACTTTTAATTCAAACAAATGAAAATCGAAGCCATAAAGGAGTACAGTTCTTGATTTCTTACTCCTGAATTTTACGATAATTGAATGGAACCTATAGCGAAAAGGGAGACATAATGATAATGCAATCATAAATTGGATCAAGCTTTGCATGGAAGTGTTTTGTCCATTATTGAACTTGTACATCTCTAAATCCAAATTATTCTATGTACTTATCTTTTCTACTTCTAAATATCTCAAACTGATAATTGTTCTATGTAACTTGTTATCTCTTTATCATTCATGTAAATGATATTCATATAATCTGTTTCAAACTCATCACTCAAAATTGTCTTAATATTTACTGATTATATGATCTAAACGAGGGAAAAGACATAATAATGCAATATGAATTCACTTGAGATGTTCTTATAATTTACAAAATTCTTGGTTTTTAAATAGATATAATTTTAAATACAATGTGTTTCTGCTAAATAATGATGTAACATGTTATATTTTAAACTGTTTGATGTAACTAGATACATCATTTGAAAAACAACTCTAATGTAGCATGTTAAATTTTGTTTTGGATATGTTACATTAACAACTTACACTGTTTTGTTTCTTCTATATTAATGTGTCATTTTCTTTATCATATTTTTTAATATTATCCATATAATGTAATTTTTTATATTCATTAAATAAGTGGTACAAAGATTGCAATACTTCTTATTGATAATAGCCAATGGATTTTCACAAAGGAGAAGAAAAATATACGATAGGTATTCTAAAGAAAATATGCATAAAAACTAATATGACTTTAGAGGAATTAGGAAAGAAATATATGATGCATTGCATCTAGGGAAAGATATCTATATCAAGATGAAATGTATGAGTATTCATATAGCCATAAACTTTAGAGATGATAGAGATGTGGGGTACTTCATCAATACAAATGTTGAAAAATATAACGAAGAGTACACTAATTTGTATGTAACTCATACAATCTAACAAGACATCCAAGAAGAGATCAATGTAGCTTAAAATTATACTTATGTAACAACAGACTCAGATAATGGGATTGAATTAACAAAAAAATCAGATACCGATAAAAGGGTTATTAAATGGGAGGGTTTTCGATAACACAGAATGTCTCAAACTATATCTCAATATTAGTAGTAACTAAAATGATTCACTACAAGATTATAAACTCTAATAAGACAAGCATTAGAATGAAGTGCAAAGATGAGAATTATTATTGGAGACTTGCAGCAAATAAGATTGAACAATCAAATGCATTTAAGGTAACAACTTATAATGAAAATCATTCATGTTCACAAATTAATGTTCAAGGATCAAAGAGACAAATATACCACATACAAGTATATAGCTAACAATATCAAAGCTTTTTACCAAAATTCAAGTAGATAACTCAAACCAAATGAAATAATATGTAACATCAATAAGAAAATATGAGTCACAATTACCTACAAAAAGGCAATCATGGGAAAGAAGGAAGCAATAAAATAAGTATGAAGAGATCCAAAAGATTCATATAGTAAACTACTTGGATTGCTCTATATGTTAGAAAAGGCAAATCTAAATTCATACACTAAGATAAAAATGGATACAGATTCCAACTTTAGGTATGGATTCATGGAAATTCTCACATATATTAATGGATTCGTCAACTACATATAACACTAGTAATTGATAAGACATTCATCAAAGAAAGAAGATAAGGGGTATTACTTGTAGAAATTACAAAAGATGGAAACAATCAGGTAATGATGATTTACTAGTACATATACTATTTACTCAATTAATACATAAATCATATTTAGTAAAAACTCCTAAATGTAACTTGTCACATTTGTATGATACTTCTAATATAACATTTTACATTTTACATAACAGGTTACTAATTAATTATATAATGTAATGCAGATTTACCCTATTGCATTTAGGGTGATAGATGGGAAAACCATAAAAGCATGGTAATGGTTTTTTAGAAGACTAAAGCTACATATTGAAGAAAGAAAAAAATTGGTTATAGTATCAGATCGAAATCGAACAATAAAATCAACAATCAGTATGGTATATGACAATAAGACACATCATTAATATTGTTACTACCATATGAAATAAAGTCTTCTAACTTACTAATATAATAAAGTTACAAACATATACTTTAAACCAACTACTTATACTTACAATGAAAAGGAGTTCAACAATGATATGTACATGCTTAATGAAGCTTCCAAAGAAATTATGAAATACTTAACCAAGATAGGGTAGTCATATTAGGCAAGATTAAAATGTCTAGCTCCATTTACAAGGTATGACTTCATGACTACAAATAATGTTAAACACATTAATTCAATACTGAGGCATGCTCAAGACACACCTATAGCACACTTATTAGGAGAGATACAAAATATAATCTAAAGTTAGTTTGCAAAAAGGAGGAAAGATGTTTCAGATATGGGAAAACCAAAGAAATGGATTCAAGATAAGATTGAAAAAAGGAAGATCAAGACAAAACAGATGAAAGTAATAGACATAAGTAGTCAAATAATACAAGTGAAAAAGGAGTTTGAAAGTTACATTGTAAACCTGGAGCATAAGAATTATACATGTGGTAAATTCTAAGCATTGAAAATCCCTTGTGCACATGCAATGAAAGAGAAATTGTCCATAGAAGACATATGTTCAATCTACTATCACACCACTTACTTGAAGTTAGGATATAAAGCTCCAATATATCCAATAGAACAAGAAAGCAAATAGAATCTACCAACCATCGTGAGAGATGCCCTAGTGCTTCCACCAATTATTAAAAAAAAGATGATACCATAGAAGAGAAGAAGAAAGGAAAAACAAGAATACCATCACTTGGTGATTTTAAAGGACTCAAGAAAGAAAGCAAGAATAGAAAGAGGAAGGAAACTGCAACACAAAAATAAATTCATACCACTTTACATTTTAAAAAATTATAAACTTACTTCAAATTTAATTCTCATTTTAGTATTACATTTACATATGTATTCTTGACAATTGAAATTATCAAAACCTATAAATTCTATACGTTAATAGTGATTTTTACATTGGTTGATAATAATATTTTGTTAATGTCATCATAAGTTATATTTTTAATCTTTTATTCTTAAATACTTCATTTTTAACATAAATTATGTATGTTATAAGAAATATATTATTTTCCATATATAATATAATATGATACATTGATTCAATGTAATATGTGACATAATATAAAACTATATTATCGGACATAATATAACATGTTATATTGATCTTAAAATACAATATAACCTATTACATAATATAATCAACATATACTAACTTTAATAATTTTTATTACATAAGTAGCAAAATGTGACAAATTATACCACTATATTAAAGTTAATGTACCAAGATCAAACTATATCCATCAAAATATTACAATAAAAAAACACAAAACATACATCCTTATTTGTTTGTATTTCTAAATATCCAAAAATCAAGACTACAATGCTCTAACTACAAATGAATTTTCACTATTTGTCCAACCTTTTAATATAACATTCCATTATTACAAACAAATTGTACACAATATCTATTCATAATCTTTAAAAAACTAATAGAATTAAGCATGTCCAACGTCCATCATTTCATGAGAAGCTCCACAAATTTCAGTAACCAAGCCCGACAGTCATGGTTCCAAAATAAAAAAGAAGAAGCAATACATTAGGTTGGATGAAAATAAAATTATAAATAAAAAGTATTAATAAAATTGGATTAAATAAAATCATTACACATTGTCTTGCTATGAAACGCTTTTCACCATAACATATTGGCTACAGAGTATATGGATCAACTTGACAATTCTCATCATATCCATGATATCCTAAAAAATGCAACAAAATGTATATCATAATCGTTATATGATTACCCTTCTCTTTCAAATTAAATGTGTCCAAAGAATCATACAACTTAATGAATCATTTGTGCAAATATATTACATCACAAATCCAATGATTATTGTTCACATTGATTAGTACATATAATACATCCAAATTCTTCCGATCAATTAGCCAATTTTCAATTAAATTTGGTGACACTGTAGCAAATTGAACCAAATAATTATCGTCGTATAATTGAATATGATGAATATTTAATATTATATAAATTGGTAACATGTTACATTGTTTTTGATATGCTATGTAATATGTTACATCGTTTTTGATATACTATAGAACATGTTATATTATTTCTAAACTACTATGTAATATGTTACATCGTTTCTGAACTATTATGTAACATGTTACATTGTTGTTGATATGCTATATAACATGTTAAGTTGTAGTTCAAAAATAATGTACCATGTTACATAAAATCATAAATTACAAAAAAAAAAATCAATGTAGAACTTACATGGAAAAAAGTCTTCAAAATAGAATAAATTTTCAACTCAAACATCATCCATTAGTTCATATTGTGAACCTCCAATTTGATTTTGGGATAATCACACCTTATCATAATATATTACTTCAACACGAGACAACATAGATTTAAAATAAGAGGTATTATCATGTGCTAATACAATATTCACATGAACTTATCAAAAAAATACAACATAATAAAGTAAAATAATAAAAACCATGAAACATATTAACTCAAATACTATGTAACATGTTACATTATATATGACATATAATGTAACATCTTATGTAACAATTATTTCTCATATAATGTAACATTTTACATCATATGTTAACATCCAATGTAACTTGTTGATGTAACATGTTACATAATATACCAACAATGGTGTAACATGTTACATTTTATGTGAAATAATACAATGAAATTGTTTAAAACCTAAAACATAAATAAAAATACAACAATTTGAAAATAAAATATTATCGTTTAAGGCTTATCAAAAATGACCTTGACTTGAGCTAATTCTTGTTTGATAACTAATGACTACCTTAAAATTGTCAAAAAAAGATTGTTTAAGCAAATAGAAAGTTCATTTCTAATATCTAAAATGACATCATACATCCAGACTTGGAATACTAAACTAAAACTATAGATTTGAAAATGGACTCTATCGTCCTTTCTTTTGCTTCTTCTTAGTTTTATCTTTTTTTAGATTCATTCCTATAACCACATTGCACATGTGCACATAATCTTTGTTCAAACTATCAAAAAGTGAGTTGAAGACCATGTTGCCCCATGGATAAGAATTGAACTCATCCCAATCAAAAACACTTCTCTAAAAACACACAAGTATATCAAGCGAATCATAACATCTTTCTTAGTAACCTAAACAAACTCAAATTCAGTACTAGCAATATGATTCCCCTTAGGAGACTTATTACTCGTTCCAACATCATTTGGATTTGCACTAATTTTCTTCTTATAAGCAGTCACAAAGCAAGGAGTGGGCCTCTCATTGTAATCCACCAAAAACTCCTAATAAACTCTTCTTCATTCAACAACATCAAATAGGTAGCAATCCAAAATTCAGTGTGAGAAAATCTCAACACTTTTGTACTTATACGAAACCATATCTCCCTCACATCTTTACAAAGGAGACATTTTCTTAACAATAATGAGTAGACTATCTTCTCGCTAAATCAACAATTTGGAAACTTATCAATATTCATGAGGCATGACTCTTGAAACTTTATTTTCTAACCCTCATTTAGTACACTCTTTAAACGACTCATGATCATTTGCAGTGTGGCATTACAACCACAACGAACATTTAATTCATCTTATATACCAAGAAATTTAGGAAAATACATATAATTTTCGAGGTATGAAACCTAAAAATGAAAGAAAAATCATGTAAGATATACATCTAATACTAAAAAGTATGCAATAAACTACAACACAAATAAAAATGAACAAAAAAACATATAATAAACTACAAAACAAATAAAAATGAACAAAAAAACATATAATATAAATGATTACATTAAAGATATACAAGAATATAACCAAGTACAAGAAATACAAGAAACAACAAGATACATATACATAATAAACTAAAGAATATAAACTATTTTATAATTTAAAAAAAATGACAGAACTAAACAATGAAACTTGTTACATTAACATTTTACTTCAATGTAACAATGTACATTCAAAACATATCCAAATTTCAAATGACAATACCATACAAAAGATTGTAAGACCTAAAAATAATTCAAAAAATAATACAAAGTATGCAAAAAATATAGAGAATATATAATATTTTACACAACAAAAAATAGTGAAGATAATAAAAGAATAATGTAAGTTGTTATATTAAAATTCTAATACAATATAGCAATGTACATTCAAGCCATATACAATTTACAAGTCAACAAAAAATTGAATATATCGGTTAAATAAATTGAAATAAGAAATTGAGCCTCACTAACATCATCTTCCATAAGTGCACGAGTCTTCTTGGCTTCATTTTGTGAAGTAGTATCAACTCATTTCCTTTCAAACATTCTACAACAATCATAAACAATAATTCAAAACGATATACTAAAAAAGCACAAAATCTTAATAAAAAATGACATAACAACAGAGAAACACAAATAATAGAGAACAAAATTTCGTATTGATTAAACTTCAACATACACCAACTAAAAATGAAAAAACAAATAAATGAAAAACAATGTAATATATGAGAAATACACATATATAGCAGAAATCAAGAGATGAGTGAATAAATTTAAAAAACTTATCTTAATAAGTAATAAAACACAAATACATACATACAACAAATGAAATATAGTAGAATAACAATGAATGAATCAACAAAAACCTTCAAAAATTTGTGACGAACAGGAAGTTAATCCAAAGCAGTTAGAAAGATATGAAATAACAAAAAAAATATAAAAAATACATCGAATGAAAAAACATATATGAGAAATACACATAATGAGTATAAATTGAGAGAAACAAATGATTACGTTCAAAAAATACATCTCAATAAGTAACGAAATAGAAATACACACAAAACACACAAAATCACAAAAAATGAAATATACTAGAATCACGAAGAATAAATCAACAAAATCAAATGAAAAACTTCAAAAATATGTGAAGAACATGAAGATAAACTAGAACAATTCGAAAGATACTAAATGACAAGAAAAACACAAAAATACATTGAATGAATCACAAAAAAACCATAAAAACACTATA
This sequence comes from Hippophae tibetana, assembly GCA_037013495.1. Taxonomy (NCBI): domain Eukaryota; kingdom Viridiplantae; phylum Streptophyta; class Magnoliopsida; order Rosales; family Elaeagnaceae; genus Hippophae; species Hippophae tibetana. Next base: position 7,909,954 of record CM072805.1, read on the forward strand.
TCAAATGCATGATGAATTTAAAGAAATGTATTGAAAATCGATGAAAAATCCATAGAAATGAGTAATGGAAAAATTGAACGATAAGTGAAAGTTATCATATGAGAGAGAAAAAGAAATAAAAACTAAATGCATGAATGAGGGGGAAGATATCATATTAATCGATATAGCTCACATGGGCAAAATCATTTTTCCCCTATCAAAATGATGTCATGCCGTAAGGGTGGATAAACAAAATGGTAAAGTAGACCGAATTGAAAAACTGGATTGCACCAGACAGTTCGGTTCAATTTTTAACTAATTTTGGTTTGGTTTGGTTTATAAAATTTAGAAATTACTTAAACTTGATTGGATTATTATAATAAATATATGCATAAAACAATTATTATTTGATACACCATGTGATATAACTCGTTGAAAAAAGAAAGTATACATAACATCTTGGTCTCTAGTTCGAGTCATGGTATTGTGTTTATTTTTTTTAATATTCTATTAAAGCAACAACATAAACAATAAACAAAATTACAATTGGTAAGTGTCGAACAAAGGATGCATTTGATGTAAGAAAACAAAATCAACCAACTGATTACAAAGTCAATGATATATGTCATGAACAAATAATTATTTAATTATAACTATATACTTCACAATTTAACTCTAATCGAACTAAATTATTTTAGTTTTATCGATTTGATCTGGTCCAGTTTGGTAAGCATAAACAATTCATTTATATTTTAATATTTTTTATAAAAATTAGATCAAATAGAAACATATTTACCCTACATGCCATGATATTAGGAAGAAATAAAATCAGTCAAATATGAACTCTATTCTATGGGTGTTCGAAAACCGGGTTGAGTTGAATGAAATAAAAAAATCAAATCAGACCAGATCGATCCAAACAATTTTATATATTAAACAGTCCGATCTAATTTGTATTAATTAAAATCGCTTTTCAAACAGTTTGATCCGGTTATATTAATTTTTAAATTGGTCGGATCGAACCAGTTTTAATAATATATTAAATTTTTCATATCAATTCTCAAAAAATGTTAAATAAATATTCCATATTTAATCAAAATTATATCATTAACTGTATTGTATTTATGTATTATTAAACAAATCAAACCGTTAATCAAACTATTGTTTATTTACAATATTTTTAATAAACAAAACATCCAATTTGAATAATATTAATGATCAGATTTGATTAATTTTTTTATTCACTATGAATACCAGTACTTTATTCTAAGCCAATATAACGGACTAATGTACCTAAACCCGGGCCATCATTAGTCGGACTACTGCTCTCAATTGGCCCGATTCCAGTCGAGGAGTTAAACATTGGCTCTCAGTGTCGTATTTGGCTCGTCGCCATTCCCAGCTCTCTAATTCCGATTCTTGGTCTTTCAGGTCAGAAAAGCCCACATCGATCGTTTCAAAATCTCCCTATTCGCGAATCTACCCCTCTTTGCATCTCAAATTTACGCTGCAAATCTGCCGTTTACCACCATCGGAATGGCGGCCACCAACATCAGAGAAGCCACCCAGTCCATGATTGCGACGCGTCGGCCATGGGGGGAGCTCTTAGACCTCACCGCGCTGAGTCTTCCCTCCAGTATCTCCGACGCGACGACCCGAATCGCTCAAAACGTGACTCATTTCCGATTCAACTACACACTAATAGTTTTGCTCGTTCTCTTTCTCAGCCTTATCTACCACCCAATCTCCATGATAGTCTTCTTGATTGTCTTCGCTGCTTGGCTCTTTTTCTACTTTTCACGAGACCAACCTCTTGAAATTTTCGGTTTTGTCATTGACGACCGTGTTGTGGTCGGTACTCTAGGTGTTATCACCATTGTTGCTCTGGTTCTGACCCACGTATTGGTCAACGTCTTGGTATCGATTTTGATTGGAGTTGGGTTGGTTTGCCTTCATGCGGTGGTTAGGGGAACGGAGGATCTTGTGAATGATGACCGAGAATCGCCTTATGGGCAGTTGTTGGCTCATGATCCTAGTGGGACCTATACCATTATGTGATCGTGGTTCTGCTATGCTTTCAAGATTTGAACAGGTTGGTTCACCATAACTTTTTTGGGCTCTTCCGAAAATTGTAACTTTCTTGTGTTTGAGATTTCAATTTCTTGCGTTCTCGAATTGGTTGTTTGCTAATTGCTTTTCATTTTCTATGCCGGTTCTTTCCTTGATATGCCTGTTCTGTTTTCTTTTGGGAAGATTTGGAAATTGGGATTTAGTCCTCCAATTCTGACCACCATAACATCGAGCCCTAGTGATTAGTGGTAGCAATCATTATCTTATTTTGTAGCTGAAGTTTGTTTGTAAGTAAGAAAATGCAAGCCCATAAGTGGTTCTATGGAATATAGGCCTTAAGTGGTTGGGGATTTTTCATTGTATCACTTGTCGCCATTTGTGAAGGAAATATATTATAACTTTGTAATGTATTATTTGATGTTTTGCATATTGTTTGAAATTGTAGAGGCAACAAAGAAATGACTGAATGAGATCCATTAATCCTGCAAAAATCTAATAAAAGGAAGTAGATTATTACTAGATTGCCAGCTCACTTCTAGTGCCCTTCTAGCTGCTGTGTAACTGGTAAAGGCTTGACATTCCCTTGGAAAATCCTTGGTCCAAATTGGTTGGGTGCAGATGTTTTTGTTCAAAAAATGAGAAGCTGTTATTCACACGTGAAACAGTACAAAGACCTCAAACTATAAATATGAGGATAACAAATGGCAAACCAAGTAATACACCCTATCCAAAGTAGCATAGCTACTAGAAGGAAAGTGAGCTCCTAACTAGCAACTCTATCTGTCACCTAAAGTGCTATTGTCCAGCAATACCCATTAATGCAACAAAGAAAAGCATACCAATCCACAAGAGTACATTCAGGCCACAAAACACTACCAACCAATCAACTCTAAATAAAACACCAAACTCACAAGCAAAAAAAAACTATAGTCTAAAACCAAAACAAAAATTGAACACAGACCAAAAACAAAGTAAAACAAACTATATACAGAAAATGAAAAACCAAAAACAATGTAAAATACAATTACTCCAAAATTGAAGAAGGGTAGGTCACCAATTTGGCTAAGGTTCTTTGACAGGGACTTACATTAATGGCTTCATGGACGTTAGAAACTTCATTCAGCTCCCGTTGAACTCTCTTGCCTCCACTGATAAAAACCAGCTTACCACCCATAATTTCAGAATCTTTCCCCTTCCTTATCAACCTAGGATTGACCCTTCTAGCTTGTAATAGTGCCTTCAAATCAATATTGTATCAAGACTCACAAAATGAGCAATTATTGCACGAGCTGCAATTGCAAAATCTAGTGATTGTTGATCCTTATTGTCCAGGCCTCCAATTTCAAGCTCAAGAATAAGGCGATTCATGTTGTTAGCCAAATCTTCCAAATCAAGCCATAAGCATAACAAATGTAAATGAAAAAGCAAAACAAAATCCCTCTCCCAACAGAGGAGCAACACAAGAACCTCTAGCAAAGGAGAAGGACAATACACTCAGGAACAACTAGAGAAGATACGACAAGGACAAAAATCGCGATCGTGATCAAGCACAAAAAGGGAAAGAAAAATTGCAATATAGGCCTTAGAAACGATTGTAGAGAGCTTATGCTACTGGAAAGATTGTAAACTAGTAGAACTAGGCTAACACATTAATGAATTCGGCAAGAATCAGTGAAGATGATGAAGAATTTTGGAAGAAAAATGAGTAATCCTAGCAAAGCTTATGTTCTGTAGTGGCAACAGTATTTGATACCCTAAGCTATGCTAAAATGTTGTTGGATAAAGATGAAACTTGAAGATGAGAAATTCCTACGGGGATTCAAAACAATAAAGCTCTTCAAACAGACTCTCTTTGGTTTTGGAAAAAGATGAAATTGAGACAAAACACAAAACTCATATATGAGAGTTTAGTGTCAGAATTGGTGAATCAGTAACAAATTGGTGACTGTTATGGCGATGGAATGACTTTGAACAGTGATCTATAAAGGAGCTAAAGGTGCTCCTTAGCTACTGAGGAATTGAGGGAGATGAAGATGGTTGGGTGCAGATATGGTACCCTTTATTTTGCCATTGTTGCACTTTATTCGCCAACTTTGAAAAAGTGCACCATTAGTCTTCTAACTTACAAAATTAGTGCACTTGAGTCATCTAAAATATTAGTTGAATTAAAAATGATAAACCTTAAGTGCATCAACTTATAAAACTAGGAGATTAATAGTGTACATTTTCAAAGTTAGGGGACTAAAGTGCACCAACAGGAACATAAAGAAGCCAAATTTACATCAAACTCATTCGAATTCTTTTCCTCAATGAATATTTTTGATAAAAAAAATGATTACTACTAAATTTAATGGCACAATATATCTATTTGGTGGGTTGACTTAAAAAAAATAACCTACTTGTTATTTTCTACACTTACTTTTTTGGCAGCTTAGTGCTTGGATAACTTTTGTTTTTCTCTTCATATTTATTTATTTTTCGTTAAGCAAATATGAAGCACTAAAAAAGTTGAGGATCAAAATGGATAAAAAGAAGGAAGATAAGGCAAATTAAGGGGTTGAGTATTTTTCAAACTCTATACACCAAAGACATATTTTGTTCCCCTTTTTTTTTAAAAAAAAATTCACACTTATTTCCAACATATTTTGATAAGAAACTATATGTTCGTTTAAATTTTAAATGAACTAATGTTCCTATCAAGGTTCCGAAAGGTAGAAACGGGTATCAAGGGGCTTGTCCCACATGAAGGAAGGCATAAGCCACACTTAAAATTTGAAAAAAAAATACAAATTTTTTATATAGAGTAAAATTACACTAAAAGTTAAGAAACAAATCATAAAATGTAAAATAACATATGTAGTGTGGATATAAAGTTACAAACCATATAAATAAACATCTAAAATATAAGTTAAGATTCAAATAAAGTCACAAAACAAGTTTCATAATGAACCCTAAACAAAACACAAAACATGTTTTAATATGTTGGTTATTGTTAGTTTCTTCCTCTTCATTCTTTGAATTTACTAATTCAAATCCTCATTCATCAGCACCCTTGTCACTATTGATTTTATCATTCATTAAATCATCATCATATCTAATTTCAATGTCTTGTTCATCTTCATCATAATCTTTACTTATCTTTATCCTTAGTATTTGTTGGTGGATTTTTTTTTTTACAACTGAAAAATCATTCACTTTTTTGGTGTGATATTTCTTCTCCTGTACCCAAAAGCTCATCATCAAGTTCAGTGGTATCTTTATTTGTAGGTTTTTTAGGTCTCTATCACCAACATACCATTCATCATTTGATGGCATATCATTTAGTACCAAAAGATTATCATCTTCTTTGAATGCTTTAAGTTTCACGTGGCTATGTTTAAGTTTCTTATTATACATGATATAAACAAAAAACTAGTCCCAAATGTGCTCAATTGGTTTTATGAAATGACTCTTTTATTTCTTCCTTTTCTTTTACTTTATTTTTTTTCATTTAATGGTTATTGGGCTTTTATAAAAAAATCTAACCTAGCTTAAAAACAATGCAATTTGGTCCTTTATTGTTTTATGAAAGAGGCTTAAGTCTCATGGTGCCTCAAGGCATACGCCTCACGGTAAAAGACGTAAGTCTCAAATTATGTAGATGAGGTCCTAGCCTCAAGGCCCCATTAGCCGCTTCGCCTCAAGGCGCTACCTTAATGTGTTTTTAGGAAATATGGTTCCTATGAACATGTGCTCATATGATTTACAAACACGTGTTCATAGGTTCATATGAACATATGACCATATGAATATCTGTGCACTTGTTTTATTAGATATGAAAAAAGGAGCATGTGTTTAAATGAACAACTGTTCATATGAAGGTATTTTTTAAAGCAGTTCTTATATTTAAATATGAACACACGATCACATTTGGGTGATCTAATGTGCTGATCTCTCATATCTGGTTATCCTTTTTGAATTGTAGTCTTTTTCTTGACCAGTACTTGATAGAATAACTAGCTGTCGCATATTTGAAGTTTTTTACATGAAAATAGGCTACAACTAACTTCTTATATATTACCTTCCATGAATCTTTGGCTGCTCTCTCTAGTTATGTTTTACTCGCTTTGATAGTGCAGCTGATAAAACTCTTTATGTGTCTTCAATTCCAAAATCAGACATTAACCCATTGTGCTTATTTTTACTTGTATGCTTGAGTCACTTTTATATTTACGAGTGAAAGCTTTTGTAGTTTCAAGTACAAGATCGGATATCCAACAATATCTATACACTTGGCTCTTGCTTATGGAAAACCCAATCTCTCAGTGTTGGATAGTTGAAGTTGTTTCATTGAACTTTTGCATTTTTCCCTTTTGTTTTTTTAAATTACTTATTATTATCAGCATTTTGGTTGAGAAGCGAAAGTGCAAATGTTTTGAATGCAAAAAAGAACATATGATATTAGCCATGATACTCTTTTTTAAGTTTTAATGGGAGTGTGGGACATCTATGTATCCGAAATTCTTCCTATATAATCTTTTCAAGACAACATTCGAAGTTCAGGAAACTCCTGCTTTGCAGCATATTAGGATATTTTCCTTTTTCTAGATTTTCTTAGGACAAAATATACAAATCACTCCTTTTTATTCCTACTATTGACAAATTTCAATATGTATTTTCTTTTTTTGATGATTATTTCTGCACGTGTTTTCCGCATGCGCAAATATTATCTGCCGTTGTAATTTTTGCATTGTATATAAATATTATAATAATTGATCAGGTATCTAATTCCTGGAGGCAGAGGGAAATTTAATCCAACTCTTTGATGCTAGCTTTCAGCATTCCGTCTCGAGTCAACTTTGCACTTTGGATTCAAAATATGTTTACAGCCTGGCAGCAAAGTAATTGGTTCATAACTAAAGTTTTTTTTTAGATTGTAATATTCCTAATTGTCTCATTGGAAATTGGGAAGTATCTAGTTTTAGTATAAATATGTTTCACTAATGCCATACCAGATCTCAATCACAAAATGGACAGTTGTAGAACTAATGAGTTCCTGTTGTTAAATTTGTAAAGACTAGCCATTACTTTGGTCAGTTGATTAAATTACTGACTTTTGCTTTCTACTTCTTCCAAAGTGGTTGCTTTTTTTTTTGTTGGGGGGGGGGGGGGGGGGGGATTAATTGATGAGTATTAGGATACAACTTTAAATTGTGTAGATTATATTTATTAGGATTTGATTTATGCACTTTGAATTTTTAAGTTATATCTATTTTATTTTGAAATTATTGTCATTTGTTATTAATAATGTCCTATATACAACATTTAGTTATTTCTTTCATCAATTCTGTCTCATTCTTCTCCAATCTACGTCATTAATGCTACATTTTACTAGTTGAAATGGCTTGCGTATGTTCAGTTTACAAAATTGGAATTCCAATTCTGGGAATAGAGAATAGAAAATTAGTAATACGAATTATAATATTCTTTTTTTTTTTTGTAGCTTGAGCATATGGTCCAATCTGAAGCCCGATTCATAAACAGTCCGAACTATCATATTTATTGTTTTAGAAAACCTAATTTGTGTCCACACTTACAATGATAATCATAAGTTGTCTTTGCTTATGCAGAGTAACCTTCGGTATTCGGTATTGAAAGGACGATCATTAGCCTGAGCTTTCAAAATGATAGATTTAAAGTTAGATTATGTTTTTATATTGTACCATCTAACACGTTCTAATATGTATTCTTTATATGATTGATATGTGTACATGTAATGTCATATATATATATATATATATATATATATATATATATATATATATATATATATATGGATTTCATATGGGATCCATATAATTCATTCAATTCTTTGATTTCTCTCTAAAAATTAGATCATCCTAACATTTTGGCATCGGTGCACAGGATTTGAAGGTCAAATCTTAGCTTTTGAAACCTATATTTTCAAGGATTCACATCTCGTTTTGAGAGAAAGACTTCGTTAGTAAGATCTCACATCATGTTTTTTAAGAGCCACATTTGTCATGGTAGGAACACGAGTTGAGGAAAGATTGAGACTAACAAATGAAATAGCATTTTCATCATAGGACATTACCTTGCTAATCCATAAAGAGGTTCGAGTTGAACCACAAACTGTGGTACGAGTTGAGATCGAGCCCTATCAAGAGTTGACTTGTCAACTTCTCGAGCTAAGAAGAGAGCTCAAAGAAACTATGCGAAAAAATAGAGTACTACACACACGAATATACTCAGACATCCTATCATGTCGAGCTAACAACTTGGTTGGTGAGTTTGAGCTAGCTCCCAAAATAAATGAGCTTGCTTAGGTTGAAAATGTAGCTGTTGGGCTCAATAATGAACAATTATTGCAAGAATGAAGAATATGTGAGACATATTTCCGAGCATTAGAAGAAACAAATAGAAAACAAGATGAGACCCTTAAAGAAACTAACAATGTGCAAACAAAAAAGATGGAGCGAATTCTCCAAGTTCTTTAAAAAAAGACTTAAGAATAATTCTTGTTCGTGAGAAAATGTTTCTTTGGCATCGTTAAGCTCGCGCTTACAAGTTTCAACCTTAGCCTTGAGTTTTCTATAAGTCTCCTTTAGTATCTCAATGTGCCTCGAGTTGTCATTCAACTCATGTATAGCCTTGGCCAGTTTTTCCTCCTTGTTGATGGACTCATCTTCCTACTTATTTGCCTTCGCCAGTAACACAACATTCTTGGTTCGGGTGGAGGCGTGACTCTTTTTTTTTTTTTTTTTCTTTCTGTTTAGAGCTCATGCTTCATTTTTTCAACACCTCGAACTCTACTAAGCTTGTGAATAAGTTGGGCCTAAAAATGAGTGATACATAAACTCGAGCTGAAGGTCGTGATAAGGGAACTCATTTCTTATCAATAGTTTGGTGTCAATCTAAGTGCTTCTTACCAACCTTGAATTACTATCTCACGTTTCCTATCGACCAAATACATAAAGAAGTACTCCTTTCAATTTTTCTCATTCTTAGTGAGGATTTGTTAGGAATCCCATAAATGATGGAGAAAGAGTGGCCAATTGCCTTATTTAAATTCTGTTGAATTATTGTCTTTCTTTTCCTTATTTAATTTCTACTGAATTATTATCTTTCTTTTTCAATAAATGTTGTCTTTCCTTTTCAATAAATATGGCTTTAATTATTCACATATATGTTATTTTTCTTAATTGAAAAATGCCTTCATTGTAATGGTTGTTTAGCTATTTAAAAGCTTTAGGCCAAGAATAAAATCATCAGAGGAGTATTATCTTCAACCTTGTGTTGACTTGGCGTTGTAGTTTTTCTCGAATTAAGCTAATTAAGGAGGTCTAGAATCCTTCGAAGTATCCTACAAAATTATCATCATAGGTAGAAAACACAATGATGATCCTTGTTCTTTGCCCGTTCACAAATCCATTATGAGGTCGCAAACTCTAGCACGTGATAAGATCACATTTATTTCCCAGTTCTACTTGATTGATATATAGACCCTCATCGTGTCTATGGGATTTTGTTTTAATACATATGCCTCATTCAACTTTGGAATTTCTAACTTAACCTCGAGCTCTTTGCATATAAGGGTGAGACACAACAAGTGCCTCTACCCATTTGGCATCAGTTGTTCTGACGCAAGTTGTATCCTTTCGGGGAACTTTCTTATAAAAAGGTATAGTGGGAATCTGACCCCTAGTCATAAGGCCTTTTCATGAAAGGTTGTCCATCCAGCTTGAGGTGGTACACTATCAAGAATGCCCAATCTAGGGATCATTATTCAAACTGAGGAGGGAATGGTATACATCTTTCTTAGCATTTCCTTGTCCTTGAGTGCTAAACCATTAGGCTTGAACTTAGCCTTTTAACCTTTGGTTCAACCTATGGGCTCACTGGTACCTTTCCTCTTAGATTTTTTTCTCCATGACTTGGAGACAGATATATGGGTCTAAGGTATATTCAACTTGATTGTTAGTGTTGTCTAAGGTCGAGACATAGAAGTAGAAGGAGAAGGCTCAGACATTTCTTTGCTCGAGGTGATTGTTTCACTTGAGGACCCCGATTGATCACCCTCCTTTTTGACCTAAAAAGCTAGGGTTAAGGGCTATCCCAAGAAGAAGAGCTCAGGAGCATGAAGGCAGAACTACCTTATCAGTAGCTCGTGATGATACCTCCCTATGCATGGTCTCTACAAAAGATTACAAAAAAAACAAAATGGTAAGGTACGAGGGGATATAAGTTACCAAAGGATGAGATTTCAAAGTAAAAGAGAAGTGAATTTAAGAACCTACTTGAAAAGAAATAAAAAAATGTTAGATGCAAGAATTGATTCCTAAAAGCCCGAGCAAAAGTAAGTTTTTGTCGATCTTTTTTTCTTACCACTCGAACAAAGAAGTTATATGGCTTAAGCTGAAAAGACAGTTTTTTTGTTCCAATTTCTATGTGATGTTCTAGAAATAATGAAACAAATAATGCATTGGCTCCTCCTTATATAGATTCAAATATTCTTTCTTCAATTAATTGACAAGCATTTATTAGGGCATGTTGAACGTTTCATGTTTGTTGGTCAATTGTAACTCTTCCACCCCAGTTGAAGAACTAAACTAAAAGAGTATGAGGACTTGATGTTTGAACATATGGCTTGACTTGGAACTTAACCTATGAACAACCCAAGCCATCAGATGTATTATTCCAAAAGACCTAATTTGTGACTGCGCCTACAATGATAATCATAAGGTGCCCTCGCTTATGTAGAGTAACTTTTGGTGTTGGGAGGTTAATCGCCAACCCGAGCCATCAAAATGGTTGACCTTAAATTAAATTATGTTTTACACATGTACCTCCGTATATGGTACTACATACACCATCTATATGATTGGCAATTGTACATGTAGTATCTTATACTTATATATATATATATAAGTATCTCATATGAGATCTATACAATTCATTCAATTCTTTAACTCTCTTTTAATTTCTCTTTCTAAAAATCGAATCATTCCAATAGATATCATAAAATAAGTAAAAACAATTAATTAATTTTATTTAGGGTTCGTTTAATAATCATTTTAATTCAGTTTTTAAATTTTAAATTTTTTGGAATTATGTATGTGTGATAATTCATTTCTAATTTGTATTTTCTAAATCTTGAAATTTTTCAAATTCTAAAATTAAAAAAATCAATTTTAGAATTGAATTTTTATCTTTTTTTTTATTTCTTAACACTAAAAATTAATAATTTATCCAAGTTCAATCTCATTTTAAAATGGTTAAAAAGCCTGAAAAAATCATTAAAAATAAGTTTTAATTTGAATTTTAGTGCTTAAAAAGTTAAAAATTAAAAATTAAAAATGGTTAACAAACTAGCAATATGTAATTTCAATTTTTATTTTTCAAAATTGAAACAAGGAGGTTACAAAATGATTTTTATTTTTTTTCTTAGAAAATTTAAAATTGAAAATTCAATTATTAAAAATTCAAATATTTATCAAATATATCTTAGTTTTGTCAAAATACTTTCCATAACTAATAATATAATTATTCTTATTAGTAGTTAAGAGATTTTTCTTTTTTTAATAAAAACATATTACACATTTACAATCTTATTTTTTTTAGAAATTGAATAATTATTTTTCTCATTTAATTAAGAATACATATTTTTTATTTAAAGAAAAAAGATATTCTTTTTTTCTTCTCATCAGAGTTATTTTTCACAGAGAGTTGTATGTTGTATTCAGGAAGGATGAATCGCTCTCGAAAAGGAATCTATTGATTCTCTCCCAATTGGTTGGACTGTAGGTGCGATGATTTACTTTACAGGTGAGGTCTTTGGTTCAAGTCCAGGATGGCCCAACTGTGCTAAGGAAAAGAATAGAAGAAGCATTTGACTCCTTCATACATGCCTCTAGGGGTGAGCAAAATATCTGATCAATCCGATTAATTCGAAAAATCTGATCAAATTCGATTTAATTAAGTGGTTTCTATCCGAAGTCGGATCGGATTCAAATTGGATTTTATCAATCTGCTCGGATTCGGATTAGAAATATTCAAATCCGTATAATCTGATCCGATCCGATATATTTAATATATTATTTAAATATATATATATATAATAATAATGATTTAACCTAACCTAAAGAGCTGTCGTATATCTAAATGATTTAGACCCAAAACCTAATATATTTTTCTGCTGCCTCCATCTCTCTCCCTGCCTACCTGCCTCCATTGTTAAGTGCTTCTCTGCTTCGCAGCTGCTTTTGCTTCTCTACTTCGCAGCTGCTTCTCTACTTTGCAGCTGCTTGTGCTTCTCTGCTCGCTCGTTGCTATTGCTCGCCGCTGCTGCTACTCGCCGCCGCTACTGCTGCTCACCGCTGTTGTTGCTGCTGCTCGCTGTTCGTTGTTCTTCATCATCCTTAACAAGAAGGTTATATTTTTTGAACGATCATAACTTTGTGTTGTGAGGTCTGTTTTGGATGAATTTTTTTATGATTCCATATAATTTTTCGATATCTAGGCACACCAAACTGTTAAAGGCAGTTTTTCCAGAGTTTTTCCCCAAAAACGTTGTTTTTCCCCAAAAATGTTGTTTTCATGCTTTAATTGAGCTATAACAATATTTAAACTACTTTTAAAATATTGAGATCTATCGTGGCTTGGTGGAACAAATTTAAGCATTGTAGTACATCATGGTTATTTACATAATTATAAAAATCAATATCATAAAACATTGTTTTATAAATGGTGCATGTTAATTGAACATTTCATTCGTATTATTAAAGTTTTAGTTATATTATATATAAATGTTCAATACATATTTTAAATCACATGAAATTAAACATGTCCAACATCACCCCACGTCTATGTGCACATTTTTACAATTATTTATTGCAAATGTCTAATATTTTTTTCTACAACTATACAAATGGTTTTAGATAAAGATAATGATATACTTTATGTGATTGAAGAAGTAAATAAAGATGAAAGTGCAACACAACCAACTCAAGAAGAAGATTCTGTAAGTACTCCAATTCCTGACCTATGCATTGCTTCTAAAGAAGAATGTAAAAAAGTTTCCTCTAGATCTAGTAGTGAAGTATGGGCTCATTTTACTATAGAAGGGGTAGAGCAACATCGCAAAGCTATATGCAAATATTGTAAGAAACAATATAAGTATGTGTCAAGCAAATCTAGCACGTCAAATTTGCTTGCACACATTTCCATTGGATGTGATAAGTTTCCCGGTAGAGTTCTTAAGAAACAAAAAACTTTAGCTTTCCATAAGGAAGGAAGTCTTGTACCTCATAGTTTTAATGCTGAAAGATGTAGAGAAAAATTCGTAAGGATGATAATAAAAGATGAATTGCCATTTATTATCGTAGAAGGTGAAGGATTTAAGGAGTTTATAGAAGAGTTACAACCTTTGTTTAAAATCCCTTCTCGGTGGACTATTGCAAGAGATTGCTTGAATTTGTACGTTACTGAAAGAGTAAAATTAAAAGAGTTGTTGAATAGAACTAGTAAAAGATTATGCCTTACCATTGATACATGGACATCTTGTTAGAATTTATGTTATATGTGTTTAACTGCTCATTTTGTTGATAATGGTTGGAATTTACAAAAGAGAATCTTGAACTTTTGTCAAGTTCCAAATCATAAAGGTGATACACTCGGTAGAACAATTGAAGCATGTTTGTTAGATTGGGGCATTGATAGGATATTATGTATTACAGTTGATAATGCAAGTTCTAATGATACTACACTTACTTATTTGAAAAAAGGCGTTAATGGTTGGGGTAATGCAATTTTAGAATCAAAACATTTGCACATGCGATGTGGTGCACATATTCTGAATTTAATTGTTGAGCAGGGTTTGAAAGAGTATAACATATCAATAAATAGGATTCGTGGTGTTGTAAGATACGTGAGAGGATCACCAATTAGACTACAAAAATTTAAGAGTGCTGCTGAAATGGAAAAACTCTCTACTCAAAAACTCGTTTGTTTAGATGTTATGACAAGGTGGAATTCAACTTATTTGATGTTGGATTCTGCAACTTATTTTCAAAAAGCATTTGAAAGGTTAGAGATCACTGATTTGGGATACTATCAAGAGTTTTGTCGAGGTGAAATTAAACAAGCTCCGACTATAATGGATTGGGATAATGCTAGACATTTTGTCCAATTTTTGAAAGTTTTTTATGAAGCTACATTAATGTTTTCTAGATCTTTATATGTGACTTCTAATTTCTTCTTGGATCGTATTTGTTTTATTCATGATCAACTTGATATGTGGAGTAAATGCGAGGATTATATTATGATGAAGATGGCTAGTGATATGAAGGTAAAGTTTGACAAATATTAGGGAGGAATATCTAAAATGAATATGATGTTATTTGTGTCTGTTTTACTTGATCCTAGGCATAAAGAGTGTTCTTTACATCTAAGTTTGCTAGAATTGTGTAATGGGGATGAGATTGAGGCTTCAATGAGTTCTAAAAGGGTAAAAAAAACTTTGGAAGATATGTACAAGGAGTATCATAAAGCGTATTTTCCCTCAAACATAGAAGAATCTTCTCAACCTTTAGAAATGGGTACAAAAGGTTTTGGTTTAGAAGCAGATGCATTCCAACTTTATGCTTAGCGTAAGAGAAAGCATTTAAAAGAAGTTCATACTATGGAAAACAAATCTGAAGTGGAAAAATACTTACAAGAAGCATTGGTTGATATGGATGATGAGAAATTTGATCTTTTAAGTTGGTGGAATGTTCATTCCTCAAGATTTAAGATTTTGTCTTTGATAGCTCGAGATGTATTGGCCATACCGGTATCTACCGTAGCATCTGAATCTGCATTCTCTACTAGTGGTCGTACGATTAGTCCATACAGGAGTTCCTTATCTTCTAAAACTGTACAATCTTTGATTTGCACTCAAAATTGGATTCGTTCATCTCCAATCATTAATATCCAAGAGTCACTTGATGAAATTGAAGCTCTAGAATCAGGTATATTTCATAAAACTTTCAAATATATATTTCAAATATGTATAGATTTATTTGTTATCAAATATATATTATTATGTTTATTAGCTCATTATTTATGTATATTTTTAACTTTTTAATTTTTCATTGTGCAGATATTCTTGATGGTATTGGTGACTTAAACCTTGAATGATTATAAAAAAGAGTTGTTGTTATTAATGTTCGTAGAGTGAAGTTAATTTATGTAATTGCTATTTAATTTTTTGGAGTTAAATTATTACTATGTATATTTGGAGTTAAATTATGTAATTAATGTTTAATTTTTTCTTTTTGATTATTTTTGTTGAATTATTTTTAATCATGTTGTCACTTACTTTTTTAATTTGTATGAAAAATATTTTTATTTTAGATTTTTTTTATTATATGTAATTTTTCATTTTATATGTTGAAATTAAATCAGATTTGGATTTGTTCCGATTGACATTTATAGCGGTTCCAATCGGATTGATATTTCATAATTTATTTATTTATGTAATTTTTTAATAGATTTAAATTAAAATTTCGAATTTAATAATTTTCGAATTGGATTGGATTCAGATTGACTTAAAATTAGCAAATTCAGATTTTTTTTGGATTGGCATGTACAATGGATTGGTTTCGAATTGAATAATTTTTGGTTTAAATAATTTTTGGATCGGATCAGATCGGATTCAGATTGACTTAAAATTGGCGGTTTCGGATTTGTTCGGATTGGCATGTACAGCGGATCAGATTCGGATTGAATAATTCATAATTTTCTTCGGATCAGATTTGGATTGACCTAAAATTTGCGGTTTCAAATCGATGCTCACCCCTACATGCCTCTACTTGGCTCGGGGGGATATAGCTCAGTTGGTAGAGCTTTTCTCTTGCAATTAGATCGTTGTGATTACGAGTTAGATGTCTAATTGTCCAGGCGGGAATGATAGTATCTTGTACTTGAATCGGTGGCTCACTTTTTCTAAGTAATGGGGAAGAGGACCGAAACATGCCATTGAAAGACTCTACTGAGACAAAGATAGGCTATTAAGAACGTATAGGAGGTAGGATGGGCAGTTGGTAATATCTTGTATGGATCGTACATGGACGGTAGTTGGAGTCAATGACTCTCCTAGGGTTCCCTCATTTGGGATCCCTAGGAAAGAGGATCAAGTTAGCCCTTGCGAATAGCTTAATGCACTATTTCCCTTCAACTCTCTGAGCAAAATGCAACAAAAGGAAGGAAAATCCACGGACTGACCCCATAGTCTCCACCTCGTAGGAACTATGAGATCACCCCAAGGACGCCTTCAACATCTAGAGGTTGTGGATCGACCATATAACCCTGTTCAATTAGTGGAATGCATTAGTTGTCCACTTTCAGGTTGGGCAGTAAGGGTAGGAGAAGGGCAATCACTCATTCTTAAAACCATCATTCTTAAGATCAAAGAGTTGGGTGGAAAAGGGGGGGAAAGCTTTCTATTCTTGGTTCTCCTGTAGCTAGATCCTCCAGAACCACAAGAATCCTTAGTTAGAATGGGATTCCAACTCAGCACCTTTTGAGATTTTGAGAAGAGTTGCTCTTTGAAGAGCACAATACGATGAAAGTTGTAAGTTGTGTTCGGGGGGGGGGGGGATTATTGTCTATCATGGGCCTTTATGGTAGAATCAGTTGAGGGCCTGAGAGGTGATGGTTTACCCTGTTGCAGATGTCAACAGTTTGAGTCCACTTATCTCCAACTCTTGAACTTAGCCGATACAAAGCTATACGATAGCACCCAATTTTTCGATTCATTAGTTCGATCTATGCTATGATTTATCATTCATGGACATTGATAAGATCCTTCCATTTAGCAGCACCTTAGGGGATGGCATAACCTTAAAGGTAAAAAGTTAAGGGCGAGGTTCAAACGAGGAAAGACTTATAGTGGATACCTAGGCACCCAGAGACGAGGAAGAGCGTAATAAGTGACGAAATGCTTCGGGGATTTGAAAATAAGCGTAGATCTAGAGATTCCTGAATAGGTCAACCTTTTGAACTGCTATTGAATCCATGGGTAGGCAAGAGACAACATGGCGAACTAAAACATCTTAGTAGCTAGAGGAAAAGTAAGAAAAACAATTCCTGTAGTAGTGGTGAGCGAAATAGGAATAACCTAAACCATGAAAATGGGGTTATAGGAGAGCAATACAAGCATCATGCTACTAGGTAAAGCAGTGGAGTGTCGAACCATAGATGGCGATAGTCCAGTAGTCGAAAGTCTCACTAGCTTACACTCTAACCTAGGAATGGGCACGGGGACGAGTGGGGACGGTTTTTGATATAACCGTCCACGAACCGAATTATAAAACCTATAACCGAAACCGCCCGAAAACCGTTACGGTTCGGGGACGGTTTTTTACCCGCGGGTAACGGTTCAGGACGATTATGAAAAAAACCCCGAAAAAAAACCGAAATATATATATAATTTAATTTATTAAATATGTATAATTAATTTTTTATTTATAATTTAATATATAATTTAATTAATTAAATATAATTAATTTCGGGTACGGACGGGTACGGTTTTTAGTATAACCGTAACCAAACCGTAACCGTTGTTTCATATTTGGTTTTTAACCGAAACCGTCCCCGTCCCCGAAAATTATCGGTTAAAAACTGAACCGCCGGTTTGGATAACCGCGGATAACCGCACCCGCAGTTTTTTTGCCCATCCCTACTCTAACCCGAGTAGCATGGGACACGTGGAATACCGTGTGAATCAGCAAGGACCACCTTGCAAGGCTAAATACTCCTGGGTGACTGATAGTGAAGTAGTACCATGTGACTTCTAAGTAGAGGTCTGAATCGACTGATATTGAAGAATTAGCTGATGAGTTGTGGTTAGGGGTAAAATGCCACTCAAACCCAGAGCTAACTGGTTCTCCCCGAAATGCATTGAGGTGTAGTAGTTGATTGGACATCTAGGGGTAAAGCACTGTTTCGGTGCGGACCGCGAGAGTGGTACCAAATTGAGGCAAACTCTGAATACTAGATATGACCTCAAAATAATAGGGGTCAAGGTCAACTAGTGAGACAAAGGGGGATAAGCTTCATCTTCGAGAGGGAAATAGCCCGGATTACCAATTAAGGCCCATAAATGACCGTTCAATGATAAAGGAGGTAGGGGTGCGGAGACAGCCAAAAGGTTTTCCTAGAAGCATCCACCCTTGAAAGAGTGCGTAATATCTCACTGATTGAGCACTCTTGCACCGAAGATGAATGGGGCTAATCGATCTACCAAAGTTGTGGGATGCAAAAATGCATTAGTAGGGGAGCGTTCTGCTGAGGGTGAAGCACCCGCGCGAGCGGTGGTGAATGAAGCAAAAGCAAGAATGTAGGCTTGAGTGATGCAAGCATTGGTGAGAATCCAATGCCTCGAAAACCTAAGGGTTCCTTCGCAAGGTTCCTCCATGGAGGGTGAGTCAGGGCCTAAGATCAGGCCAAAAGGCATAGTCGATGGACAACAGTTGAACATTCATGTACTACCCCTTGTTAGTCCCGAAGGACGGAGGGGGCTAGGTTAGTCGAAAGATGGTTATTAGTTAAGGATGCAAGGTGCCCCTATTTTTTCAGGGTAAGAAGGGGTAGAGAAATGCCTGAGCTAATGTTCGAGTACCAGGTACTATGATGCTAAAGTAACCCATGCCATACTCCCAAGAAAAGCTCAAACGACCTTCCACAAAAGGGTACTTGTACCAGAAACTGACACAAATGGTTAGGTAGAGAATACCTAGGGGCATGAGACAACTCAATATAAGGAACTCTGAAAGAGGGTCATAATGAAAAAGCCCGGGCGACTGTTTACCAAAAACATAGGTCTCCGTAAAGTCATAAGACCATGTATGGGGGCTGATGCCTGCCCATGCCATCAATGAGATACCACTCTAGAAAAGCTAGAATTATAACCTTGTGTTAGGACCTACGGGCCAAGGGACAATCTCAGGTAGATAGTTTTTATGGGGTGTAGGCCTCTCAAAAGGTAACAGAGGCGTACAAAGGTTTCCTCGGGCTAGACGGAGATTGACCCTCGAGTGCAAATGTAGAAAAGAGCTTGACTACAAGACGCACCAGATTTGGCTTAGGATTGCCCATTTTTAATTCCAGGGTTTCTCTAAATTTGAAAGTTCTCACTTGGTAGGTTTCTATACCAAGGCTCAATCCAATTAAGTTTGCAGAGTCTACCAATTTCACCATATCCCCGTTTTTTTCTCTTTTTGTGATTAGTGTTGCTTTTTAATGCTGTTCTCCCTTTTCTTTTCTTTCCTTCCAATTATATATACTTATGCTATGCTGGAAACACCTAATTGATTAGTTCATTATATAGTGGTTCCATATTGAAAAGCGTTTTTTACTATTTGGATTTTGGATTTCTTGTCTACTTTCTTTTTTTTCTATCGAAAACTCCTATTTTTCCCAATCATAAAAGATTCTATCATTTCTGTATCCGAAATTCAATATAGATAGAGATATATTAATATTTATTAATTAATATATTCCATATATAAAATATAAATAGAATCCATCTATATATATGGATATATAGATATTATTATACATACTCCTACTTTATATATAAATATATTATTTTTCTATCATGTTTAGTGTGCTATTTTGAATACTTGAACGATCAATTCTTTTTTTTTCGTTTTAGTTTTCACCTTTCTAAATGAAAACATAGGGGTGTTTAATTATGATCTAAATTGCACTTTTCTTTCTCATTTCATTTTCTTCTTATCCTTTTTTCGAGCGGACCTTTTAATAAGGAAAAATAACTAAAAATGGATTATTTAATTCTATTGTTTGTTAAATTAGCCATTATTTATTTCATTTATTTCTTATCTATTTGAAATTCTATATTTTTCTATACTCATATTCATTCTTCATAATTAATAGCCAATAGCTTACTAAATTCTTATATGCATACAATTTATGTTACATAAGCTCGCTTAGCTCAAAGGTTAGAGCATCACATTTGTAATGTGATGTTCATCGGTTTGATTCCGATAGTCGGCTTTTCTCCATCTCTTTTATTTTTTATCTTTAAATGAAAATGTGAAATAAAAAAAGATTGAAAAAGTCTCTGCCCCCTTTACCAAGGGCCAACTTAAGAAATATGAGTTCGATCTCTGTAAAACAAATCAATCAAGAAAAGAACTCTTAGTTTTTTAGTTTCTCTATTTTTGTTTTTCTATTTTATTGTTAGCTTTTAATAGTTTTATTTAATATTTATTATTTTAATATTCTTTATTTTAGATTTTTATCTTTTTTGAATATTATTTCATTTTTTTATTGAAATTCATTTAATTTTATGTAATTAATTTGAATATGTGTATATTATTATATTCTTAATATATTGCTATATTATTCAAATTCACATTCCATGTTTATTAATATATTCAAATAAAATTATCTAATAGAGTAATATCTAATATACTAATATAAGTAAATTATATAATATGTATACATACGATAAAAATATTCAAATATTTATAGATACATATATTAATAAATATACATACTCTAATGGATACATATAAGAATAATAAGGTATGGATATTGATAGAATTCATCTAATTATTCTTTGTAGTATAGTACTTCAGTAAATTTTGATTTCTTTAATTTCTTTAATTTCTTATTTAGTTTAGTTTGAATTTAGCTTTATAAAATTTCAATAAAATAAGGAGTCTTTATGTCATGTTATAGAGGGTCTCGTTTCAAAAAAATACGTCGCCTGGGGGCTTTACTGGCACTAACTAGTAAAAAGCCTAGAGTTGGAAGTGATCTTAGAAACCAATCACGCCTTAGTAAAAAATCTCAATATCATATTCGTTTAGAAGAAAAACAAAAATTGTGCTTTCATTATACAGAATAACAATTACTTAAATATGTCTGTATCGCCGGTAAAACCAAAGGGTCAACATGTCAGGCTTTACTACAATTACTTGAAATGCGTTTGGATAACATCCTTTTTTGATTGGATATGGCTTCGACCATACCTCAAGCCCACCAATTGGTTAACCATAGACATATTTTCGTTAATGGTCGTATAGTAGATATACCAAGTTATCGTTGCAAATCCCGAGATATTATTAGAGTGAAGGATGAACAAAAATCCATGGTTCTCCTACAAAATTATCTTGATTTAGCTTCCCATGAGGAATTGCCAAAGCATTTGACCCTTCACCCATTTCAATATAAAGGATTAGTTAATCAAATAATAGATAGTAAATGGGTTGGGTTGAAAATAAATGAATTGTTGGTTGTAGAATATTATTCTCGTCAGACTTAAACCTAACGAAAATAACAAACAAAGGTTTGGAAAATTTTGCTTTCTCCTTCACCTACATAAAAATCTCTGAGGTAAGGGTTTGGGTTCTAGAGATTCTTTTCCCATTCATGTATCATAGATTGGTGGATAATTTTCATTCTTTGTCCATTCTTTCCCAGTATTTTCCATACCATAAAATATTTGGATTAGGAATAGAGAATCTATATCAAAGAAAGGTCATACCGTTGGACTAATGATGTCAATTTTTATTTGATATATTGTGGTCAGTAACGTTGGTGCATTAGGTGAAGTGTATGGAAAGAAAGGGATTTGAACCCTTGGTAAACAAAATCCTACATAGTAGTTCGAGTGCTACGCCTTCAACCACTCGACCATCTCTCCTACATAATGATTACGGTCTAGAAACCAAGTGAATAGTGAATCATTTATATTATATTTTTGAATAGGTATGTACACTCTATTTTAACTAAATAAAAATAGAAAAACTTTTAAGCAAAGATAAACATTTCCTGGGGATAACAAATTTTTTGTTTGTCATTGATTGTAAAAACAATTGTTAAAACAATAAATAAAGATATTTCTATTCATGTTTGCGAAAATGGTACTCCCTACCCTTTCTTTCCTACCAGATTAAATCACTAACGAATACACGAGTCGATCTATTTTTTTAGACTATGTTTAATGGATACTTTTCAATTTCGTTATGATTCTATTTAAAATATTATTATATTTTCATAAAATTTGAAAATTTCTTTTCGGTTTTAGATCTTTCAACAACAAACCTTTACGCCACTTCACAGGTTTTAGATCTTTCTTTCGGCGTATACTTGTTATACACAACAAAAAAGGACGTTTATTCATTCTATTTTAATCCATCATAAAATGATTATTCGATTCTTTTTCATCTTTGGATCATGATTCAATCAAAACTTCTTGAATTATCCCAATCTATTTAGGAGAAATTCTTTGATTCTTCAACTACGATGAAATCGTAATACTTCCCTTCATTTTTATATGACTATAATTTACATTTGGATGAAATCTAATCGAATTCAAATATTTCGTAGTTTTGATTGATTTATGTGAAAACAATTTGAGTAGAAGGTCTTCTTTAATGAGTCTATTTTTATGTTATTTTGTACTGTACAATTCCTTTGTTTGTGGGATTCTTTTTTCACGAAAGATAATTAAAATAAATTATAGAATGGATTCCTACCTATGTCTAGATCTCGAATAAATGGAATTTTTTATTGATAAGACCTTTTCACTTATTACAAAGATGGTACAATTTGATTCTTTTTTTTCTTTTTATTCTGAATAATGTGTCTTTCTCGTAAGATTGAGAACGGTAAAAAAATTATTGAAATAAATCTACGCTTGTTAAAGGTGAAGTTTCATTTGTAAATAAAACAAGCAAGCCCTTTTGTCGTGTATCCCTGATTAATACAACCTCAGATGCTTCAATTATCGATTCAAGAGTATTGAGTGAGGGATTATAACCTATGGGTTAGGTCAAACTTAGTCCACTAGTACCAATATGAGGTATAGAGGAAAAGGAACTACTCCTAGGAATCAACAACACGAAAACTTTGTTATAAATGATACCTTTTCCTTATCAGGACCGGGGCCAACAAGAATGGTTGGTACAACAAGCATCCATCTTGTTCGTATTTTGGATACCCGTATAACAATTGAAGACTGTTGAAGTGACTAATTCCCAAAAATTCAGAGGCATTGAAGACAAAGAAATTGTTGGAGTCACCCTTTTTTATCTAGTACCAACATCGATGATGTTAAGGAAAGATCTTTTACAAGAAGGTTGGCTAGTTATTTCTTGTAAAAACACTATCCCCGCTTAGTTTATAATGTGACTATTTCAATCATTTTTTATTTCATGTAATAGATTATTCTCATTATGCACATAAAGAAGGAATCGTATGAGATGAAAATCTCATGTATGGTTCTGAAACAAAGATTCTTTGAATCAAAAGATGACTGTAACAAATGTCAACTCAATCAGAAGGGAATTATGCAGAAGCTTTATAGAATTATTATAAAGCTATGTGATTATAAATTAATCCCTATGATCGAAGTTATATACTCTATAACATAGGACTTATCCACATGAGGAATGGAGAACATACGAAAGCTTTGGAATATTATTTTCGTGCACTAGAGCGGAGTCCATTCTTACCACAAGTTTTTAATAATATGGTCGTGATATGTCATTGCGTACTACTATCTCCACTATAGAAATAAAAAGGAAGAGCAAGTTAATAAATACTAGGAAAAAACAAAAAAAAAGGCTTTCTACATATGTATCGTCCAAAATAACAATTTTTATCGACTATAGTAAATAAATAAACTTCATTTTCATTTTATAGAAGCCAAAATATGAAGAAATAGGTATGCCTAGATACTTTATTCTATGGATAAAGGGTCCAATTGAAGATGAGGCACCTTAAAGATCAATTCGTGAGGTTGTGGGCCGATACAATAAGAATTGAGCAGCGGTGTAGCATAAGATTCCAAAGATAGTAAGTCTTTTCCTTCTTATGAAGAAAAGTATTTTTCAAAGATTCTATATAAATTTATATGTGAAACCGAGATAGTTACCTTTCATAAAATTCTAATGATAGTAGAAATTCTTATACTTTAGGAAGGTGAGTAAAAAAGATAAAACTGATTGAATTATTATGCAAATTTTCAGTTTGAAACTCATAATATCATTTCTTTTGGTTAATTCGAGAAAAAAAAAGAGTGGGAAGGATGCCAAAATAATTTGACTGCTGAGCCGTATGAGGTCGAAAACTCTCAAGTACAGTTCTAAGGAAAGGAATTTACCCCTATTTCGGCCGAGAAAAACATGCCATTCGGTAGGGAGATTCTGAAATTACGGAGGCTTGGTTTGATCAAGCTACCGAGTATTGGAAATAAGCTATAACGCTTACTCATGGTAATTATATTTAAGCACAAAATTGGTTGAAGATCACAGGGCATTTCGAATAATAACATTGTTTATATATATATATTCATTTAATTTTATATTCTTATTTATTTTTATTTAGTTTCAGTTTCAATTGATTTTTTAGAATTTTTTCTATTTTTGTTATAATCAATTATTTGTTCTCTTTCATCCAAATAAAATGGATCATTTCTGTGGGAGGAACCGACCCTAAAATTTCATTATATCCCTTCTATGATCTTCTATTTTGTCTAGTATTTTTTAGAGATAAACAATATACAGATAAAGTAGAGAATAATCAAATGAAACAAAAAAGGGACTCTCGACTACCTAAATAGAAATATGGGGGTCTCTCTTAGTAATGATTGCTTACGTGGTTTGGAATATAGTAATAATAATATGTTCTATGTAAGACATAAAATAGCTTCATTTAGGAACTTCTAGTTGAGGTATGAATACGATAGGCTGCATCACGTCAATTCAAAGCTCAGAAAAAGGGTTTTATAAGATAAAAAAAAGTCTGTTAAACTCCTCGTGACTATGTCATAATAGATCTGAACACTTGCCCATATCAATTTCCAAATCATAATTGCTCTAGTGAATAACTAAAGAAAATAGATAGGTGGGAGATATAAGATAAAAAAGTAAGTTTAAACATCTCTTATAGGTTCACCAATTACTTAACTATTGATAGGTCTTTATGTATGTGTTGTCCAGAAAGAGGAGGACTCAATGATTATTTGTTCACCGGAATAAGAAGTTAAAATTTTGGTAGATAGGGATCCCATAGAAAATTCTTTTAAGGAATGGGCTAAACCAGGTCATTTTTCAAGAACAATAGCTAAGGGGCACGATACTACCACTTGGATCTGGAACCTACATGTAGATGCTCACGATTTAGATAGCCATACTAGTGATTTGGAGGAGATCTCTCAAAAAGTATTTAGTGCCCATTTCGATCAAATTTCTATCATTTTTCTTTGGCTAAGTGATATGTATTTCCACGGTGCTCATTTTTCCAATTATGAAGCATGGCTAAGCGATCCTACTCACATTGGACCTAGTGCCCAAGTGGTTTGGCCAATAATGGGTCAAGAAATATTGAATGGTGATGTAGGAGGGGGTTTCTGAGGAATACAAATAACCTCTGGGTTTTTTTCAGCTTTGGTGAGCATCTGGAATAACTAGTGAATTACAACTCTATTGTACTACAATTGGTGCATTCGTTTTTGCAACCTTAATGTTTTTTTCTTGTTGGTTCCATTATCATAAAGATGCTCCCAAATTGGTTTGGTTCCAAGATGTAGAATCTATGTTGAATCACTATTTAGAGGGATTATTAGGACTTGGGTCTCTTTCTTGGGCAGGACAACAAGTACATGAATCTTTACCGATTAACCAATTTCTAAATGCTGGAGTAGATCCTAAAGAGATTCCACTTCCTTGTGAATTTATCTTGAATAGGGATCTTTTGGCTCAACTTTATCCCATTTTTGTTGAAGGAGCAACCCCATTTTTCACCTTGAATTGGTCAAAATATGCCAAAAATTGTACTTTTCGTGGAGGATTAGATCCAATAACTGGGTGTCTATGGCTAACCTATATAGCACACCATCATTTAGCTATTACAATTCTTTTCCTGGTAGCGGGTCACATGTATAGGACCAACTAGAGCATTGGTCATGGTATAAAAGATATTTTAGAGGCTCATAAAGGCCCAGGTCATAAAGGCCTATATGATATCCTAACAACGTCATGGCATGCTCAATTATCTATTAACCTAGTTATGTTGGACTCTTTAACCATTTTTGTAGCTCACCATATGTATGTGATGCCCCTTTATCCATATCTAGCTACTGACACACAACTTGCAATGTTCACACATCACATATGGATTGGTAGATTTCTCATAGTTGGTGTTGCTACACATGCAACCATTTTTATGGTAAGAGATTATGATCCAACTACTCGATACAACGATCTATTAGATCGTGTCCTTAGACATTGTGATGTAATCATATCATATCTCAACTGGGTATGTATATTTTTAGGCTTTCACAGTTTTAGTTTGTATATTCATAATGATACTATGAGCGCTTTAAGGCATCCCCAATATATGTTTTCAAATACTACTATACAATTACAACCCGTCTTTGCTTAATGGATACAAAACACCCATTCTTTAGCACCCGATGCAATGGCTCCTGGTGTAACAATAAGCACCAATTTGACTTGGGGAGGTGGTGATTTAGTGGCAGTAGGCGGC
This sequence comes from Hippophae tibetana, assembly GCA_037013495.1. Taxonomy (NCBI): domain Eukaryota; kingdom Viridiplantae; phylum Streptophyta; class Magnoliopsida; order Rosales; family Elaeagnaceae; genus Hippophae; species Hippophae tibetana. The sequence goes on from CM072805.1 coordinate 7,936,567, forward strand.
AAGGTTTCTTTATTACCTATTCCATTAGGAATCACCTATTTTGGATGTATATGCTATTTCGGTAGTAATATTCCATTTCAATTGGAAAATAAGATGTTTGGGGTAGTATAAGTGATTAAGGGGTGGTAACTCATATCATGGGAGGAAAATTTGTGCAGAGTTCCAATACTATTAATGGGTGGCTCTGCGATTTCTTGTGGGCACAGGCATCCCAGGTAATTCAGTCCTTCAGCTCTTCATTATCTACATATGGCCTTTTTTTCCTAAGTGCTCATATTGTATGGGCTTTTAGTCTAATGTTTCTATTCAGCAGGCGTGGTTATTAGCAAGAACTTATTGTGTCCATCGGTTGGGCTCATAATAAATTAAAAGTTGCTCCTGTTACCTAACTGATGAGCGAAAACCAGCATCACCGATTCTTACCAATACTTTGGTTTTAATATTTGTAAAACTCTCGCAAGTGCACGAATCATTTCGTAGAAAATGATAAGTATACTCCCAAGGTCGATCTATGGAAGGAATGTATGTGGTTTTTAAAAACGAAATTAAATCCTAAACATCCTGTCACGATATTTTGGGTTTTGTGTTTTTAATCTACTTACATAAAAATAAACATAGATTCAATAAACATTTATGCAAATTTTATCTTTTATAATAGTGGAGTATTTATGGATATAATAACTAAGTTAATTATGCTTGCTTATATTATTTAGGTTATTAAATATATGAATTGATATTTATTGATTCTCCCTTTTTTATATGAATACCACCTTTGGTGGGGTTAGATATTCTTTGTTAACTAAACAAATCAATTAACACCTATGGGTGGGGTTGATAACTAATTTGCTTAATTAAATTAATTCCTTTTTCTAAGAGATTGAAAATGAACCATTTAAATGCCACCTTTGGTAGGGTTAGACAGTTTAAACTTTATTCAAGGTGTCCAAATTAAACCTAAGAATTTAGTTATCTGAGTACTAACTTTCAAGTTTTAAAACCACTACTGAAAACATGTTGTTAATACATTTTCAGATAATAATTCTTATAAAAACTTTTGAAATAGAGCTTCACTCTAACTACCGGGCGATTGTACCAACAAACAAAAGAGCACTACTCTAAATCAGACCGGATAACTAAACCTTAAAATCTAATTTTCAGGTTTAAGTTTGTAATGAAAAATAATATATTTCTCTCTAACATTCTTAATATAAAATCTTGAATTAAAACAAAATCAATTCATTTTAGATATTTTTACCTATTTAATATTTCGCAAGCACAACAATGTTATTATTACATCATGTTTACTAACAGCCAGCAGAGTTAAATTTAATCACAGACAAATTAAATATAACATGTAAGAATAAAGCATAGAAAATAACTGTAAAGAAAATAAAATCCTTACAGAACTTCGATGTTATTCCCGTTGTTGGAAAACCTCCAAGCGGAATTTTCACTCCCATTTATTGAATCAAAAAGCTAATAAATTACAAAAACATAACTAGTTTTTCCCAAAAAGGGAAGAACTCTAAAACTAAGAGAAATTAACTAAGAAAAACTAAAAACTAAAAAATCTAAGAAAAGAGAGAAAGAAAGAGAGAAGAAAATGTGTTTTGAGGTGTGTTTAGAAGTGAAGAGAAGGGGGGGGGGTATTTATAGGTGAGGATGGGGAGAAAAAGTGAGTGAAAAAATGTTAAAAAATTGTGAAACGTGGAGTGGAATTGCTGACGTCATGGGGGTCGGCTGCGCGCGAAAATGGGGCGAAATGGGCAGCGGCGCATGCGGACAGCACCAGGGGCACGCAGGGCACGTGCGGGCGTGGGCGTGGACTGCAGCATGGCGTACGTGGGATTGGGTGCTGGCGCGCACGGGGCTCGGCACGATTGGGCGGCGCGACGGTGCGATTTTTCTCCTTTTTGACATTTTTGATCTTTTTGACCCATTTTGTCCAATTTTTCCATATTTTTTTGACCTTTCCCCATTTATTTATTAATATATTTGTGATGTATTGCTTCCAGTATTCCTCTTTGAGTCTTTAAGTTACGTTTTTAAGCGAAAATACCTGAAAAATAATAAAAATACCCGTGATTCCAAAAAAGACAAATTTATATAAATATATGATAAAACATATAAATATATATATTTTTAATCAATTAATGTGCATAAAATCAAGGTAATTTTAGTGCTTTTTAAGCACTCATCACTAACCTTGAGCCTTGAGCATTGTCCAAGGACGTGTTGTAGGAGTAAACCATTACCTTTTGGGGGGAATTTCCACAACATGGGCATTCTTCTTAGCAAGAATTATTGAATTAGGATAATGGCTAGGAGGATTGGAAAAGCATTATGGCATTAAGATTTCCAAGGTTTAGCCAAGGCTTAGCTCAAGCCCCCACTACTCGTCGTATTTGGTTTGGTATTACTATCGCACATGACTTCGAGAGTCATGATAATATTACTGAAGAATGTCTTTATCAGAATATTTTTCTTCCCATTTTGATTAGTTAGCAATAATGTTTCTATGGATTTTCGAAAATTTGTTTCATGTAGCTTGGCAAGGAAACTTTGAGGCATGAGTATAGGATCTTTTACACGTAAGATCCATTGCTCATGCAATTTGGGATCCGCATTTTCGTCAACCGGTTGTGGAAGCTTTTACTTGCTTATTTTGGCCCAATGAATATTACTTATTTTGGTGTTTATCAATGGTGGTATGCAATCGGTTTACGTACTAATGGGGATCTTTATACTGGAGCCCTTTTTCTATTATTTGTTTATGCCATATCTTTAATAGTGGGTTGGTTACACCTACAACCGAAATGGAAACCGAGCATTTCATGGTTTAAAAATGAAGAATCTTATCTCAATCCTCATTTATAAGAACTATTTAGAGTAAGCTCTTTGGCTTGGACAAAACATTTAGTTCATGTTGCTATTCCTGCATCTAGGGGGAATACGTTCGATGGAATAATTTCTTAGATGTATTACCACATCCCTAAGGATTAGCACCTTTTTTTACAGGTCAGTGGAATCTTTATGCTCGAAACCCTGATTCAAGTAGTCATTTATTTGGGACCTCCCAAGGAGCAAGAATTTCCATTCTAACCCTTCTCGGGGGATTCCATCCACAAACGCAAAGTTTACTGATATTGCTCATCATCAATTATCTATTGTATTTCTTTTTCTTATTGTTGGTCATATGTATAGAACTAATTTTGGGATTGGGCATAATATAAAAATATTTTAGAAGCACATATTCCACTAGGGGCGATTGGGGCGTAGACATAAGGGTCTTTATGCCACTTTAGGGGTTATTACTTCTTTGGTTGCTCAACATACGTACTCTTTACCCACTTATGCGTCCATAGCACAAGACCTTACTATTCAAGGTACTTTATATACTCATCACCAATACATCGTAGGATTCATCAAGACAGGAGCTTCTGCTCATAGAGCTATATTTTTTATTAGAGTACGTATGTTGAGCATAATGTATTGGCAAGAATGTTAGAGCATAAAAAAGCTATCATATCCCATTTAAGTTGGGCCAACCTCTTTTTGGGATTCTATACTGTAGGACTTTATGTTCATAATGATGTCATGCTTCCTTTTGGTACTCCAGAGAAACAAATTTTGATCGAACCTATATTTTCCCAATGGATACAATTCGCTCTCGTGTTAGCTTTTCATGAAAAAAATACTAATTGAAGTGGAGGGTTTCTTCAAACAACAAGGGACTCGGTCAACTATTCAATCAAATGAAATTGAGCATGTTTCTCATCTCTTCTCGAGAAACAAGTGGGCTATTTCTTTGCAAAATTGTGCTCAATTTCATATGTGGCAATTCCACCAAGATCTTTTCTTTAGTTGGGGAAGAATCTGTACGAATCAGATTTTTTGAGGAACATATCAAGGATCAATGTTTTAGCAAGGTACGAAATGTATCGTCAAATATTCAATATGATTCCACAAGATCTAGTTTTGTTCAAGTAATGGATTCTACCCAATTGAAAGAATCTTCTGATTGATCCAGAGATCATTTCGATTCCATTAGGAATAAGGATTCAGAATATCACACATTGATCAATCAAAGAGAGATTCAACAACTAAAAGAAATATCGATTCTTTGGGATCCTTCCTTTCTTCAAACAGAATGAAAAGAGATAGAATTAGACTGATTCCCTAAATGCCTTTCTAGATATTCTTCAATGTCCTGGCTATTCAAGGAATGTGAGAAGAAGACGAATAATCATCTACTTTCGGAAGAAATCGAAGAATTTCTTGGGAATCCCACAACATCCATTCGTTCTTTTTTCTCTCACAGATGGTGAGAACTTTATTTGGGTTTGAATCCTACTGAGAGGTCCACCAGAGATCAAAAATTGTTGAAGAAAGAACAAGATGTTTCTTTTCTCCTTTCCAGGCGATAGGAAAATAAAGTAATAGTGAATATATTCAAGATAATTATGTATTTACAAAATACCATCTCAAGTCATCCTATTTCATAATATCTAGGATGTGATATGGTTCTGAAGGATGAACTGGATATGGATAGTTCCAATAATATTTCATTCTTGAACAAAAATCCATTTTTTTTATTTTTTCTATTCCTGTGGCTGGAACATAGGGGATACACGTTACATCACAATTTTGAATCAGAAAAGAGATTTCAAGAAATGGAATATTTATTCACTTTATCAATAACCGAGCCGATTCTGGTCTATCGTAAGAGATTTTCCTTTTCTATTGATTCCTACAAATTGGATCAAAAAAAATTTTTGAATGAGGTATTCAACTCCAAGGATGAATCGAAAAAGAAATCTTTATTGGTTCTACCCCCTTCTTTTTTATGAAGAAAATGAATCTTTTTAACGAATGATCAGAAAAAATAGGTCTAGACCTCTTACGGGAATGATTTGGAAGATCCAAACCAAAAATAGTGGTATTTTCTAGCAACAACATAATGGAGGTAATCAATCAATATAGACTGATCCAAAATTTGATTCAAATCCAATATAGCACCTATAGGTACATGAGAAATGTATTGAATCGATTCTTTTTAATGAATAGATTCGATCACAACTTCGAATATGGAATTCAAAGGGATCAAATAGGAAATGATACTCTAAATCATAGAACTAGAATTAAATATACGATCAACCAACATTTATCAAATTTGAAAAAGAGTCACAAGAAATGGTTCGATCCTCTTATTTTTCTTTCTCGAACCGAGAGATCCATGAATCGGGATCCTAATGCATATAGAAACAAATGTTCCAATGGGAGCAAGAATTTACAGGAACATTTGGAACATTCCATTTCTGAGTAGAAGAATCATTTTCATTTTCAAGTAATGTTCGATCAATTATGTATTAATCAATATTCTATTGATTGGTCTGAGGTTATCGATAAAAAAAATTTGTCTAAGTCACTTTCTTTCTTTTTGTCCAAGTTACTTCTTTTTTTATCCAAGTTTCTTCCCTTTTTGTCTAACTCAGTTTCTTTTTTCTTTGTGAGTTTCGAGAATATCCCCATTCATAGGTTCAAGATCTACATCTATGAATTGAAAGGTCCAAATGAACAACTCTGCAATCAGTTGTTAGAATCCATAGGTCTTCAAATCATTCATTTGAAAAAATTGAAACCCCTCTTATTGCATGATCATGATACTTCCCAAAAATCAAAATTCTTGATCAATCAGGGAATAATATCACCATTTTTGTTCAATAAGATACCAAAGTGGATGATTGACTCATTCCATACTAGAAATAATCGCAGGAAATCTTTTGATAACACACATTCTTATTTCATAATGATATCCCACGATCAAGACAATTGTTTGAATCCCATGAAACCATTTCATAGAAGTTCATTGATATCTTCTTTTTATAAAGAAAATCGACTTCGATTCTTGAATAATCCACATCACTTTTGCTTCTATTGTAACAAAGGATTCCTTTTTTATGTGGAAAAGGCCCGTATTAAGAATTATGATTTTACGTATGGACAATTCCTCAATATCTTGTTCATTTGCAACAAATATTTTCTTTTTGCAGCTGTAAAAAAATGCTTATTTGGGGGGGGGGGGGGGGGGGGAGAGATACTATTTCACCAATTGAGTTACAGATATCTAACATATTCATACCTAACGATTTTCCACAAATGGTGACGAAAGGTATAGCTTGTACAAATATTTGCATTTTGCAATTTGATCTAATCCATTCATTCGTAGAGCTATTTACTCGATCGTAGACATTTTTGGAACACTTCTAAAAGAGGAAAAAATAGTTAATTTGGAAAGAACTCATTGTCAACCTATTTCAGATATGAATCTATCTAATTCAGAAGGGAAGAACTTGCATCAGTATCTCAATTTCAATTCAAACATGGGTTTGATTGACACTATATATTTTGAGAAATATTTACCATCCAAAAAATCTGGGTCTTTGTCTAAAGAAATTCCTTGAGAAAGGGAAGATGTATAGAACCTTTCAACGAGATAGTGCTTTTTCAACTCTTTCAAAATGGAATATCTTCCAAACATAGATGCCATGGTTCCTTACTTCGACAGGATACAAATATCTAAATTGGATATTTTTAGATACTTTTTCAGACCTATTGTCTATACTAAGTAGCAGCCAAAAATGGGTATCCATTTTTCATGATATTATGCATGGATCAGATATATCATGGCGAATTCTTCAAAAAAATATTGTGGAAGACACAATGGAATCTGATAAGTGAGATTTTGAGTAAGTGCTTACATAATCTTCTTATGTCCGAAGAAATGATTAATCAAAATAATGAGTCACCATGGATATCTACACATTTGAGATTGCCAAATGTTTGGGAGTTCCTCTATTCAATCCTTTTCCTTCTTTTTCTTGCTAGATATCTCGTTCGTAAACATATTCTCTTTGTTTCTCGAGCCTATAGTGAGTTACAGACAGAGTTCGACAAGGTTGAATCTTTAATGATTCCATCATACATGATTGAGTTACAAAAAATTCTGGATAGGTATCCTACATCTGAACTAAATTCTTTCTGGTTAAAGAATATATTTCTAGTTGCTCTAAAATAATTAGGATATTCTCTAGAAGAAATACGGGGTTCTACTTCTAGTGGCAACATGCTATGGGGTGGTGGTCCCACTTATGAGGTCAAATCAATACATTCTAAGAAGAAAGATTTGAATATCATTCTCATCAATATCATCAATTTCATAAGTATCATATCCAATCCCATCAATTGAATCACGTTTTTGAGAAATATGAGACATCTAAGTCATACAAGTAAAGAAATCTATTCATTAAAAAATGTGAACGATGATTGGATTGATGATAAAATAGAATCCTGGATCTCAAATAGTGATTTGATTAAAGATAAAGAAAGAGAATTATTGGTTCAGTTCTCCACCTTAACGACAGAAAAGAGGATTGATCAAATTCTATTGAGTTGGACTCACAATGATCATTTATCAAAAAATGACTCTAGTTATCAAATGATTGAACAACTATGAGCAATTTCCTTACGATACTTAGTTGACATTCATAAAAAGTATCTAATAAATTATGAATTCAATACATCCTGTTTAGTAGAAAGGCGGATATTCTTTACTCATTATCAGGCAATCACTTATAATAATAGAATTAGAACATAAATGGAAATAGAGCAGCTCTAGCAATAATATCATACAATATACTTAAACGAAAAATGAAATATTGTAATGAAATACTATATATTGATTTCTATATAAATTCTAAATCGAGTTAGAAATAATTCTATTACTTTTTCTTAATAATATTACTTATTATTATTTTAATTGAACTAGAATTGATTTATTGCAACAAAATCTATTACAATTTGATTTCAAATTTGCAACTTCTATTTTTATTGGTCAACAAATAGTATGAGCGGTAAGGTACATTGGTCAAAGTTTCATAATTACCTTATCCCACACAAATCGTTTACCTATAACTATTCAATACCTTTATGAAAAATTAATCATCGCGAAGACCCATGGTCAAATCCATTTTGAATTTGATAAATGTATTGCTTGTTGAGAGTTTATAAAATATGGACCTAATTAACTTAGAGGGGGGTGAATAGGTTATTTTTAATTTTTACCAATTTATATTTAATAACCTAAACAAAGCGGTCATACATGCAATCATGTGTAAAAATAAAATACGGAAATAAGAGAATAACACACGATATTTTTAGGTGGAAACAACCTAGGCCACAACCTTGACCAAAGAGGAAAACCATCGGTCCACTGGACCACCTAAATTTCCACTATGAAAATCAAATGTTCAAGTACAAACTCGATCTTATGCTGCCATCCAGAGGATACTTCCCAAAAGTACTTTACTTACGAGCCCTTGCTCTATTTTCACAGTTTCTAATATTAGCGTGAGCGGTTTCCAGACCAACGTTCCAATAAGCTTCCCACCAATCAGATATGTTCCCAAATTAACTACAAAATGGTTAGCACAAAAACACAAGTGCCCATATGTGTTCTAGAACATATATAATAATGAATAATCCTAACTAGATGATTCAAAACATATGCCATTTTAATCAAATCAACTAGTAAATCCTAGAGCAAAAAGATCAAGAACAAGTTCAATAAAAATAGCTTCTTCAAAAATTAATAATCAAATCAAATAACTATGATATGACAAAAAAAATTATTCGATCTAACAATTTAAGAACAAAAATAAAGAAGAAGTCATAAAAACATATTATCAAAATATAATAAAATAATTAGGCTTATTAATCAATCAAACATAACCACTAATATTTGATAGATTAACTAAATAAAAAAGCCTAAAGAATTATGATCTTATATTTGTAAAACAAGAGAGAGAAGTTAAGAAGAATAGAATAATGCTCTTGTGTGGTTTATTGAAACAATGAGCAATGAGTTTTATTTATAGGAAAAATTAAAACCCTTAATCCTATGTAATTGATAAATATATTTTCTATTACAAATAGAATTAGTAATACTCATTAATTTAGAAAACTCTTATATGATTGATAAATATCTTTTCTATTTCAAATAGGATTACTAATAATCACTAATTAAGAAGGCTCTTATTTAAAAAAAGGGTTCTTTTAAAATAGAGTTTACGCTATCTTTTATGCTAAAGATTTCAACTATAATTTAGAGTATATCTTATCTAATATCTTTTAGCATATCTTATTTTAGAGTATATCTTATCTAATATCTTTTAGCATATCTTATTCCATATTTTAGCACTAAAAATAATTTCAGATTTATAAGCATATGCTATTAAATGCATAAATGTAATATTATTGTCATAGTTATCAAAGATATACTTGAAGTACAATTATTTGGAACTCGAGTATTTGTTTGGCTTTTCTTGATAAACTTGATAGCAGGCTTAAAAACAAATTTACAGATAAATATTTTGTCTACGAAAATAGTCAACACTTATAGTTCTTACACTTGTGAAGTATGTGTTCCTGTATGTCCTATAAACCTACCCGTTGTTGATTGGAATTTGGAAACATATATTCACAAGAAATGATTACTTAATTACAGTATTGATTTTGGGATTTGTATATTTTGTGGTAACTGCATTGAGTATTGTCCAAAAAATTGTTTATCAATGACTAAAGAATATGAACTTTCTACTTATGATCATCACGAATTGAATTATAATCAAATTTCTTTGGGTCGTTTACCAATGTCAATAATTGACGATTATACAATTCGAACAATTTTGAATTTGCCCAAAATAAATAAGTAAATCCCTGGATTTTTGATTAAAGAAAAACTTTAATTACTAAGATTTTGTTTTGATAGAAAGAAATGAACCCATTACCAATAACAAGGCCCATCCTAATTTACATACTTTACTCTTAGTATTTAATTAGGAATTTATTATTAGTCAAAATAATTTTTTCTTGGTCGTGTCTCAATAAGGTCATGAAAAACATTTCGATTTATTTATCTCTTTTTTACATATAATGGATTTTATCGGACCAATACATGATTTTATTTTAATCTTTTTGGGATTAGGTCTTATATTAGGAGCTATAGGAGTAGTCTTATTTACCAATCCAATTTATTCTGCCTTTTCATTGGGACTGGTTCTTGTTTGTATATCCTTATTCTATATTCTATTAAACTCCTATTTTGTAACTACTGCACAATGGCTTATTTATGTGAGGGCTATAAATTATTTAATCTTATTTTTTGTGATGTTTATGAATGGTTTAGAATATTACAAAGATTTTATTCTTTGGATCGTTGGAGACGGAGTTACTTTTCTGGTTTATACAAGTATTTTTATTTTACTATTGACTACTATTATGGATAAGTCATGGTATTGGATTATTTGGACCACAAGGTCAAAATTGGAATTCATTTATCAATAGATTTTTTTCTTCCATTTGAATTCATTTAAATAATTCTTTTAGTTGCTTTGATAGGTGCAATAGCCAAGGCACGTTGATAACTGTATTTTATACAGTTATTTTTGTCTATTTTATTAATTATAATTGCTATGTTCTTGACATTTTTAGTTAATTTTAATGGAATAAATTAATATTTACTGTTAATTTCTTAAGGAATATATTTTTTAGAAAATTAAAAAATTTGAATCGAAAAATGACTGAATTGCAAATAATAAATATCTAAAAATATAATTTAAATTAAAAGAGTGTTTAATTGCAATTAAGAAAAGTGTAAAAGTTAATTTAAATTAGACAAAGGGCTTAATTGCAATTAATAAAAGTTTAAAAGTTTATTTGAATTAAATTGGAGGGCTAAAATGCAATTAGTAAAATTTATTTTTTTGCATAGGAAAGAAGATCATGCGCAGCTATTATTCACAAGCAGCACGCACCGTCAAATCAAAAAATCAACTGTGAGGATCAGTGCGTGTATTACAAACGCGACATAAGCAACTGGACTTGGTTTTCTGGATTACACGTTGCTCGGTGCACTATGTGGGACCCACGTGTCTATTCCAGAAATGCTCCCATGCGGCGCGGTCTAGAGAAACATCGTGCGGCCTGCCATTCCAACGAATCATAAGATGCCATGTGTCACAAATTTTCTTTTAGCAAATCAGGATTTGACACGTGGCATGTGTTGGTTAAAACAAAGAAACGATGCGCATTTCTAGTAGCTTTTGTGTCCCCCACGTGTCTCGCCAGTGATTATCGCGTGTGACGCATTCCTCATGCACCCGTTCATCTCACCCTATGAAAGGCTACCACATGTCCCGTTATTTCTTGTGGCCAATCAGATTATGACACGTGGCATGCATAAATTGAAACAAAAATGCCAAACCGATGCTATTTTGTATTTCTTCCACGCGTGTCTTTAATATTATTTTCGATGTCCCCCACTATTCACGCGTGGTTGTAATAAAAATAGTTTTTGATGTATTTTTTGGAGCTATAAATAGGGCATTTAATGCCAGAAACCACAAGTTTGGGTTGGAAAGTTTAGAGTGTTGGACGGTGGTACATGCAGAAGCCATTTTTGGCTTTTGTTGTGTTCTGTGTGTGCTAGAAATTTGAGAACATAAAATGTTCTAATTTTATTTGTGTTGTTATTGAACTAATGTTCCTTAAATGCTATAATTTTAATTTTATTTATGAAGTAATTTAATTTTTCTAGGGTTGTGTTTTAGCTAAATTTATGAAGCTTGGATTTAATTATTTTTGAAAGATTTATGAGATTTTTAATTTGTTTATTCTATTTGTACTTAATGCTTTTGATTATTGGAAAATTTATCAATTGATCTGTGGCACTTAAATAAACTTGGAAGAGGCATTTTTGTGTATTGCTCATTGATAGAATACCATGTATATATGAATGATAGGAATATACCTGTATTTTACGTGTGGCCATTTGAGAACTTAGAACGTAATGAATCTTGGTGAATTTAATTCTCATAGGAGTATAGTGAATTAATTTAGCGAGATGTGTCTATACGGAGCTCGAAAAAAATGTGTGGATAAAATTAGAAGTTCTTGGTTGACAAATTAAATTTACAAAAAAATAAATCAAGAGAAAATAATATGATTCGTGTGGATTAATTTGGTTAAACTGGAATCCTAGAATGTTTTTTTATATTTTGTTATAAAACTTTTAATTTGTTAAACTCCAAACAATTTTCGTTTATTTGGATAAAATGAGAGTGAAATAATTTTAGTACTCTATAAATTGTAGTAGCAAATCTCCGTAGGAATGATAATTTACTTATCAATTTTTATTACTTGTGAGCATGTATACTTACACGTTTTTGAGTTCTCTTAATGGAGACAACACACGCCAGTAAAAAAAATCTATAGAATTAGCAACAACAATCCAAAAGGAACCTCACTCTATGTTATTGCATCTATTTCTCTTTAATTAGAATAATTGAAGATTTTTTATTTCTAAAATAGAAATCTTTTATTCGATTTATTATCAATATATATATATCTATATATATCAGTAATTTTTCTATTCTAGGCAATTGAATCTGTTGAATTGTTGTTCATATGCTAATGAAATGAATCAAAATTGATAAGGAGTCGATCAATGATGCTCGAACATGCACTTGTTTTGAGTGCCCACTTATTTTCTATCGGTATCTATGGATTGATCACGTGTCGAAATATGGTCATAGCTTTTATGTGTCATGAACTTATACTGAATACAATTAATATCAATTTTGTAACAGTTTTTTGGTTTTTTTGATAGTCATCAATTAAAAGGAAATATTTTCTCAATTTTTTGTTATAGCTATTGCAGCTGCTGAAGAATCTATTGGACTAGCTATTGTTTCGTCAATTTATTGTAACAAAAAATCAACCCGCATCAATCAATCCAATTTGTTGAATAAGTACTACTAATCACCAAAATTAGAATATTCATAAATTTGAATTAACATAGATTAGATAGATTCTATCTAATCTAGAATCATGTTTATGAAAATATAATAAATCAAAGTATCTTGGATCCTTCCCGTGGGCCAGCCAAAAAGTAAATGGATTAAAAAATTGTGGTAATTTATTGATTTATGGTGTTTAAATATATAATTCTAAGTTTACTAGATCAAAATTTTATGGTGTTCAAAAATTTTATAGATCCAATATCACACACTCAATAAAGATTTATGATACATGTATAAGGTGCATTCAATGTGTCTGAGCTTGCCTCACAGATGTATTAGAAATGATACCTTGGGATAGGTGTAAAGCTAAACAAAAATGCTTCTACTCCAAGAACAAAGAAGATTGTGTCGGTTGTAAGAGATGTGAATCCTCCTGTCCAATCGATTTTTTGAGTGTTAGGGTTTATTTATGGCATAAAACGACTAGAAGTATGGGTCTAGCTTATTGATATGTTCTAGAAAACTCTACTTGAATATATTTCTTTGATTTTTTTCACCTTTATTGACAAAAACCCGTGCTCAAAATAATATTAATATATATATTTGAGTAATTATTTTAGGCACGGGTTTTTCAAGTCCAAGTGTATCTTGTTTTTATCACAAATTATTTCCCTTGGTTAACAATAATTGTAGCATTTCCAATAGTTGTGGGCTCTTTAATTTTCTTTTTTCCACATAGAGGAAATAAGGTAATTCAGTGGTATACTCTATTTATATGTATAATAGATCTCCTTCTAACAACCTTTGCATTCGGTTATCATTTTCAATTGAACGATCCATTAATCCAACTGACAGAAGATTATAAATAGATCAATTTTTTTGAATTTTACTGGAGATTGGGAATAGATGGAATCTCTATAGGACCCATTTTGCTGACAAGATTTATCACCACTTTAGCTACTTTAGTGGCTCGGCCAAATACTAAAGATTCCCACCTATTCCATTTTCTGATGTTAGCAATGTATAGCGGTCAAATAGGACCATTTTCTTCTCAAGACCTTTTACTTTTCTTCGTCATGTGGGAATTAGAATTAATTCTAGTTTATCTACTTCTATCCATGTGGGGTGAAAAGAAATGTTTGTATTCAGCCACAAAATTTATTTTGTACACTACAAGAGGTTCTATTTTTTTATTAATAGGAGTTCTGGGTATTGGTTTATATGGTTCTAATGAACCGACATTAAATTTTGAAACATAAGCTAATCAATCATATCCCTTAGTACTGGAAATACTTTTCTATATTGGATTTTTTATTGCTTTTGTTGTAAAATTTTCGATTATACCCTTACATACATGGTTACCAGACATGCATGGAGAGGCACACTATAGTACTTGCATGCTTCTAGCTAGAATCTTATTAAAAATGGAAGCATATGGATTGATTCGAATCAATATGGAATTATTGCTCCATACCTATTCTATATTTTCTCCATAGTTGATCATAGTAGGCACAATTCAAATAATCTATGCAACTTCAACATCTTCGGGACAATGCAATTTTAAAAAAAGAATAGCTTATTCCTCATGGATATATTGGAGTTGCGCTTTTTTTCTTGGCAGGAACGAGTTATGATAGAATACGTCTTGTTTATCTCGGCGAAATGGGTGGAATGGCTATCAGAATTCCAAAAATATTCACGACTTTTAGTATATTTTCCATGGCTTCTATTGCATTACCAGGCATGAGTGGTTTTGTTGCGGAATTGATAGTTTTTTTTTGGAATACTTACTAGCCCCAAATACCTTTTAATGAAAAAATACTAATTATTTTTGTAATGGAAATAGGAATAATATTAATTCCTATTTATTCACTATCTATGTTACGCCAGATGTTCTATGGATACAAACTTTTTAGTGCCACAAATTCTAATTTCTTTTATTTTGGGTCCTGAGAGTTATTCGTTTCGATTTCTATACTTCTACATGTAATAGCTATTGGTATTTATCTAGAATTTTGTTTTCTCATTATCCATTGACAAAGTAGAAGTTGTTCTATCTAATTATTTTTGTCGATAGTTTTCATGAGTAAACCAAAGCATCAAATGAAAATTCTACGATTTTCAAATTAAAAATCATTGATTGTACAATGAAAAATAAGCCTTTCTTCTCTTACGTTTAAGCTAAATAAAGAAAAAAATGAATTGGAATTCTACTTTAACCAAATGTGTAAGCCATTGAGAAACATTACTTGATTCAAGTAATGTTTCTTGATGGCTACATGATCTGATGTATATTTATCATGTCCTATTGTATGTTTGTATTTATCAAACCCCTTCTTCAATTCGAAGTTCATGTAAATGAACCATAACTATACAACCCTATTCCTAATAGATTAACTCCAAAATGACATCCAAATTATAAGAAAATTCATCGAAGACACAATTACGGAATTTACACTTTCAAAAATTTTATTCGTTGAGCATGTAAATAAATTGCAAATTTGATCCAAGTAATAAATGCCCAAGTTTCCTTCTTATCCCAATTCCAATATGATCCCATGTTTCCGGCTCACGAAAGAATACCATCCATTATGCCTAAATTTGATAATTTTCTACAATTGTGGGCCAGCATATTATTTTTGTTGGGATACTCACGAAACCATAAGAATCTTAACCTTTAAAATTTGGCATTTTTAGCATTTTTCTTATCATAATTTTCATATTTGGAAGTCCATATTTGGTTAAATTTGACGTATATGCTCTGATAACTTAATGAAAAATTTGGACGAAAAAGGCATAAGTTACTTAGCTTGCAATGTTGAGGCTATTTTACCGTTCTTTTAACAGTTTAACTTGGTTTTGTGCTAGGCAACCTATGACATGAATAACTTGATACAATATTGATAAAACCCGAATTATTTATTATTATATCAATATTGTATCAATACATTATATCAACATGGTAATTCAAACCAATACATTATATCAATATTGTATCATTAGAATATTAATACAAAACAAACACGATAAGACTACATAATTGGTTCTATAAGATATGTTTTTACTTTAAAATAATTTATTTTGGTTATGGTTTATGGACATAACATCTAAGTATAGAATGTAAACTAAATTCAATGTTGATCTCAATCTAATAATCTTGAATTAACAATCTTAAAACTGTATTGATTCCTTATGAATTTCTTTGATTGAACGGATTTACTGAATACAATCTTCAACACACCCTGAGTAGGATATTTATACTGCATTTCTTCCTGTGTGATAACAGTTTGGACAGTTATTTAAACAGCACTTACACTATAAGGTTTACAACACTAGACACTTACATTGTCTTCCTTATATCAATACATGAAACTCAACAATTCTTCACTGAACAACACTATCCTTACTCTGTTGGATTTTCTTCTTATTTGGAGGAGCCTAAGTGAAACTCATGTGGCTTAAAAGCTCATGGATTAAGAAGGGATAATTATGTCATTTCATTATTTCATTAATAAACTCATTTAGGATTTGGTAAGAGTGTTATTCTGCAGAGAGAAAATTAAGAGCAGCAGCTAAAGAAATCTGCAGAAAAGAAAAGCAGAAAAGCTTTCAGTTTTTCTCTCCAGCAAGCCTTCATCAAGTGCTCCGATGTAAGGTCATTTGGGGTCCAAATGAGCTGAAATTTTGCAGGTGGGTTCACGATTCAAGACTCTTTAATCTGTACGGTGAGATTTGGATTTGGCTCACCGGTTTAGGAAATTCTAGGCCGTGAATAGTTACTACAAATTTGGGTTAAATTTCTCCATTTTTCTTGAAATAATTGTTAGTTTCCAAGAGGTGTATTCTTGATGATGATGTTGATTGTTTGCCTCTAGTTTTACCTAGAGAGAACTGTTGTACAATTGTTTCTTGATACTGGAAGTTTTTTGAGAAGAGTGTCGTCGTTGTTTCCTTCCTACATCGGAAAGGTTTTTCCACGTAAATTGTGTGTTGATTTTGTGGATGTTTTTTTTTTCATTTTGAGCTCTATTTTATTTATTTCCTAAAAAATTCACACAGAGAAGAAGAATAGGTTTAATTCTACTGTTTAGAGCTTGATTAAGTTCGTATTGAAATTGTGATTCTCCTAACAAAGTTGTATCAGAGCTGTGGTTATTATTGTTGAATTTCTTGTGTTGAATAATGGAAGCAAATTTCAGTAGAATTATTACTTTGAATGGTTCTAATTATCACACTTGGAAAGGAAAAATGGAAGATCTCCTTTATGTCAAACTATTTCATTTACCGGTGTTTGCCTCTGAAAAACCAGAAAAGCTATATGAAGAAGAATGAACTTTGTTACTGTTGAGAAATTACCCAAATTCTCGGTAAGTCAGATTTATGAGGAAAAAGAATAGACAATAACACACAAATTTGATAACAGATTTCAGCCAATCCTGCTTACGTTTTCGAACCTATTCATATCTTTTTACTGAAAGGAGAGAAATTACACAAAGTGTTTACAATACTCACAACTCACAACCCACAACCCAATTACACCCAAGAAAATTACTCTCAATTTTCTCTCACAAAAGCTTTTCTCTCTAAGCTTTTCTCTCAATTGGAATGAACACTTTGGATGATTAATTCATTACAATTACACATCTATTTATAGAAAAATTCACTCCTTGAATTTACTCAAATTAATGGTTCCTTGAATTGTTCCTTGAATTAAGCTCCTTGTTTTGCTCCATGTCTTGCTCCATGTTTTGCTCCTTAATTTGCTCCTTAAATTAAGGAGCTTTATAGCAATCTCCAACAATTCTCCCACTTGAAGACTGATTTTAATATGTCTTCACACCTCGATCAATGAAGCAGATTTTCTAGTCTTGTAACTCTAGCAAACCAACTAAATTTGAGCACAACTTCAGTTTATCAATAGTCACCACCTTTGTTAACATATCCGCTGGATTTTTGCTTCCTTGAATCTTTTCCAATATTAACACATCATCTTCCAATAGGGATCTGATGAAGTGATAACGAAGTCCAATATGCTTAGTTCTATAATGAAATGACGAATTCTTCACCAAGTGTATTTCACTTTGAATATCACTATGCAAAACATTCTTCTCTTGTTTGAATCCCAGCTCAGTTAACAAACTTTGAAGCCATATCATCTCTTTACTGGCTTTAGTCACTGCTATATACTCAACCTCTGTAGTGGATAAAGTGAAAATTTTCTGTATTTGTGACATCCAACTAACAGTTGTAGTTCTAACAGTAAATATATAACCGGTAGTGCTTTTTCGGTGATCAACTTCACCTCCAAAGTCTGCGTCTATGTAGCCTTGTACTTTTAACTCTCCTTTACTAAAGTATAAGCACTTTTCTGTGGTGCCTCGTAGATACCTCAAAATCTATTTGACTACTTCCGAGTGAGTTTTCCTTAGGTTTGACATAAATCTGCTAACAACTCCCACTGCATGGCCAATGTATGGTCTCGTATAGACCATTGCGTACATCAAACTTCCAATGGCTTAGGCATAAGGAACCTTAGCCATGAATTCTTTTTCTTTCTCTGTCTGAGGGGATTGATCCTTGGATAGGCGAAAGTGAGTGGCCAAGGGTGTGCTAACTGGCTTGGCGTAACCCATGTTGAATCTCTGCAAAACATGATTGATGTACTCTGCTTGAGATAACTGCAAGGATCCTTTCTTCTTATTTCTTGTGATTTGCATTCCAAGAATCTTCTTTGCTGGACCCAAGTCTTTCATGTCAAACTCCTTTTCCAATTGATGCTTCAACCTTATCATATCATCCATATCTAAACCTGCTACTAACATATCATCAATATAAAGTAGTAAAATGATATAACTGGACCTATATCTCTTGAAGTAGCAAGAATGGTCAGTATTGAACTTCTAGAAACCTTCCTTGTGCATGAAGTTGTCATACTTTTTGTACCATTGTCTCGGGGCTTGTTTCAGGCCATACAAACTCTTCTTAAGTTTGCACACTATGTTCTTCTTCCCTCTTTCTAAGAAACCTTCTGGTTGGTACATGTATATCTCTTCATCTAAATCTCCATGAAGGAATGCAGTCTTCACATCCAACCGTTCAAGATGAAGATCTTCAATGGCTACAATACTCAACACTGATCTGATAGTATTGAGCTTCACAACGGGAGCAAAAATGTCAATGTAGTCAACTCCTTCCTTCTGTTGAAACCCTTTAACAACTAGGCGAGCTTTGTATCTCTTGGAACCATCGTGTTCCTCTTTCACCCAGTACACCCATTTGTTGTTAAGTGCCTTCTTTCCCATAGGTAACTCAGCTAGTTCCTATGTCTGGTTGGAGATGAGAGATTTCATTTCTTCTTTCATAGCAAGCTCCCACTTACTAGAATCTCGAGTCTGACAAGCTTCATCATAGCATTCAGGCTCCCTTTCATCAGTTAGCAACATATAGTTTATGTATCTCCTGTTAGGCATATAAGATCGAGAAGACCTTCTCAATACAAGAGGTGGATTAAGAGGTTGTGGTGTGTCGGAATGCTGTGTATTACTCTATCCAACAAGTTCCTCTGGTTGAGGACTTGTTACAATTGGTTCTATTGCGGAACTATTTGGGACATCATCTGCAAATACTGACACATTCTGCTCTGATTCATTGGCATTTATTTTATGCATGTTCTTATACATCACCCTTTTGTTGAAAATCACATCGATACTATTGATAACTTTCTTGTTTTCTTCATCCCAAATGTGGTAGCCAAACTCATCCTCACCATAGCTGATGAATGTACATTTCTTGGATTTAGGATCAAGATTATTCCTGCCTTGATCACTGATATGCACATATGCTACACAGCCAAAAACTTTTAGATGTGATAGTTTCACCTCTTTTCTGCTCTATACCTCCTATCGAATTCTATGCTCCAATGGAACAGATGGGCCTCGATTGATCAAGTAAGCTTACGTGTTGACTGCTTCAGCCTAGAACTACTTAACTACATGAAGACCTGATTGTATACGAATGCGTCTGGCTCTTTCTGTCAACGTTTGGTTCATATGCTCAGCTACACCATTGTGTTGAGGCGTGCCTGGCACAATTCTTTCCATTCTGATCCCGTTCTCATAGTAGAAATTTTTGAATCTAGTGTCTTCATATTCACCACCATTATCGGTTCTTAGATTTTTGATCTTTAAACCCGTCTCATTTTCCACCATAGCTTTCCATCTTCTGAAAGCCTCAAATACTTCAGACTTATGCTTTAGAAAGTAAACCCATACCTTCCGAGAGTGATCATCAATGAAATTCACAAAGTAGTGTTTCTCACCAATAGATGAGACGGCCATTGTTCCCCAAACATCAGAGTGAATAAGCTCTAGCCTTTCCTTCTTTGGGGTTCTACAACTTGTCTAAAAGATGACTCTCTTTTGCTTTCCAAGTATGCATTCTTCGCACATGTCTATCTCCGCAGACTGTAGACCTTAAAGTTTTGCCTTTGAGTGCATAATATTTATCCCTTTCTCACTCATGTGGCCTAATCTCTGGTGCCACAGATTGGGTGTTTCATTGCCAACTGCAACTGTGATGAACAACGTGCCTCTACTGTCATGTAAAGAGTGCCACTTTTCTTACCTCGAGCAACTGTCATTGCACCCTTTGAAATATTCCAATCATCACCATGGAAGATCATAGTGTAGCCTTCACTAGCCAAATGTCCTACTGAGATTAAGTTCCTTCTGAGGTCGGGAATATTCTTAACATCCTTCATCTCCCAAACAGACATATTCAACTTAATCTTCACTACACCTTTACCAATAATAGCACATAGTTGGTCATCACCGAGAAATATCTTTCCAAGTTTCCGGGGACATATTTCTTGAAGAATTATTTCTGTGAAGTAGCATGGAACGATGCTCCATAGTCTAACACCCAAGATTCTTCCTTGCTCTCCAAAGAGCATATCAATGCATCATCTCCTCCTGATGTGGAAGTAACATTTGCCTCTACCTTCACTTGTTTTTCCTTTGGTGCACTCTTGAACTGATTTTTGTAGTGCCCGGTTCTTCTACAATTCCAACACTTGATAGTCTTTGAGCTATGGGAATTATTAGGATTCCTAGATTTGGACCTCCTGTCCTTTGATCTACCTCGGTAGCCTGTTCTGCCACGTTCATTCCCTTTGGTTGAATTTCTTCCTCTTGACTCTATTTACAAAACTGAAGAAGTTGACGATTCACCTGATTCTCTACGTCGGATCTCTTCACTGAGAACTAGATCACGAACATTGTCAAATTTCAACTTATTGCTTCCTGACGAGCTACGCACAACTGTGACAATAACATTCCAACTTTCTGGTAAAGAAGACAAAAGTATCAATGCTCGTACTTCTTCATCGAATTCCATTTTCACTGAACTCAACTGGGTTGTGATTGTGTTGAGTTCATTAAGATGTTGAGCTATCAATGTGCCTTCCGTCATCCACAAATTGAACAAGTGCCTCATCAAGTGCACTTTGTTTAAGGCTGATGGCTTCTCATATATATTGGAGAGAGCTTCCATAAGACCCGCCATGGTATTTCCTTTGCTATGTTGAAAGAAACATTACGGGATAGTGTCAATCGAATAACTCTGAGGGCTTGTCTGTCTAGAAGATTCCAATCTTCTTCCTTCATAGCCTTTGGCTTCTTCCCTGTGAGAGGTTGTTATAGATTTCTTTGATACAAATAATCCTTTATCTGCATTTTCCAAAACCCGAAATTTGTGTCATTGAATTTCTTGAGTTTCACCCTTCTTTCATCTGTGGCCATTGCTCCTACTCAAATCTGACTTCCTCCGGATCATTTCTGACTATTCATATAAATAGTAACCTTGCAGGAAATTAACAGAAATCATCACCAAAAGCTTTGACACCAGTTGTTGGGAAATTATGCAAATTCCCAATAAGTCAGAATTATGAAAAAATAAAATAGACAATAACACACAAATTTGATAACGGAGTTCGGCCAATCTTGCTTACGTCTCCGGACCTGCTACAAATATTTTTACTAAAAGGGGAGAAATTACACAAGGTGTTTACAACACTCACAACTCACAACCCATAACCCAATTATACCTAAGAAACTTACTCTCAATTTTCTCTCACAAAGCTTTTCTCTCTAAGCTTTTCTCTCAATTGGAATAAACACTTTGGATGATTAATTCATTACAATTACACATCTATTTATAGGAAAATTTACTCCTTGAATTACTCCTTAAATTAATGGTTCCTTGAATTGCTCCTTGAATTAAGCTCTTTGTTTTGCTCCTTGTTTTGTTCCATGTTTTGCTCCATGTTTTGCTCCATGTTTTGCTCCTTATTTTGTTCCATGTTTCGTTCCATGATTTACTCCTTAATTTGCTCCTTAAATTAAGGAGCTTTATAGCAATCTTCAACAATTACATCGACAAGTTTGTGGGTATATAAGGCAATAGTTAGATGATAATGTTTTGAATCATATTATTGGAGAAATACATGCACGATCACTATGAAATAAACTTGAAGAGTTGTATGCTCAAAAAATAGGAAATAATAAAATGTTTCTTATAAAGCAACTGATGATTTAAAGTACCAAGATGGAACTCCGTTGACAGATCACTTGAATACGTTCCAAGAAATAATCAATCAGTTAACTAGAATGGGTATCAAGTTTGATGATGAGATTCAGGGGTTGTATTTATTAGGTACGTTGTCGAACTCTTGGGAAACATTTAGAATGTCATTAAGTAACTCAGATCTAAATGGTGTAATCAGCATGGATTTGACTAAGAATAGTGTTTTGAATGAAGAAATGAGAAGAAAATCACATGGGTCTTCTCAACAGTCAGAGATTTTGGTTACAGAAAGAATAGGGATGGGTAAAAGCAGAGGTTTCAAGAGCAAAGAAAAAGGAAGAAGCAAGTCTAACAGGTTTTCTAATGTTGGGTGTCATCATTATGGCATGAAATGGCACATTAAGAAATATTGTAAACAGTTGAAGCAGGATAACAAGAAGAAATACAAAGAACAAGAAGGTCATGTTGGCAAGGAAAATGATCAAGTTGCCACCGCTAGTTCAGAAGACTTTCTCGTTGTTTATGATGAAGATGTTGTCAATGTTATATGTCACGAGATCAGTTGCGTTATTGATAGTAGAGCCTTCATTCATGCTACGTCTCGAGAGGACTTCTTTACATCCTATACAACAGGTGACTTTGGGACAGTGAAGTTGGGTAATGATGGCTTGGTTAAAGTCTTTGGTATTGGAGATGTGTGTTTGGAGATGAATAATGGCACGAGGCTCTTAGAGTGGTAAAGCATATTCCTGAAATTCGTTTGAACTTGATCTCTGCAAGTAAGCTTGATGATGAAGGATATTGTAATACCTTTAGTAATGGTCAATAAAAACTTACTAAAGGTGTTATGATTGTTGCTCGTGGGAACAAGAATTCTAGTTTGTATATATTGTAGGAGAGACTCTTCAAATGCGTTATTAATTATGTGACATATGAGCTTACAATAGAATTGTGGCGTAAGAGACTTGCTCACATGAGTGAGAAAGGCTTGATAATTCATTTCCAATTTCTATTTTTAGAATTTTTTTAAATTCTAAAATTCAAAAAAAATAAATTGTTTTGGAATTGAATTTTTTATTTTTTAACATTAAAATTTAATAACTCAATCATATTCAACCTTACTCAAAATGATTAATGAGCCAAAATTTGATGAAAATTGATTAAAAAAATTGGTTTTGAAAATGAATATTAAAGCTTAAAAAGTTGAAAATTGATTATGAAACAAGCAATATCTTATTTTCAATTTCTACTTTTCAAAATTGAAACAAGAAATTGGTAACCTAATGACTTTTATTTTTTTCCTTAAAAAATTTAAAATTGAAAATTCAATTCCAAAACTAAGAAATTAGAATTAAAAATTGAAATATTTATAAAACATGATCTTAGTTTTCTCAAAATATTTTTTATAACTAAAAATATAAATATTTTTATTAGTAATTAAGAGGCTTTTTTTTTATAAAAACATATCACATTCCTTTTTTTTAGAATGAATAACTATTTTCTCATCTAATATAGAACACACATTTCATATCTTTTAAAAAAAGGTGTTTTAAAAGAATTGTAATTTATGACCTAAAAAATTCAAATGAATAAATGAATATGAATATTTAATTCTATTCTTGAATACATTCTCAAGTATGGAACATACCTTAAGGTGGCATTTGGTTCACGAAATGGAATGGAAAGGAAACAATTTTGTTTGATTTGATTATTGGAATCAAAAAAAGAATCAGTATTATAGTGTTTGGTTTACAACTAGAATGAAATGAAAAACATTATATATTACCTTAATTCATTAAATTTTAAATAATATAATTTAATTATTATTTTTTCATCACATAAAATATATTATTAAAATCATTATATTTCTAAATAATTATTACTTAAAAATAAAATATATTATTAAAATTATTATTTAATAAATAGGGTTTAGGGTTTTGAGGTTGAGATTTAAGGTTTAAGGTTTACGGTTATATTTGTGGGTTAAGGTTTAGGATTAAAATTATTATTTTTCTAAATAGAGTTTTGGGATTTGGATTTATGATTTATGATTTAGGGTTTAAGACTTAAGATTTAGGATTATATTTGAAGTTGGGGTAAAATTCAAAAAATAAATTGAGATACGAATGTAATCATGATTCTTTAAAGAAGGAGAATGAATTCTGTTTCCTTCTCTTTTAAGAATTGATTTTATTTCATTTATATTTTTTCAATACAACCAAACATAAAATTGAAAAAAATCAATTTTGATTATATTCCAGTCCAATCAACTAAACATGGGGTAATTTTCTACAATTTAAGCCAGTATATTATTTTGTTGGACTACTCACCAAACCAATAGAATCTTCACATTTAAAGTTGGCATTTTTCTTATCATAATTTTCTTATTTGCTAGTCCAAATTTAGTTAAATTTGACGTGTTCTTACTATATGTTCTGATAACTTAATGAAAAATTGGACGAAAAAGGCATTAGTAGTAGCTTGCAATGTTGAGGTTATTTTCTCTTTCTTTAACAGTTTAACTTGGTTTTGTACTAGGAAACTGGTTGTAATCTATGACATGAATAACTTGCGCAATATTTATAAAACCCGAATGATTTATTATTATGAACTCAACATGGTAAGTTAAATCAATACATTATATCAATATTTTATCATTAGCATGTTAATCCAAAACAAACACGATAAGACCATATATAATTGGTTCTATAAGATACCTTTGTACTTTAAAATAATTTATTTTGATTTATGGTTTACGAACATAACATGAATACATGTATTCACTACCAGCTTAATTGTTTTAGCAAAATAAATGGTTTTTTTAGATAAATTGTTCTTGACATTGTTTTGCGTCAACCACAACATAAATGTTTTACAAACACACAAATTGGTATGATCTCTCTCTCTCTCTCTCTCTCTCTCTCTCTCTTCTTTTTTGTGGAACATGGGAGATGATGAGTTTTATTTATGATTAACACTAGTTGAACAGCCACATATCTCTTTTCACTTGTTAACGAACTAGCATATATGTGTCTATTGAGAGGTTAAATATAGATAATTCTGAAGTGGATATGTTAAGGCCTTCATAAAATAAAAAACTGTCTTAATCCATTATTGATTTGTTATAGATCTACACTTCTCAAAGTCCAAATTTTACAAAATGAAGTATAAAAAAGCATGCTGGTGCCTAGAAACATCGGATGGAAAGAACTAATAAGCTTTTAAAGCATAAGAAAGAAGCATTACAAAATCCTTTCCTGAGCTTCCCAAATATGTCTTTATACTTTCTGAAGTGGATGCTGATTTTAACCAAATATCTACTACTTCATGCATTCTTAGGCTATCAACGAATGCCTCACCTCTTAGTGAGATAACTACCTGTCATATCAAAAACTTCTTTTGTAATAAAAAAGTTTATAATTGTTAAGACATCAAGAGTAGAAAATTTACCTGAGTCTCACTCCCAAGATTTAATTTTTTGGCTAAGTACTTTTTGACATGAGAAACTAGCAAATTTCCATCTCTGTAAAATAATAATAATAGTATATCTTCAAAAAAATTTAATAATGCAATAAATTATCATATTACTTCTACTATTATGTGAAAATAAACAATTTAATCCTATTATCTTCAAGTTAGGTACTTCTAGTGTCGACATTATGAAAAATTAGTATTTAAAGGCTCACAACAAAATTCAACTTGGAGGCTCACAAAATTGATGAAAAACACATTAGTTTGAGAAGTAAATGAAAAATTATATAAGCCAAAACCAAGTTATACAAAAAAGCAAGCAACAAGTAGAATATAACAACCATATAACAGGAAATTGAGTTGAAAAACTAACCTAACTCTCAGGTAGCGAGGTGATATCTGTGGCAAGTGCCTATCTCCATCCCTACAATGGCCAATGTAAAATGAGAAAACTCAATATATATATATATATAAACATAAGCATTGTGTTGAGGCGTGCCTGACACAGTTCTTTCCATTCTGATCTCGTGCTCATAGTAGAAATTTTTGAATCTGGTGTCTTCATATTCACCACCATTATCGGTTCTGCGCTTTTTTGATTTTTAAACCCGTCTCATTTTCCACCATAGATTTTCATCTTCTGAAAGCCTCAAATACTTCAGACTTATGCTTTAGAAAGTAAACACATACCTTCCTAGAGTGATCATCGATGAAAGTCACGAAGTAGTGTTTCCCACCAATAGATGAGACAGTTGTTGGTCCCCAAACATCAGAGTGAATAAGCTCTAGCATTTCCTTCTTTGGGGTTCTCCAACTTGTCTGAAAGATGACTCTCTTTTACTTTCCATGTATGCAATCTTCACACATGTCTATCTCCGCAGACTGTAGACCTGAAAGTTTTCACTTTGAGTGCATAATCTTCATCCCCTTCTCACTCATGTGGCCTAGTCTCTGGTGCCACAAATTTGGTGTTTCATTGCCTGCTGCAACTGTGATTGAACAACGTGCCTCTGATGTCATGTAAAGAGTGCCACTTTTCTTGCCTCGAGCAACTGTCATTGCACCCTTTGAAATCTTCCAATTATCACCATGGAAGATCGTAGTGTAGCCTTCACTGGCCAACTACCCTACTGAGATTAAGTTCCTTCTTAGGTGGGGAATATGCCTGACATCCTTCAACTCCCAAACAGACCCCTTCAACTTAATCTTCACTACACCTTTGCCAATAATAGCACATGGTTGATCATCACCAAGATATACCTTTCCAAGGTTTCCGGGGACATATCTCTCAAAGAATTCTTTCTGTGAAGTAGCATGGAACAATACTCCAGAGTCTAACACCCAAGATTCTTCCTTGCTCTCCAAAGAGCATATCAATGCATCATCCCCTCCTGAGGTGGAAGTAACATTTGCCTCTGCCTTCACTTGTTTGTCCTTCGGTGCATTCTTGCACTGATTTTTGTAGTGCCCGGTTCATCCACAATTCCAACACTCGATAATCTTCGAGCTATGGGAATTATTAGGATTCCTGGATATGGACCTCCTGTCCTTTGATCTACCTCGGTAGTCTGTTCTGCCATGTCCATTCCCTTTGGTTGAATTTCTTCCTCTTGACTTTGTATGCAAAACCGAAGAAGTTGACGATTCATCTGACTCTCTACGTCGGATCTCTTCACTGAGAATCAAATCACGAACATCGTCAAATTTCAACTTATTGCTTCCTGACGAGCTACTCACAGCCGTAACAGTAGCATTCCAACTTTCTGGTAGAGAAGACAAAAGTATCAATGCTCGTACTTCTTCATCGAATTCAATTTCCACTGAACTCAACTAGGGTTGTGACTGTGTTGAGTTCATTGAGATGTTGAGCTACCGATGCGCCTTCCGTCATCCGCAAATTAAACAAACGCCTCATCAAGTGCACTTTGTTTGAGGTTGATGGCTTCTCATACATATTGGAGAGAGCTGCCATAAGACCTACCGTGGTCCTTTCCTTTGCTATGTTGAAAGCAACATTACGGGATAACGTCAATCGAATAACTCCGAGGGCTTGTCTGTCTAGAAGATTCCAATCTTCTTCCTTTATAGCCTCTGGCTTCTTCCTTGAGAGAGGTTGATACAGATTTCTTTGATACAGATAATCCTCTATCTGCATTTTCCAAAATCCGAAATCTGTGCCATTGAATTTCTCAAGTTTCACCTTTCCTTCATCTGCGGCCATTACTCCTACTCAAATCCGACTTCCTTCGGATCGTTTCTGACTATTTCTGTAAACCACCATGTATTAGAACACCTCCGTCAATAAACAAATATCGTCGACAAAATTTCACTATTCACGTAATTCACTATTACGTAAATAGTAATCTTGCAGAAAATTGACAGAAATCACCACTAATAGCTCTGATACCAGTTGTTGGGAAATTACGCAAATTCCCGATAAGCCAGATTTATGAGAAAGCAAGAATAAAAATAACACACAAATTTGATAACGGAGTTCGGCCAATTTTGCTTACGTCTTCGGGCTTGCTGCAGATCTTTTTACTGAAATAGGAGAAATTACACAAGGTGTTTACAACACTCACAACTCACAACCCAATTGCACCTAAGAAAATTACTCTCAATTTTCTCTCACAAAAGCTTTTCTCTCTAAGCTTTTCTCTCAATTGGAATGAACACTTTGGATGATTAATTCATTACAATTACACATCTATTTATAGGAAAATTCACTCCTTGAATTACTCCTTAAATTAATGGTTCCTTGAATTGCTCCTTGAATTAAGCTCTATGTTTTGCTCCTTAATTTGCTCCTTAAATTAAGGAGCTTTATAACAATCTCCAACAAGCCTAACCCCAGGGGAGAAATTATATTTGTGCTTGGCCATTACTCCTCTAACATCAAGCACGATACTCCTCATATAAAGAAACAAAGTCCCACATCCTGTCTACCCATCAACCAGATCCTATCCAGTGTATAGGGTCGATACCTAACGATTAATAAACTAGCCTTCAACTTAAAAGTGGCGGCACAAAAGCTACAACATTGCTTCAGTTTGCACACTATGGTAGTACTCACGTCACATCCCCTAAAGAGTGTGGTAAAGAAGTCTGAGGTTGCGGGAAGATTGGCACATATCGCAATTGAGTTGGGAGAATATGATATGCCCACATCTTTTGTAAAAGCTCAAGCCTTGGCAGATTTTTTCGCTGACTATAGAGACTCCCCTGAAGTTGTCAACAATGAAGTTGTAGTGAAAATGTGTGGTATGGGAGTAAAGAAATCTCAAAAATGACAGGTTTTTGTGGATGTTGCTCACGATTTCAAAGTAACAAGGTTGGGAGTTTTCATTTTAGATCATGATGGAAACTATTTCGAGTATTTTGTACAGATGGATTTCCAAGTAACGAACAACATTGCAGAGTACGAAACAATTATCTTTAGAGTCATGATCTCAAAGAAGGTTGGAGTAAATAATATCATATTTCATAGCGATTCACGGTTGGTGGTGAGCCAATATATGAGCGCATTTGAAGCCAAGGATAGCAAAATGAGGAGGGACCTAGAATGTTTGAAAAAAGAATGCGTAGGTATTATAGAATGAGATTTATGCCCCTTCTGAGCACACTTGATGGTAAGTACCGGCTTCTCACCATTACACTACTGCTATATATATGTGTATTTGTTATAACGAGCACAACCATATATGACAAAGAAGTAATTAAGGAGATAAATTAATCCTGATTGAAAAGATACCTGAGTTTATCAAAAGGAGCACAACCTAAATCAGCATCACACACTGGGCAGCTACTCAACTCTTCCTCTCTTATCTTCTCATATATGCACTTCCTGCAAACTGCATGTTTTTCATAATACAAATATATACATGTCAAACCAAGATATTATCTTTTATTTTTTATTTGATTGATACTATATATATATTTATAAAATGATAGATATCCAGGAAAATAATCTGCTTAGTTTCTCAGAAATGGAAAGGAAAATGTGTATATAATATATACGAGTTCAAAATTATAATGCAAAGAAGATTATTTTACAAGACATTTCCTATAATTAATTGCTTTGAACGTGTTAACGAACACGTTGCTTTGAACGTGTTGACGAACACGTTAGTAATAATATATGCATTCTTTTAGGCTCAGTATGGGGAGGGTAGTTTTTGTTAGATTAATACATTGTTGAAATCAACAACCCAAAAACGATGAGCCAACAATAGTGCAGGACTAAAGATTTTGAAGAGATATCTCCAACTCTAATAACATCTTAAAATTATCTCCCAAAAATTCAACATTTTAAGATAATGGTCAAATAAACAAAATATAAGAATGGAGGACAATTCTCAAATAGATCAAAAAGATACTCGAGTAATATTCATTAGATTAAAAATGCTTACAAAATTGAAGATTACGTAAAATTCCAAGAACCCAAATCAAAGAAACGACTCAGATCTAAATTATGAATCAACTGAGAAAAACATAATGAAATATAACACAAAATTAGGGGAAAAAAAAGATAATTAAATTAAAACTCACAAGTATGAAGGCATTCAGATATAGTGGTGGCCTCTCTGTAAAGCTCATTGCAAAGAGGGCATGTCATACATGGCTGAACCTTCTCTTTCTCAACTCTCGACAAGTGGCTTGTCATCATCATCGTCATCTTCTTATTCTTCAATCTCTAGAAGACTGACACTGGCTTATGACAAACTCGTCCTCCTTATCCACGTACCAAACATAGTGCATGTAGAATACTTAATTTTCCATAATTCTGAACAAGAAACCAAAACAAATCACCTAGAAAATCGTGCCCATAATTGAAACGACGAAACCCAATAAGGGATGTCAATTCTTATTGAATAATATATATATTGTGAAGCAAATGGAAGGCATATATATATATATATGGTTAGAGTCTATTTAGATTAATCGATTTAATATAGTGTTTTCAAATTAGACACCAAAAAATAGCAAATAATTAAAATTTAGATTGATTTATAGTACAGATTCTTTACACCCAATTATAAACCTAACTTCAAATCTTATATAATATTTTATTTATTTAATTAAAAAATAACTTAAATGTTCTTAAAAAACAAAACAAAGTTAAAAGTAAATACGTGAAATTAATTAGGATTAGGAGAATTCTATTAATTGATCTTGTTAATTTGATTTAAACAACGATGATGGACTCCAATAAAACCACGTTACACGTTACACTCTCGATCTCACCAATATCAAATACTAAAAATTAATTAATTATATGTTTTAATAAATCGTGCGACATGATGACTTGGATATAGTACAACAGAACCGTCAACCACGGGTGGTTGAATAGTTATTGGATGAGTTGCAATGTCACATACTACTTCTTTTTAACCATTTCTCATATCTTAAATATGTCTTTACGATACAGTGATAAATATATATTTTTCTAAAGATTAAATTTACTATTTAAAATCGGATGTTATTTTTATTGTTCAAAAACCTTTTAAGAATAAAAAAATGCAATGGAAAAAAAAATTTATTCATCATTATTTATTAAACACTTTTTAATTAGATATTCTTAAAGTTGAATTACGATTATTTATATAAATTCAATGATAAATTCTATCTAATTTGACTTCATTTACTATTATAAATTTTAATAATGTTATTTTATATAATTTTCAAAAATTAAAATACACGTTCTAATGTTAGTGAAAAAGAAATTGCATATGGTAAAGTTTGTGGTTAGGAATAGACACAGAGACGTGTGGAGATGGTTTTTGATATAACAATCTTTGAACCGAATTATATAATCTATACTCGAAATCGTCCGAAAATCATTACGTTTGGGGACGATTTTTTACCCGCAGATAACGGTTCGGAGCAGTTATGAAAAAAAAACCCGAAAAAATATATAATTTAATTTATTAAATATATATAATTAATTTTCGATATATAATTAAATATAATTAATTTCAGGTATAGGTGGGTACAATTTTTAGTATAACCGTACCCGTTATTTCATGTTCGGTTTTTACTCAAAATCATTTTATTTTTAAAATTTATCGATTAAAAACTGAACAAACAATTCGGATAACCGAACCCTAGTTTTTTTGTCCATTCCTATTTGCGGCTCACATGAGAACATGAAAATTATAACATGAAGAATCGGTGCAAGTTGACACAAGCCGCAACGGAGTCACATGAAAAGCGCACGTTAGAAATGGAATAAGGAAATATTTGTTTAAAATAATAAAATGAATCACGTAATTCACAGCTATTTTACTAAAACAATAAATAAATTAAGGGTTATATAATTTTTGAGGTTTACTTCATCAGGAAACAAAAATCTAACACGAAATAAAAGGGATAAAATAGTTTTTTTTTCCAAAAAAAAGTATCTATTTCTGTTATAAATTTATACTCATTTTTACACATACACCAATTATATGGTAACACATGGCATAATTATTTTAAAAAATGAATAACTTCTCAATTTTTTAAGATAATTTATATAAATTTATATATTTTTAACATTTTTTATTTTAGTGAATGAGAATATCTATATTTCATAAACACGTTACAAACATTTACAAAAAATTAAAATTATATGTATATTTTAATAAAATAATGGACATAAGACATGATTAGAATGTAACTCTTTTTACGAAGAAACGGAACTTGGCATCCCCACCCTCTTAAAAATAGGGAGAAAACACCAATGGATTATTAATTCATTTGGAAACTCTTTTGCACTATATATAACATGCAAATGTGTTATTAATATGAATTTATTTTTATATTTATGATGATATTATAACATGATTATATTTCAGGAAAGGAAAACAATCTGGATTCCCTGTCTTTACTCTATATATTATATAAACTTTCGATCGAAAAACAGAAACAATAATGAATTTAAGAGAAGAAATAGAGTTTAGATCCCTTAGAAAAAGGATAAACATCGGAAAAAGTTTGCTAGACATTTTGATGATCAGTTAAAATTTGAAACGTTATGATTTATGAGTTATGAATGCAAAATCAATTAATAGACGCTTTGATCAAGAACACATGCACTAGTACTTGACAGCTGTTGCACAAATGACTGATTTTGAAATTTCTTTTAGAATGATTAATGCATTAAATTAATTTGAGGTTATTTTTTATTTTTTATTATTTTTAATCAAACGGTACCTTGTTTGATTGGATCATGCAAGTTGAAACAGGAAGGTGGTGAATATACCACCCAGACTGGATGAACCACAAATAAAAGGATTTTTTTTTTTGTTGTGCTAATAACAAATAAAAATAGAATATATGAAAAGTAATGGGAATTTTTTTATTTAGAGAGAAAAAAATTAAGAAACTGCTTTTGCATGTTTTAAACTTATCTGAAAAAATACTTTTTTTCAAGTAAATATAATGCAATCTTAGCGTGAAAGATAATCAAGAAGAATATGCAATTCCTCATTTTTCTCTAAATACACAACTAGTATCACACAGAAGAAAGATAGAGTACCTGAAAAGGTGAATCAAGCTCTATGGGTATGTTTTATTCTGATTTCTGATCTTTATTCATCCATCTTAATATAATTGTCTTTGCCAAGTTAGTGAGCCTTATGTGTTAACCTTCTACTTTCTCAAGGCCTTCTCTTATTATCACTCTTCTCTACGAAGTGATGGTTTTACAAAGCATGAAGGCATACATGTATTCTAAAGATAAAAAAAAAGGCACATGTGTTTATGCAAGCGCAATGTTTTTCACACCCAACACAGCGCTACGTGTTAGATAGGAGCTACGTGTGCTGTATACGTATACGTTAGGTCTCTTCTTTTTGGTAAATCGACGAGAAAGTCTTGTGTATAACAGGAGTTGTTCAAAGTGGTTCTCTCTCATCTTTACCCCAAACAATGTAATTATCTCTGATAACAAATTGTTTCCTTTTAGTTAACAACCTTGCCCTAAATAAAAACATTGATTAATCTTTTCCTTTCTCATCTCATGGCATTCAATGTCCATTTCTCGGGCCAAAATGTAAATCCTATCCAAGAAGATAATAACTACGTCTATATCATAAGCGTCAAAATATCTAATCTAGATTACAGTAACGGACAATGCAACTTTATGACAATTGGACGAATCCAGCTAAACTGCATGAATAAACTATGTGCACTATCAGCAGTTTAGTGTCAGTATCAGATCTTGGTCATGTGCACAGTGGTGCCTCCGTTGAACCAGCACACTTTTGACTTTTTTAAAATTACCAGTTACAGTCGGATAATTGGGGTTAAGAGAGAAGTGGTTGATAGAACATGCAAAGACAGAGATAGAAGAGGTTGATTACATATATGAAGACGTTTTCAACTAATATATGTATAACAAAATAAAAATCTATACCTAGAATCTTAAAAAATAATAGGCATTATGTAGTCTGCTTTCAGTCTGTATAGATGTCTGAAACTTGTGGATCAGGTGGTTTGACATTTTATGAGAACTTGCCATGTTCTTGTAATCAAAATACCTTCCAAATTCAATCTTCAATCTGGAATGTTTTCAGGGAATAAGAGAGTCCTACTTTTCTTCAACCAGTTAGTTATTGAGATCTTTTGAGGTAAGGAACTACCAAAGCCAGCATGAGCTTCCTAACTTGCCCCCACCGACGACGACCTTAAACAGCTTTGTTTTATTTTACCCAATCCATAGTGCATCGTTAAATTCAGTGTCCATGCTTACATTCATGGATCTATTTCAAGACCCAACCAGACCCTTGTGCCGAGCATATGACATTATAACTACGAACACAATAGCACAAATTAATCCTGTGATAATGCAGACCTGCAATGTGAAAACAAATAGCAAAAGCTTGAGAAAGCAAATCCTGCCTTTACATAGGGCCAAAATTACAAGCAAATACAATTTGGATACCCATTTAAACATGTAGCCATGGTTGTCATTCCAAGTATATGGGATGTTCATGCCAAATATTCCAGCCACCATCGAATATATGGATAAACATACGGTTCCAGAACTAAGAACTAGCTCCAACTGCAACAGGAAATAAAATAAATAGTTTGGCTTGACTAAATTGTCCCCAATTCAGCAATTGGAATAAGAAAAACAAACTGACACATTGAAAAATATCAGACAAATTATAAAGGGGAGACCGAAGCACCTGGATAAGCTGATTTCTGTGATTATCAAGCTGCAAAATCAAAGAAAAAAATTCAATCAACCAACATGTACTTGAAGTAGCACAATTACTTCTATTTTATTTTTTCGCTGTAAAGCAGGTTACCTGGATGTTAATATAATCCTCTGTATCATCAATATATTCTCTCAGCTGCAATTTAAGAATATTAAAACGTCTGAAAAAGCATTCAGAATGTAAAATGCATTCTTGTATCCTTAAGCCATTTATAATAAAATAACTTTAAGTGACCAACGTCAACAATGAAAAGATGCCAATAGATATGTGAGCACTTGAGACAATAGCATCAAAGTATAAACCAATATACTAGTGCACGCATACTGTATGCAGTAAATGGATTAAAAAAGCTGCTACAGTAGCATATCTACATTAAAGGCATAAACAAGCTAAGGTAGCAAAAGTGGCCATAAATTATCATGAGAAATATTTCATAAACATAATTATTTTCTCCAAACATGTAAATACTATGTGCCCTTATCAGTTATGCAATAGATAAGCTAAAATATATTACAAGCACAGAAATACATACCGTGGTTAATTTGTTCAATGTGCCATCAATTTGCATAAAGTAAGCCTGAAAAGCAGAAATTATTAATTTTAAAATAAAGCCCATAAATAACATAATGAGTTATATCAACCTTACAACCTCAAGTAACATTTCAAGTTCCTCAACATCATTTTCTTCACCACGAACTGTAACAACACTAACTCTGCTTGCTCTGGAAATCCTTGAGCCAATAGTAGGAGAGGCAGGATACCAATTGGCAGGACCCGAGCCACTAACTGGTGAAGATGAACCAGCAAACTTCCTTGTCAAGTAAAGATCAGCCATATCATCATCATCATCCAGCAGTTGCTCAAGCTCGTCCCTTACCTGCAATAGTAACAAACAGACTTATGCCTTTCCATAACTTGCAATAATGAAGATGAAAATAACATGTTTAAAGTTTTAATTACAAATATTAACTAAACTTGTGTCAGATTCACAGCCCCAGATTCGAGACGACAGGATTAATGCCACAAAAAGTGGCCAGAGGTTTTAAATTTTTATTGTTAAAGTACGAAATGATGAGAGTACACACTGCAAGGAAATGGGAGTAAATATCAGCATATTTAACTTCCACTAATGAAGCAATGCCAGCTCTGTAAAACAAGAAGGGCTAGAAAGCTGCTAGCCATGTCATTAAAAAGCTTACGCAGTTAGGTTAGGTTCACTTATGAATCAAGGATCTCCCATGATGTTAGAAATATCTTAAAATACTATGTCAATTCTGTTTTCTTCAGTTTCAATTTAGTGGCCTTTAATATCCTCCAATCTAGCACACACATTGAAGACAAAACTGTGCACTCTACAAAGGACATCTTGCATGGCAGAGCATCATCCTTTGTCTCAGCTCTCAAAAATACAATTAAATGACTTGGAAATAATAAATTTCTAGCATATTTTTCCTTCATACTACAACAGAATAGGGTATTGATTTCCATTTTATAGTACTTTTGCAAGGTTAGTCAGATTTACAGCATCGAAGAAACATTTACATAAACAATGTCAGACTTTATATCTATTGGAATAATTTCAGAACTAGATTGCCTCAAAAAAACATTGCCATTTCCACCAAATGGCACTCTGTGAAGAGCTTAGTATACTAAGAGGATGTCATTCAAATAAAGAACAAGCCACAACAAAAAGATGTACCTTTTGAACCCGAGCAGTCAACCTAGTCATTGCACTCTTCAATTTACGAACCCTGTCCAAGTTGCGACTACTAATCTGCAAGCAATGATTAAAAACTAAAGTCTTAAGAAACAAATGGCATAAATGTTTCATTTGAAAACTGAGGACAGGCTGAGCAGCTAAAAGCCATTGCATAGAAAATAATGCTATGGCAGGTTCTGAAGGATTAGTGGATTAAAAGAGGAGAGAAACATAGAAGAACAAAGTAAATGAAGAAAAATGCGATTATAAAACCTTAGAAGTAAGCTCATCTAGAGCTGGATAAGCAGCAGTCTCCAACTCTGTTGTTCGCGCAGCAAGAAAACTGCAAATGGCTTCCAAAGCTACCTCCAGGGCCCGGAATTCAAATGGGGACTCTGCATGCATAATCAGGTAATTATAAATAAAAAGTAATAATAATAAGGCCGTCCTAGCTTTTATAATAATGAGATAAACGAAAGATAAAAACAGATGCAAACATTTAAAACATCAAATAAAGTCCAACCCTGCTGATAAAAGAAACTTTATTCGTTATAACTTTATCACGAAACAATATGACATACCATCTTCTTCGGCCACTTCAACATCATTTTGCCCATCCTTCCCATTTCCTTTTGCTCGTTGTGATGCATTTGCAGGAGGCAACCGCCTTTGAAGCTCTTCAAGAACAGGGATAACGTGTTCATCCATTGGATCACGAAGCAGTACCTAATCCACAGTAAAATATGAATCACAGCTGCAAAAGAGACCGCAAGTTTCACTTAATCGAAACTACGCTACAGTTTATTTACACTACATATCAATAAAAATTTGCACGCACACACACACACACACTGATATTGGCATCAAAATTAGTAGGCACCCAAGCTTAGAGACCATTTAGTTTTCCTTTCAATGATTTTAATCTCCAATTACACAAAGCATTTCAGAGATTGCTTAAGGATAAACTAAATTAACATATTGATTTCCCACTTAACCACAACTAAGGCACCATAGAATCCAGAAAGGGACAAACGTAAATTATAATGCTTAACGAGCAAGAAGAGTAGAGAAGCAATATCCAAGCTGCTTACATAAATCAACACACAAATAAAACGACAACGAATTTCTCAAGATCAAAATTCGAGGCATGCAAAAGAAGACAAAATTATAGACTTACCTCATCCGCGGTTATTATCGCTTTAATGTGCTGAATGCCCAAACATAAAACAAGAACAAAAATAATCAAAATCTCCCCCGAATATTACAAGTTCAAGAGAGGAAAAAAATTGCAAGTGAAGACAAACCTC
Organism: Hippophae tibetana; assembly: GCA_037013495.1. Classification (NCBI taxonomy): domain Eukaryota; kingdom Viridiplantae; phylum Streptophyta; class Magnoliopsida; order Rosales; family Elaeagnaceae; genus Hippophae; species Hippophae tibetana. The sequence goes on from CM072805.1 coordinate 7,974,692, forward strand.
CAAATTGAGTACAATAGCCTTCTCTCTGCCCAATATTGTGGAAGGGTAAAAAAGCAAAGGATCAAGAATTCTAAGATCACGAGCGTGAATATGAACTCTGTGCATTATAGCATATTTGTCGACATCGAGAACTGTAGATTCACCAGAACTGTCCAACATTACCCAGCTCCGAGACGATTGTGGATTCTTCTTTTTCGTCGTCACGGCGACCATTGCTTGTGGGTCTACCGGAACAACGTGACCGTCCGGTGCCATCTTTAACCATTCCAGAGCAAGCCCTAAACCCAAAAAAACTAAGCCCCAGTTCACTCACATCTCTCAGCTCCAATCAATCTATATAGTCTTTTAGCTAGATTCGAACAGCACATATCAATGCCGGTCCAGCTTTTTTCTACCGGAATTATAAATTAAAATATTGATAAACTATTGGGATTTGATTGGATAAAAAGAAAATTAGGGTTTATAATTTTAAATTTTCCTTATCAACTTTTTGTTTGTGAAAATGAAAAGAAAAGTTTATTTATATTCATATTAATAATAACATGACATTTGTTAATTTTTTTTTTATAAAATAAATAATTTTTTTTATTTTTAAAATTAATATAATTGAACTACAACTTGATTAGCCATGAAGTAGAACATGAGCCCCGGCAGTGAGTTTACAATGGAAATCATATTCGCTATCAATGGTGTAGAATTACTATAGTACGGGGATCTGCCACGTAATTGCAGAAAAAACATGAGTAGGCCCCTTGTGGCATACGTGGCAGATCTAAGAGCGTAGGATTGGAGAAGTTATAACTAGGGCAAAGCAAATCCAATATACTACGCAGTTCTTGTCTGACTACTAAACTGACCCATTCTGTTTCGATAATGTACTTGAATACGTCACACCTTGACAATGACACCTAAATACCTATTTAAGTTAGATGGAGTCTTTTTTCACTTCAATATTCAATTTTTAATAGGAAAAATTTCTTGAAGTCCTTTTCGAAATAGTATCTAATTTATTAATTTATAAAATATGTTATTTAATTTTTTTTATAAAAGAAAACTAGATTTTTAATAAAATAATATATATCAAATATCAAATATTTTTCTTTCATATTTTTTCATAAAAATTATTTAATTTTTTTATAATTTAAAAAATTAAATAATATTTTTTACTATAATAAAATAATTAATTTGATTTTTTTATCTTTCTAAAACCATATTAACAATAAATATTATTTAAATTATTAGTTTAGTGATAAAAAGAGTTAATATTATATAAAATTATAATTAAATTTAAATTTAAATTTATTATATTATATTATATTATATATAATAAATTGTTTTTTTAAAATTATACATTATATATTATAATACAGTTTTAAATACAAATCTATATATTAATATTTTTCATTATTAAACGTACCTTTCACAAAACCCGACTTTTTTTAACTTTTGCCTGTTTAATATTGTGAACAAATATTTTTGTTATGGCCCACCAAATAAAGTCAACAGTTGATTGGGAGAAGGATTTAAATAATTTTGTAATTTAAAATAAAGAACCGTATTAATATTTTAGTTTTCGTATTTTATTTTTATAATTTATAAAAAATTATAATTTAATAAATAAATTTTATAGTTTTTTATTTTTAAAATTAAAATATATTTTTAAAATTATTAGATTAAAATACACTAATTAAAAACAATGAAATCAAATAAATTATTTCATTTTAATTTCAGTATTTTTAATGAATTTATAATTTTTTATTCTTTTATTTCATTTAAATATATTATCATATTTTATTTTATCTTATTTAGATTACGGTATTAATATATCTAATTTTAAATATATATTGTATTATTTTTTTCTTATTAAATTTACGTTTTAAATTATCATTTATCATATTTTTTATTATTTTTGTATTATTATTTATCTCATTTAAATATTTAAGGATAAATAAAATATCTAAATTTATATTATTTTATTATCATTTTATTTCGTTAAAAATTAAATAAAATAATATAAAATTAATTTTAAAAATAAATAAATTATGTTATAATTTTTTGTTTAGATTTTATCTTAATTTCATGAAAAGCTAACTCTATACGCATGCATGACAAATAATGTTTAATAATATTTATAATTGAATGACGCAAATGCAGTACAATTTTTTTAAAAGAGAAATGGATTTGTTTTCGAAGGACGAAAATGTTAGTATAATTTTTTTTATAAAGACGTAACTCACCATCCTCTTTTTCTTTTATTTTTTTTTAATATTCTTCTTATTTTAACCTCTCAAATAAAAATATTATTAAATATACAAAATAAGTATCAATAAAATCTATATTTAAGTTTGTTATTAACATTCGATTAAATAAAAGACTTGACAAATAATAAGGTATTCCATCACTAAATTAATATACAAATGTTAGGGGTATAATAAGTTATACATGACATTAAACTCACTGTAAATATAGAAATAATGAAACTTTATACAATTAACTTTTTTTAAGAAGTCAATCCAAGTAAAGTATGACTTTTATGGCATCGAAAGTGACCCGATTTGAAAAAAAACCCAGCATAAATCGAGTCTGACTCCCACCAAAGTTTCCTACATCCAAATTTGATAACCTACATCATTGCGTGAATGATAGTCATAAGTTATGCCTCAAAAGCATATAAGACCCTAAGTGTGACACATAAACATCCCTTAACAAATGATCTTAAGGTATGAAACACACTTGGACATCCAAATAGGCCTAGTAATCCAAAAGCAGCACCATTTATATTGACCTTTATCCATCGCAAAGCTAATGCCCTCTAAGTAACATCTATAATCCATGGAGTCTGTTATGGGACACGTAATATACGCAGACGTCTAAGAACTTAAAATTTATCTATTGTATTCCGCATAGAGCTACACTATGGTTGACTTGCATAATGAAAAAATCACAAAATTGTAGTAAATGCCAAAAATTCATAATCATTTGTTTGTTCCCAAATCAACAATAATTTATGGTTGTCCATATCATCTAGATGATAGAAACAATCATTGCTTTTCCGTAAATTGTTGAGTTATGACTTGAAGTTAGTTTCCATTGTTGTTATCCATAGATCAAAGATGGAATAATTTGTATGTATTCACCTGTCAAAGAAGAAACATAAAAGATCCCAAATAGCACCTATAAAATGATGACAAAAAATGTGAGATATAATTTCCTCTACTAAGTCACATATGAGCCTCTTGTGTGCATCTAGTTATTTTCCGAAGTAACAAGACATTGTCATGAGGTACCAGTCTCATTGTACTTGTGCCTGAGTGTTGGCTTTCTGTGTTGAAAACATAATATCTATTTTCTTTTACTTATCTTCACAATGTAAGGTTTGTTATTACTGATCAGTAATTCACACATGTACATAGTTAGGTATAATTTTGTAAATTAGCATGTTTACACACACCACGAAATTGGTTTTCATAGCGTCCATACTAGGTTTAGAGTGTTGGTTTTCGGCAAGTGAGCATGTGAGTGAGTCAACCTTTGTACCTATGGTTTTTGGAGTGTTTTGGTGCAGGTATTTATGGATAGTACTCGAAGTTTTTTGAAATGAAACAATGTAACTTTTTAACAGCTCTCTACCAAGCTCGCCATCACCCTTAGTGAGATGGCTGGCATAGTGGCTAACGAGGTGTGTATTCTGAGCCCTATAAATACCCCATTCATTCTCTATGTTGGTCGTTTAGTATGGTTTGTGATCAAATTATTTTATGTGTGGGTATGTGGTTTGATGTGTGTCTCTCGTACACGATTTGACATTAGTAATAGGATGTGTGTCCCATGAGGTGGTAAGTAGATACATTTCTAGTTATTGATCCTTAGTTACTAATCACATCACTTTCGGTGGTGTTGGATGTAAAGGAAAACCAAGTTTGGGTATTGAACCAAAAAGTTGTAGAAGCAGTAAGTGAAGAGCAACAGTAGGCAGTTAGGATGTGAGTCCCAATTGATAGAGGTAATAGCGTTTTTAGTGAATTATTCGCTGCTAAGTGGTTGCCTTAAGAAACTCGATGATGTTACCATATAGATACGATCTGTATATAGATTAACCTCATTATATCGAGTGCTATGCATGTTTTGATATTGTACTAGTTTAGTCTATGTTTAAGGTGCGTATGTTTTTACATTCTAAAAGCTTAAACTTATATTAGAAAGCTTTTACATTCTTCCTTGCTCTCTGGTTGATATATATAATATCTGTTATTAAAGTTATATGTTGTTGATATTATATGTTTTGTACTTCGTTTGTATGTACTCCATAAGTGTTTATTTTTCCTTTCTGTACGAGTTAAGGTTGAGTCCTTTAGGAATCTGCATCTTCTTACCATGGTCGTATACTAGGTCGTGGACTTTTTCACCTCTTTATCAAAGTAAATAAAAGATTCATCCAAATTGACCATTTCACCCGAAAGTTTTTCCATACAAATAAAAAGCCTCAGAAAAACCTGGAGATTTGATATGCATATATGATCGAAAATGAGAAGGTCATTCGCATTTAAAAAGTAAATTGGCAAAAAGTTACCTCTAGGTGAAGAAATTTGAAGGAAGGTCCTATTATCAACCAACAAACAAGGTACCAATTAAGAAAGTCTTTGGCAATACAAAATAATAATGAGGACAAAAGGTCCCTCTGTCAAACATCTCTATAGCTAGATAAGTATTCTATAGGTGAACCATTAATTAGTATCGAGATTCTTATAGAAGCAAAAAGGTCTCAGATCCAATCCAAAAAGATGTCATCAAAGCCAAAACACTACATCACTTTTAAAATAAAATCCTAGATCTTAGTACCAAAAGCTTTATGGATATCAATTTTGAGAGTAACATTACCCCCAACGACTAGAGAGTCGCATCACATTAAAGCATTCAGAAGTACCTAGCATACAATCACTAATGTTTCAATCCAAAATGAGTCCAAACTGATTATGAGACAATATATGAGAAAAAATGCCTCCCAATTGTCCAACGACAATCTTTGTGATACGAAACCCAAAGGACTAGCCTTGAAAACTCACAAGAAACAAAGCAAAATTAACCTAAAAGATCTTAATCTTGAAAACCCAATAATAAATTGAGTATAATTGTCCGAAGAAGCTAGATTACATATTGTGGGATAAGTTCCATAAGGTTTCCCAAGCCTTGATAAGCTAATGAATGCCACAAAGTTTCCTACGCCTTGATAGGATCTTAAAATGTTTAGTTAAGAACCAAAAGGAAAAACTCTCATAATTTTATTCATAATATTTTATCTTTATTCTCTTTACATAGGTTCAGCCTTATATTAGCTAGAAATAAAAATAAACTAGCTAATAAGATAATTATAAAATCCTAAGTGATACTTGAAAATAAAATAGGTTCTAAGATAACTAAATCATAAAAATAGTTATTTTTTGGTCTACAAAGCATAAAATCCTAAAGAAAATCGTCACCCAAGTGTTACTCTTCAATAATGTGTCTTTTTGCACACAATTAGCCCAGATTTATGTATGTAGATTGTTAGCACATTTCAGCCTAGCAAAAGTCCAAATTGGAAAATTCGTATCTATATAAGGATTGTATCCCTTCATTTAATCTTTCTAAAACATTTTGATTTGTCTCAACTAGATATCAGATGATAAGGATACTACTTACAATTGCTCATAGAATTTTTCAAAGTGGGATTTTATTTAATAGCTTTTTCTCCATAGCCCAAAGTTGGCACAATACTTGTAGCATAACTCTAAATAACTTGTAAATGATCCCATTAAGTGACTTTTTGAATAATAAGCTTAATTGGAACATGGTTCTTTGGTGATACTCCTTAATTCTCATCATTCTCCCTTTTCCATAAAAAGTTTTTCCCTCAAATCTTCAAGGTAATGTTTGAGTAAATAATAAAGTGGATACTTACTTGACCCCTTTGACATTAATGTGTTACTCAACTCCAATAAAATCAATCTATTGAAAACTTGGCAAAGAAAAAAATGTTTTGTTTGTAAAAGAACATGCCTCTTTTTTATCTCTTTGGTCAATCTTTCCTTCATTTTCATTCAACTCTACCATTTCACTCTCTTTTTTATTCAAGTATTCTTTTTAAGCTCTTTTACTTTTTCAATTCACTCTTTTTTGTCTTCACTCTATTCTTTTTGTAATAACTCAATCTCTCTTTTCTACTCGCTTTCTTCTTTCAACTCAATCATTTTTGTCTGCTCACTTTCTTTTTTCAACTCAATCACTTTTTTTTGTTCACTTTGTTTTCAATTCAATTACACTTTATTGCTCTCTTTTTTTAAATAACCTCACTTCATCTTCATATACTTCTTTTTGTGATAAGGGAATAAGTGTAATTCATTTTTCATCCTTCATAAATTTATATCTATTCTTGAAACCATCATAAATAGTTTTTTTTATAAAATTGCCATGATTTACTCAAATGAAATATGAAAATAGTTTATAGGAATAACATCAAAAAGCACCTCATCTTGATACCTTTCAATAGAAAAAGGCACCAAAACTTGTTTGTTGATCTTAACGTCTCCATTATCATTCAATCATCTTGAGTTGTATGGCTTGGGGTGTTTCATGGGTGGCAAGTCCAATTTTTCAATCTTAGTGGTGCTAGCATAATTAATGTAAGTGAGCCTATAAATAGCCATGATACATACCTTATCATTGACATGATATCTAGTATGAAACAAGTCTTTATGTTATATCTTCTAATCCACATTCCTCTCTTTTTATTGGAAAATAGAAACTTAAGGTAGCAATCCTCTTTATGAACCAGATTCAATTTTGTTTCCTCTCCCTTTCTTCCCATACATCCTAAACTCTATTTTATCAAAAAATTGTTGTATGGCATTAATAAGAGGTGTAAAATATAACTCTTCTTGAGACATGATTATTCTTATAAGATAAAATACCCTTAAGTTTTTTTTTTTGAAATAGCACAAATTACTTTGGAACCACAATCAAAAAAAATTTTGAAAGGAAAAATTAAAGAAAGGATATCAACAATAAGAAAATGAAGGAAATTGGACAAAATTTTGAGTCAATTTCAAGAACAATCTTGAAAATAGAATATTTAATAAGATAGAATTTTTAAGAAAGTGAACTCCTAAAATTTTGGGATTACTCTCCTTAAAAATAAGAATTTGAATAAAATAGAGTTTGTAAAAAAGAAAACACTTAAAATTTAGGGATTATCTCCTTAAAATAATAATTTTTCATAAGATGAAATTGAGACTAAAAAAACATCATAATTCAAAAAGAATTATAATTTGAGCCAAATTCTTACTTAACATAGTTCAAAAATAATCATCAACTAAAATTCTCACTCTTCCTTTTTTTATTTATTTTTCCTTTTTCTCTCTTTTTTTTACTCTAGACCCTAAATTATCAAGAACAAGGAAGAATGATGGAAACAAGAAAAAAAACAGATTCAAGAAATCAAAGACTAATAAGAAACAAGATAACGAAATGAAAAGAAAAAGATAGGATTAGTTCTTTTTTTATTTTTTCTTTTACTCTATGGTGGAAACAAAGTCAAAAATCTAAGAAATAATGCAAGGAAAGTTTTAAACTACGATACAAGAAAACAAGAAAAAAACAAAGAAAACAAAAACTTCAAGAAAATAAAGAATATAAATCTGATTCTAGAAATGTGTTTTGATACAAAATGATACAAACCCCCAAAGACTAGCCTTGAAAACCTACGAGGAACAAAGAAACATGAACCTAAATGACTTTAGCCTTGAAAACCCAACAATAAATTAAATATAATCATCCCAATAGACTAGAATATAGATTGTGGGATAAGAAATGCTACAAGGTTTCCCAAGTCTTGATAAGCTAATGACTCCCACAAGATTTCCCATTGCTAAGTTCTTAAAATATTTAATTAAGAATCAAAAGGAAAATTTTTCATAACTTTATTCATAATATTTTATCTCCATTCTCATTATATAGGTTAAAAATAAAAATAAACTAACTAATAAGGTAATTATAAAATCTTAAGTGATATTTGAAAATAAAATAATTCTTAGTTAATTAAATTCTAAAATAATTTTTATTTTCTGGTCCGCAAAGCATTAAATTCTAAAGAAAAATGTCACCCAAGTGGTATTCTTCTTTTTGCACACAATCAACCAAAATGTATGGCTTCTTATTGTTAGCCATTTTGGCATAGTAAAACTATGAGTATAGCCCATTCTTTGTTCTTTGTCAAAATATTTTTGTAAAGACTATACGTGTTGGCTATTTTTATGAACAAAATATTTACACGTAAACTTGCTTTTAAGCTATCAAGTCCATCGAGCAAAGTTAAAGAAACATAAAATTTTAGATAGTCGTACTTCAGACATGTCTTTTATAACTATGACACATAGGATTACACTCATACATTTAATAACGCATGTTCATAAATCTGAGATTTTTTTATGCCAAAATACTTATTTAAACTTAAATGAATTTATGAAATTACCAATTAGTCATTTCTTAAGTGTGTTTCAACATTTTTAAGATGTGTCCTAAAAATAACCTTTTTATATTATTAAGGAATTTTAATTAGCTTTCAATAATTAAGCACAAAATAATTTAACCATAATGCTATTAGGTATATATATAGTATAAGGGTTAAGGTGATTTTTAGCGGAAAAAGGCAAAAGCAGCCAAAATACAAAAAAGAAAAAAGAACTAAGAGAAGCAACAAGGAAGAAGGTTGTAGCAAATATATATTAGAATGTGTGCTAAGACATGATATATAAGAATTTGAGATGAGAACTTAATTGCCGAGATAGAAAAAAGAGAATAAAGATATAACAGAGATAGGACTTACGAAAGGCAGCCGATATAGGAAATAGAAAGAAGGTGTAAGAGGTAATCAATTAATATTATCATAATTTTATATTTTAGTTATATTTGATTTTAAAAACTCTCTATCTATTCTAATTGTTTAATATTTTATTTTCACATAGCTTTTCTTTATTATGATATAGCATATTTAGAGTAAATAATTGTGTGTCAGTGATGCTTATTTTCTCAAATGTACGAATCGTTCAAGTAATAAAGTGTACAAAAAGTACGGATATCGAACCCATAAGGAATGACGTTACTAAGTACTGAAATTGACTAACCCTAATTTTATTTGAAAACCGAATTGTTGAAATTATTTTAAAAACAAATTAACATAAAACTAAACGCAAATAACAAAATTAAATGTTGTTCACAAATTATTAAAAACGCTAAGGCATTTCATTTCGCTAAATCAATTCAATCCGATTTCAAGTCATGTTATATGAGAATCAAAGCTAAAAGTCCCCACAAGGAATGGCGTTACTAAGTACCGAAATTGACTAACCCTAATTTTATTTGAAAACCGAATTGTTGAAATTGTTTTAAAAACAAATTAACATAAAACTAAACGCAAATAACAAAATTAAATGTTGTTCACAAATTATTAAAAATGCTAAGGCATTTGATTTCGCTAAATCAATTCAATCTGATTTCAAGTCATGTTATATGAGAATCAAAGCGAAAAGTGATGGTTGAAAAACCCCAAATTTACATAATACTCTCTCTCGAGTTATATTAGAATTACTTATCTATGAAAATCAACTATATGTCTATGAAGATTTAATCACAAACAAGCACATTACGATTTATGGAATTTCTAGAATAACCACATACATCATGCATTAGTTGTCACACTCGCATTCAACATACAGTATTTATCACAAGAAGCATTCATTACATATCTCCTCTCGGTCTCAATATAATGCAACTAATTATCTTAATCTTGGCCAGAAATTTAAAAGCATTAAGCACGGAAATAAATACTCAACTTGAAAACAATGAACTCATATACCAATAACCAAAGAAATCAGATTTTCTTGATTCAACTACATCATAGCCTTAGCAAAAACAAATTAGTTCATAATAGAAATAAGAACAACCATTATTTCAATTGAATCCATGAATAACAAAACCGAACAAATTGCAGAATATAAAAGCTAAGGAGAAGAGATGAAAAACTCTAGAAGATGAAGACTTGGTAGCAACAATGGTGAAGATCCTTCAAGTTTCTCCAAAATTTCTTTCTCTCCTCCACAAATGTCTTTGAAATCCTCTTTCTGTCGTGCCCCCTTTCTCCATCATATTGTATATATAGATCTAGGGTTTTGGGGGTAATTTTGGAACAAAACAACCAAAAAAATTTGTTTTCGGATGAAACTCGCTGGCGGCGACATTATTCTCACCGCGGTGAGATTTCTGGAAAATAAAATTTTTGGTTTTTTTATTTTGGCCGGCGGCCAAAATAATGTGGCTGGTGGCGAGATAAATTTGGCCAGCGGCGAGAATAATCTAGCCGGCGGCGGGATTTTGAAATTTTGAAACTTTGTTTTCTTTTTTATTTTCACTCAATCCCGATCATTGAACTATGTCACAAACTTCTCCAAAATCATGATTTTACCTGAAATTGCACTTTAAACACGAAATACCCGTGAAATGACATTTGTGGATTAAATAATCAAATAAATGCAATTTTCACACAAATATCAACATTTAAATCATAAAAAAAATGCAATAATTTGACTCTTATCAACAACCCCCAACCAGCTTCTTGCTAGTCTCTAGCAAGAAAAGCAATCTATGAATAAATTCAAAGGAGGCATTAAAAGAAAAATTCAATTTTTTTTTTATTCTATTTACAACATTACATTAAGCGTATGCAATAAGCCTTTAAATCCCTAAGCGGCCCTAGTAGGAAGAGTTGTAGTCTCGTGAGGGCTTCCAGTGATGATACCCACAAACATCTTGCCTATGACTATCCTAGCTTAAAACAATAAAATCACATAACAAATAATTTGCACAAATGTCTCAAAAATTGTAAATAACATCCAACTTATAGACTAATTAAATGTCACCTAAGCTTTAAGAAATCTCAAATGCCAATTCCACTTTTATTATCGACTCTTAAACATCCATCAAACCACAAACCAATAGCCATAATGCCCGGATAATATTATGTATAACATCCATAAACAAAAAGGTGAAATCTTAAACTCCATAGGCTCACTTTTCAAACCTCTCTCCACTAATGAAGGAAAATACACCACTTCGGATCAATAGGATTTTATGAGGCTTGTAATGTTAGGCTTAGGTATTTGGTTAAGAAAGAACGGGAAGAGTCAAAATACAAATAAGGGCACTTATTAGATTAAACACAACCAATTAAGTAAAAGAGTAACACCATTCAACCCAAATTGTTTCTTCCGATCATAACCCATTTTTCTAAAGATAAACAAAATTCTTCCTCAATCTTTCACCTCAGTACATCCATCACTAACACTCTTTCATTTACTAGAATGTGAAGGCTTTCTTCTTCTTCTTTTTTTTTGGCATCCTTACTCCAATTGCTCTTGAAAAGCCAACCACTTTCTTCCAATATATGTGGAAATTGTTTTTTTTACTCCAATTTCTCTTGAAAAGACATAACCCACAACCAATTTCTTCCAATTTATATGGAAGATTTCTCCAATTGCTCTTGAAAAGTTTGTGTTCAAAATTAAGTGCTCTTAACAAATAAGGTAGGAATTATATATATATATATATTTGGCTCAATAAAAGGTAGGTTATATAAGGCAAAAAGAAAGAAAAGTAAGGCTAACAATATGTTTAAATAGGCTCAAAGAGGTTACTAGTGATATAAGGATAACAAGGTAGGCTTAAAATGGCACAATCGATCCAAAAATGGCCTACATCATATCCTAAACAGTGCAATTCCAAATTATTTCGCATGAAGAGGTTTTCAAATGAGTTCTAGAGTTTGTTGAGATCAAAAAAATGTCCATGAAAAATTCGCACATAAGACTTCTCTAAGCATTTAGACTAATCAACCAAATCATACCACATACCAAAAGAGTCGCCAACTAGGTAAAATCAACATTTGAAATTAAATTTAAACTGAAGAAAAATTTAATGTCTTCTAAAAGCTACTTGTTATCATAATCACATTATTATCATCAACGTGCAAATTAAAATAAGTAAAATGAAAATAAAATAAAATAAAATTAAAAATAGAAATAAGACAATAAACAAATAAAAGAAATTAAATCAAAATGTAGAAAAATAAATGGAAAATCAAAATTAAACACAAATAAACACACAAACAAAACTACTAAAAATTAAGGGAAGAAAAGATTTACCGTTTACCACACCCCAACCAAAACCTTACATTGTCCTCAATGTAAGAAAGGAAAGAGAGATCTCCTTTCCGCCGGCGGTGAAACTGCCCTCGCCGACAGAGTTTTTTAATTTTTTTTAGATGGGATGGCGTTGGCTTTAGCTCAATCTTGTTGGCTCAATTCTTTACCACTGAGGTTGGAGTTTCATTTGTTTCCAACTCCTTAAATGTTTCAACACTGCATAAATATTCATTAGGTGCTGCCAGTAATTAAGAACATTGTCTCATCCCCTCATCTTCCTCCTTAATTATTGCAGATTTCACAAGGCAAGATTCTAGTGGTAGCAATGGAGTTCTCTCGTTAAAAGTTTCCGAGATTAACCTAACAAGAGTGTTAATTTGAAAACAAGAATGTACCTCACTTGGAAATTTCATTGCTTCAAAAACATCAAAGGTCACTTGTTCATCTTGCACCCGTAGAATGAGCTTTCCTTGCTGAACATCAATCAATGTTCTTCCAGTTGCAAGGAATGGTCTCCCCAATATCAACGGTACCTCTCTATCTTCCTGCATGTCAAGCACCACGAAATCTATAGGGAAAATAAATTTTTCAACTTTAATTAAAACATCCTCAATTACCCCTCGAGGATATTTCATCGATCAATCCGCTAATTGTAAAGAGATTGAAGTGGGCTTCACTTCTCCTATGCCTAGTTTCCTGAAAACAGAAAGTGACATCAAATTAATGCTTGCTCCTAAATCACATAGGACTTTATCAAAATTGCAACTTCCTATAGTACAAGGTATAGTAAAAATCCCTGGGTCTTTCAATTTCTGTGGCAGTTTTCTTTGAAGAACTGCACTGCACTCCTCATTTAGCATGACAGTTTCATAATCTCCCAACTTCCTCTTCTTTGATAGAATTTCCTTCATGAATTTTGCATACTTGGGCATTTGTTCCAACATCTCTACAAAAGGAATGTTAATATGCAACTTCTTAAAAACATCCAGAAATTTATCAAATTGATTATCAAGCTTTTTCTTATTCAATCTTTGAGGATATGGGATAGAAGGCTCATATTTCAAATATGGGGAAGGTTGAATATCTTGTGATCTTGATGGATTTTCTTTAGATTCTTCCATCTTTTTCTCTGATTTCCTCTGCCATTCAAGTTCTTTACCACTTCTCAATATGATAGCCTTTGCATGCTCTGTGTGATTTATTGTGTCACTAGGAAGCGATCCTTGAGACCTTTCTGCAATCTGCTTTGAAAGCTGCCCCAATTGGTTTTGGATGTCCCTGTTGATTGCCTCTTTATTTCTGAAATTTGCTCTTGTCTCCTCAATGAACTTTCCCAAAATTTCTTCCAAATTTGTTTGTTTTATTCTCCTGGGGTTGGTAGGAAGATGATGACGGTTTGAATCCCCCTTGGTTATTTTCCCCATGACAAATTTGGATGATTTCTCCAACCTGGATTGTAGGTGTTCAAGTATGGGTTATGTTGAGGTTTTTGGAAATTTGAAACATAATTTGCTTGCTCAGCATTTGGTAAAGCAAATGGATTTTCAACTTGGCACTCGATACTAGCATGATTTCCACCACATAAATCACATTGTGCAATTAGTTTGGATTCGAATTTGGATGACAAAGAATCCATCTTTCTTGAAAGAACAGCAACTTCAGCTGACAAAGCATTTACTGAATCAATTTCATGCACTACTGCTAGTCTTTTTGCAATTACCTGCTCTAAATGCCACTGATTTTTGTTTTCTGCCATAATCTCTAACAACTCATGAGCATCCTCCGGTGTTTTTCCCATTAAAGACCCTCCAGCTGCAGCATCAATCACAAAAACTTGATGCTTATTTTCGCAAGTGTACGAATCGTTCAAGTAATAAAGTGTACAAAAAGTACGGATATCGAACCCACAAGGAATGGCGTTACTAAGTACCGAAATTGACTAACCCTAATTTTATTTGAAAACCGAATTGTTGAAATTGTTTTAAAAGCAAATTAACATAAAACTAAACGCAAATAACAAAATTTAATGTTGTTCACAAATGATTAAAAACGCTAAGGCATTTGATTTCGCTAAATCAATTCAATCCGATTTCAAGTCATGTTATATGAGAATCAAAGCTAAAAGTGATGGTTGAAAAACCCAAACTTATCTAATACTCTTTCTCAAGTTATATTAGAATTACTTATCTATGAAAACCAACTATACTTCTATGAAGATTTAATCACAAATAAGCACATTACGATTTATGGAATTTCTAGAATAACCACATACATCATGCATTAGGTGTCAAACTCGCATTCAACATACGATATTTATCACAAGAAGCATTCATTACACATCTCCTCTCGGTCTCAATATAATGCAACAAATCATCTAAATCTTGATCAGAAATTTAAAAGCATTAAGCATGGAAATAAATACTCAACTTGAAAACAATGAATTCATATAACAATAACAAAAGAAATCAGATTTCCTTGATTTAACTACATCATAGCCTTAGCAAAAACGAATTAGTTCATAACGAAATTAAGAACAAACATATTCTCAATTGAATCCATGAACAAACAATCTGAATAAACTGCAGAAAATAAAAGCTAAGGAGAAGAGATGAAGAACTCTTGAAGATGAAGAGTTGGTAGCAACAATGGTGATGATCCTTCAAGCTTCTCCAACCTTTCTCTCCAAAATTTCCTTTTCTCCTCCAAAAATAACTTAGATCTGCTCTCTCTACCGTCCCCCTCTTTCTCCATCATATTGTATATATAGTTCTATTGTTTGGGGGGAAATTTTGGAACAAAACAACAAAACAATCTGTTTTTGGACGAAACTCGCCCGCGGCGACATTATTCTCGCCGCGGCGAGATTTCTGGAAAATTAAATTTTGGGTTTTTGGATTTTGGCCGGCGGCCAAAATAATGTGGCCGGCGGCGAGATTCACTTGGCCAAAATCCGTGCTCCCTGCATGATTTTCAACATTTTCTCCGTAAGGTTTTCGCCGGCGGCGAGAATACTCTCACCGGCGGCGAAATTCCAAATTTTGAAATTTTGTTCTCTTTTTATTTTCATTCAATCCCGATCATTGTAATTTGTCCCTAACTTCTCCAAAATCATGATTTTACCTGAAATTGCACTTTAAACACGAAATACCCGTGAAATGACATTTGTGGATTAAATAATCAAATAAACACAATTTTCACACAAATATCAACATTTAAATCATAACAAAAATGCAATAATTTAGCTCTTATCAACAACCCCCAACCAGCTTCTTGCTAGTCTCTAGCAAGAAAAGCGATCTATGAATAATTTAAAAGGAGACATTAAAAGAAAAATTCAAAGGAGATTTATTCTATTTACAACATTGCATTAAGCGTATGCAATAAGTCTTTAAACCTCTAGGTGGCCCTAGTAGGACGAGTTGTAGTCTCGTGAGGGCTTCCAGTGATAATACCCACAAACATCTTACCTATAACTATCCTAACTTAAAACAATAAAATCACATAACAAATAATTTGCACAAATGTCTCAAAAATTGTAAATAACACCCAACATATAGAATAATTAAATGTCACCTAAGCTTTAAGAAATCTCAAATGCCAATTTCACTTTTGTTATTGACTCTTAAACATCCATCAAACCACAAACCAATAGCCATAATGCCCGGATAATATTATGCATAACATCCACAAACAAAAAAGGTGAAATCTCAAACTCCATAGGCTCACTTTTCAAACCTCTCTCCACTAATGAAGGAAAAATACACCACTTTGGATCAATAGGACTTTATGAGGCTTGTAATGTTAGGCTTAGGTATTTGGTTAAGAAAGAACGGGAAGTGTCAAAATACAAATAATAGCACTTATTAGATTAAACACAACCAATTAAGTTAAAGAGTAACACCATTTAACCCAATCTGTTTCTTCCGATCATAACCCATTTTTCCAAAGATAAACCAACTTCTTCCTCAATTTTTTTTTCACCTCAGTATATCAATCACTAACACTCTTTTATTTACTAGAGTGTGAAGGCCTTTTTCTTCTTCTTTTTTTTTCTCTTTTTTTTTGAAACCCAACCCTCAACCAATTTCTTCCAATATATGTGAAATAATTATTATTTTATTTTCTTTTTTTTATTCCATCCTTACTCCAATTGCTCTTGAAAAGTTTGTGTTCAAAATTAAGTGCTCTTAACAAATAAGGTAGGAATTATATATATATTTTTTCGGCTCAATAGAAGGTAGGTTATATAAGGCAAAAAGAAAGAAAAGTAAGGCTAACAATATATTTAAATAGGCTCAAAGAGGTAACTAGTAATATAAGGATAACAAGGTAGGCTTAAAATGGCACAATCGATCCAAAAATGGCCTACATCATATCCTAAACAGTGCAATTCCAAATTATTTCGCCTCAAGAGGTTTTCAAATGATTTCTAGAGTTTGTTGAGATCACAAAAATGTCCATGAAAAATTCGCACATAAGACTTCTCTAAGCATTTAGACTAATCAACCAAATTATACCACATACCAAAAGAGTCGCCAACTAGGTAAAATCAACATTTGAAATTATCTTTAAACCGAAGCAAAATTTAATGTTTTCTAAAAGCTACTTGTTATCACAATCACATTATTATCATCAACGTGCAAATTAAAATAAGTAAAATGCAAATAAAATAAAATAAAAATAGAAATAGAAATAAGACAATAAACAAATAAAAGAAATTAAATCAAAATGCAGAAAAATAAATGGAAAATCAAAATTAAACACAAATAAAAACACAAACAAAACTACTAAAAATGAAGGGGAGAAAAGGTTTAGCGTTTACCGCACCCCCAACCAAAACCTTACATTGTCCTCAATGTAAGAAATGAAAGAGAGATCTCCTTTCCGCGGGTGGTGAAACTGCCCTTGCCGGTGGTGAACGTAAGACTTTTTTACTTAGAATGGATGGCATTGGCTTTAGCTCAATCTTGTTGGCTCCATTCTTTACCACTGATGTTGGAGTTTCATTTGTTCCCAACTCCTTAAATGTTTCATCACTGCATAAATATTCATTAGGTGCTGCTAGTAATTCAGAACATTGTCTCGTCCCCTCATCTTCCTCCTCAATTGTTGCAGATTTCACAAGGCAAGCTTCTAATGGTAGCAATGAAGTTCTCTCCTCAAAAGTTTCCGAGATTAACCCGTCAAAAGTGTTAATTTGAAAACAAGAATGTACATCACTTGGAAATTTTGTTTCTTAAAAAACATCAAAAGTTACTTGTTCATCTTGCACCCGTAGAATGAGCTTTCCTTGCTGAACATCAATCAATGTTCTTCCAGTTGCAAGGAACGGTCTCCCCAATATTAACGGTATCTCTCTATCTTCCTCCATGTCAAGCACCACGAAATCTACAGGGAAAATAAACTTCCCGACTTTAATTAAAACATCCTCAATTACCCTAGAGGATATTTCACCGATCGATCCGCTAATTGTAAAGAGATTGAAGTGGGCTTCACTTCTCCCAGGCCTAGTTTTCTGAAAACTGAAAGTGGCATCAAATTAATGCTTGCTCCTAAATCACATAGGACTTTATCAAAATTACAACTTCCTATAGTACAAGGTATAGTAAAACTCCCTGGGTCTTTCAATTTCTGTGGCAATTTTCTTTGAAGAACTGCACTGCACTCCTCATTTAGCATGACAGTTTCATTATCTCCCAGCCTCCGCTTCTTTGATAAAATTTCCTTCATGAATTTTGCATACTTGGGCATTTGTTCCAACATCTCTACAAAAGGAATGTTAATATGCAATTTCTTAAAAATATCCAGAAATTTATCGAATTGATTATCAAGCTTTTTCTTATTCAATCGTTGAGGATATGGGATAGGAGGCTCATATTTTGCATATGGGGAAGGTTGAATATCTTGGGATTTTGATGGATTTTCTATAGATTCTTCCATCTTTTTCTCCGATTTCCTATGATTCTCAAGTTCTTTACCACTTCTCAATGTGATAGCCTTTACATGCTCTGTGGGATTTATTGTGTCACTAGGCAGCGATCCTTGAGACCTTTCTACAATCTGCTTTGAAAGCTGCCCCAGTTGGTTTTGGATGTCACTGTTGATTGCCTCTTGATTTCTGAAATTTGCTCTTGTCTCCTCAATGAACTTTCCTAAAATTTCTTCCAAATTTGTTTGTTTTTTCTCTTGGGGTTGGTAGGAAGATGATGACGATTTGAATCCCCCTTGGTTATTTCCCCATGACAAATTTGGATGATTTCTCCAACCTGGATTGTAGGTGTTCGAGTATGGGTTATGTTGAGGTTTTTGGAAATTTGAAACATAATTTGCTTGCTCAGCATTTCGTGAAGCAAATGGATTTCCAACTTGGCACTCGATGCTAGCATGATTTCCACCACATAAATCACATTGTGTAGTTGGTTTGGATTCGAATTTGGATGACAAAGAATCCATCTTTCTTGAAAGAACAGCAACTTGAGCCGACAAAGCATTCACTGAATCAATTTCATGCACTACTGCTGGTCTTTTTGCAATTACCCGCTCTGAATGCCATTGATTGTTGTTTTCTGCCATAACCTCTAACAACTCATGAGCATCCTCCGGTTTTTTTCCCATTAAAGATCCTCCAGCTGCAGCATCAATCATTGCACGATAGTTTGAAACCAACCCATTATAAAATGTAGAGACTTGTAGCCAAATTGGTATACCATGATGTGGGCATTTCCTCAACATTTCTTTGAATCTTTCCCAAGCTTCATACAATGATTCTTGGTCATATTGTGTAAAAGATGTGATTTCATTCCTCAATTTTGCCGTCTTAGCCGGAGGAAAGAACTTGGACAAGAATTTCTGAACCAATTCATTCCATGTCGTAATTGATCCCGGTGGTAATGAGTTTAGCCACTCCTTGGCTTTATCCCGAAGTGAAAAAGGAAAAACCCTCAATCTTATAGCATCTTCAGACACACCATTTATCTTGTAAAGATCACACACCTCCAGAAAGTAAGCAATATGTGCATTTGGATCATCCTTTGACATTCCCCCAAACTGATTTGATTGAACCATTTGGATAAAGGATGGTTTTATCTCAAAGTTATTGGCTTGAATAGTTGGCCTCCTTATACCCGAAGTAGTCCCAGCAACATTAGGCGCAACATAATCCCTTAAAGCTCTACGAATTCCACCTTCCTCAACAAATGGTAGATCCATGGCTGATTGTCTATTTGGAGGTGAGGTTGAACGCCTTCTCTCTCGATTTAGACGCCTATATGTTCTATCAATCTCGTGATCAAATGGAAGAAGGTTAAGGCTTCTTCTTCGTCTCATACAAAAATCCTACAACTAGAAAATCAACTAGCATAAAAACAACACAAAGTTACCCTTTTTTTTTATGATAAATAAAATATAATAGCAAAATAAACAAAATTAAAAATGAAAGAAAGATAAAGCAAATTAACTTCAAATTAAAACAAAGATTAGGTAGTATCGATATTAATAAAATCAAACCATTCCCCGGCAACGGCGCCAAAAACTTGATGCTTATTTTCGCAAGTGTACGAATCGTTCAAGTAATAAAGTGTACAAAAAGTACGGATATCGAACCCACAAGGAATGGCGTTACTAAGTACCGAAATTGACTAACCCTAATTTTATTTGAAAACGGAATTGTTGAAATTGTTTTAAAAGCAAATTAACATAAAACTAAACGCAAATAACAAAATTTAATGTTGTTCACAAATGATTAAAAACGCTAAGGCATTTGATTTCGCTAAATCAATTCAATCCGATTTCAAGTCATGTTATATGAGAATCAAAGCTAAAAGTGATGGTTGAAAAACCCAAACTTATCTAATACTCTTTCTCAAGTTATATTAGAATTACTTATCTATGAAAACCAACTATACTTCTATGAAGATTTAATCACAAATAAGCACATTACAATTTATGGAATTTCTAGAATAACCACATACATCATGCATTAGGTGTCAAACTCGCATTCAACATACGGTATTTATCACAAGAAGCATTCATTACACATCTCCTCTCGGTCTTAATATAATGCAACAAATCATCTAAATCTTGATCAGAAATTTAAAAGCATTAAGCATGGAAATAAATACTCAACTTGAAAACAATGAATTCATATAACAATAACAAAAGAAATCAGATTTCCTTGATTTAACTACATCATAGCCTTAGCAAAAACGAATTAGTTCATAACGAAATTATGAAAAAACATATTCTCAATTGAATCCATGAACAAACAATCTGAATAAATTGCAGAAAATAAAAGCTAATGAGAAGAGATGAAGAACTCTTGAAGATGAAGACTTGGTAGCAACAATGGTGATGATCCTTCAAGCTTCTCCAACCTTTCTCTCCAAAATTTCCTTTTCTCCTCCAAAAATAACTTAGATCTGCTCTCTCTACCGTCCCCCTCTTTCTCCATCATATTGTATATATAGATCTATTGTTTGGGGGCAATTTTGGAACAAAACAACAAAACAATCTATTTTTGGACGAAACTCGCCGGCGGTGACATTATTCTCGCCGCGGCGAGATTTCTGGAAAATTAAATTTTGGGTTTTTGGATTTTGGCCGGCGGCCAAAATAATGTGGCCGGCGGCGAGATACTTTGGCCGGCGGCGAGATGCTTTGGCCGGCGGCGAGATTAGTTTACCAAAATTTGTGCTCTCGGGAAGATTTTCGCCAGGATTTTAGCCGGTGGCGAGATTACTTTGGCCGGCGGTGAGATTCACTTGGCCAAATCCGTGCTCCCTGCATGATTTTCAACATTTTCTCCGTAAGGTTTTCTCCGGCGGCGAAATTCCAAATTTTGAAATTTTGTTCTCTTTTTATTTTCATTCAATCCCGATCATTGTAATTTGTCCCTAACTTCTCCAAAATCATGATTTTACTTGAAATTGCACTTTAAACACGAAATACCCGTGAAATGACATTTGTGGATTAAATAATCAAATAAACACAATTTTCACACAAATATCAACATTTAAATCATAACAAAAATGCAATAATTTAGCTCGACGGTTTGAATCCCCCTTGGTTATTTTCCCCATGACAAATTTGGATGATTTCTCCAACCTGGATTGTAGGTGTTCGAGTATGGGTTATGTTGAGGTTTTTGGAAATTTGAAACATAATTTGCTTGCTCAGCATTTGGTGAAGCAAATGGATTTTCAACTTGGCACTCGATACTAGCATGATTTCCACCACATAAATCACATTGTGCAGTTGGTTTGGATTCGAATTTGGATGACAAAGAATCCATCTTTCTTGAAAGAACAGCAACTTCAGCTGACAAAGCATTTACTGAATCAATTTCATGCACTACTGCTAGTCTTTTTGCAATTACCTGCTCTGAATGCCACTGATTTTTGTTTTCTGCCATAATCTCTAACAACTCATGAGCATCCTCTGGTGTTTTTCCCATTAAAGACCCTCTAGCTGCAGCATCAATCATTGCCCAATAGTTTGAAACCAACCCATTATAAAATGTAGAGACTTGCAACCAAATTGGTATACCATGATGTGGGCACTTCCTCAACATTTCTTTGAATCTTTCCCAAGCTTCATACAATGATTCTTGGTCATACTGTGTAAAAGATGTGCATTCCTCAATTTTTCCATCTTAGTAGGAGGAAAGAACGTGGACAAGAATTTATGAACCAATTCATTCCATGTTGTAATTGATCCCGGTGGTAACGAGTTTAGCCACTCCTTGGCTTTATCCCGAAGTGAAAAAGGAAAAACCCTCAATCTTATAGCATCTTCAGACACACCATTTATCTTGTAAAGATCACACACCTCCAAAAAGTAAGCAATATGTGCATTTGGATCATCCTTTGACATTCCCCCAAACTGATTTGATTGAACCATTTGGATAAAGGATGGTTTTATCTCAAAGTTAGTGGCTTGAATAGTTGGCCTACTTATACCCGAAGTAGTTCCAGCAACATTAGGCACAGCATAATCCCTCAAAGCTCTATGATTTCCACCTCCCTCAACAAATGGTAGATCCATGGCTGATTGTCTATTAGGAGCTGAGGTTGAACGCCTTCTCTCTCGATTTAGACGCCTATATTTTCTATCAATCTTGGGATCAAATGGAAGAAGGTTAAGCCTTCTTGTATGTCTCATACAAAAATCCTACAACCAGAAAATCAACTAGAACAAAAACAACACAAAGTTACCCTTCTTTTTTTTATGATAAATAAAATAAAATAGCAAAATAAACAAAATTAAAAATGAAACAATGATAAAGAAAATTAACATCAAATTAAAACTAAGATTAGGTAGTATCGATATTAATAAAATCAAACCATTCCCCGGCAACGGCGCCAAAACTTGATGCTTATTTTCACAAGTGTACGAATCGTTCAAGTAATAAAGTGTACAAAAAGTACGGATATCGAACCCACAAGGAATGGCATTACTAAGTACCGAAATTGACTAACCCTAATTTTATTTGAAAACGGAATTGTTGAAATTATTTTAAAAACAAATTAACATAAAACTAAACGCAAATAACAAAATTAAATGTTGTTCACAAATTATTAAAAATGCTAAGGCATTTGATTTCGCTAAATCAATTCAATCCGATTTCAAGTCATGTTATATGAGAATCAAAGCTAAAAGTGATGGTTGAAAAACCCAAATTTACCTAATACTCTCTCTCGAGTTATATTAGAATTACTTATCTATGAAAATCAACTATATGTCTATGAAGATTTAATCACAAACAAGCACATTACGATTTATGGAATTTCTAGAATAACCACATACATCATGCATTAGTTGTCACACTCGCATTCAACATACGGTATTTATCACAAGAAGCATTCATTACATATCTCCTCTCGGTCTCAATATAATGCAACTAATTATCTAAATCTTGGCCAGAAATTTAAAAGCATTAAGCATGGAAATAAATACTCAACTTGAAAACAATGAACTCATATACCAATAACCAAAGAAATCAGATTTTCTTGATTCAACTACATCATAACCTTAGCAAAAAAAATTAGTTCATAATAGAAATAAGAACAACCATTATTTCAATTGAATCCATGAATAACAAAACCGAACAAATTGCAGAATATAAAAGCTAAGGAGAAGAGATGAAAAACTCTAGAAGATGAAGACTTGGTAGCAACAATGGTGAAGATCCTTCAAGTTTCTCCAAAATTTCTTTCTCTCCTCCACAAATGTCTTTGAACTCCTCTTTCTGTCGTGCCCCCTTTCTCCATCATATTGTATATATAGATCTAGGGTTTTGGGTGTAATTTTGGTACAAAACAACCAAAAAAATCTGTTTTCGGATGAAACTCGCTGGCGGCGACATTATTCTCACCGCGGTGAGATTTCTGGAAAATAAAATTTTTGGTTTTTCGATTTTGGCCGGCGGCGAGATAAATTTGGCCGGCGGCGAGAATAATCTAGTTGGTGGCGAGATTTTCAAATTTTGAAACTTTGTTTTCCTTTTATTTTCACTCAATCCCGATCATTGAACTCTGTCCCAAACTTCTGCAAAATCATGATTTTACCTGAAATTGCACTTTAAACACGAAATACCCGTGAAATGACATTTGTGGATTAAATAATCAAATAAATGCAATTTTCACACAAGTATCAAAATTTAAATCATAACAAAAATGTAATAATTTGACTCTTATCAGTTAGATTATTATTATTTGATTTAATTATGAAAATTCAAAGAAACTATTTTATGGAATTTATGATTAATCTGCTTGCTTTAAGATTTGCTAATTGATTTTAATTAAGTGACATATGTTTTGAATTATCTAGTTAGGATTATTCATTATTAAATTTATTTTAGAACATAAATGGACACTTATGTTTTTGTGCTAACCTTTTTTGCAATTTATTTGGGAACATATCTGATTAGGGCAGTATTCTAGGGAAGATAGCACAAGATCAAGTTTGTACTTGAACATTTGGTTTTCATAGTGAAAAATTAGGTGGTTTAGTGGATGGGTGGGTTTCTTCTTTGATCATGGTTGTGGCCTAGGTGAGCAATCTCTATTAGCTTTATTTTTTTATTAGTTAAACTTAAAGAAAGAAAGAAAGAAAGAGAAGTAGAATCCTTATCTAGCCAATAAGGTATTGGGCTTATTCAACACTTACGAACATATAACCTTATTTTTAGTGACTTAACTCATTTTATTATTTATTGTATAAATTATTCTACAATTTTGACTTATGCACACACATATTCTTGTACATGTGATGATCAATGTTGACATGAACTTATTCACACACTCACAAACACACATACATGCTATGCTTAAAGCTTATGAATTATCTTGAAAGACTTTAAGACTTTAACTAATCTTAACTATAAAATTGTGTTGAGTTATATTTCTTGTTTTTTAAAATTTTACTGTATGGAGGTACCTAGTATTGAGATGACTACTTACTATGATGTGTGAAGCTACTATTGTGAGCGAAGATGGCTACCTCACAACTAGTATGAAAGTCATCATACTAAGTTTATGGCTCATGCAAAAAAGGAAAGATTGTGCAAAAAATGACTACTTATAAAACTTGTACTTGGAATGCACAAAAAGAAAGGACCAATAGAGGTTAACAAAACAAATTCATTTGTCTCACTTATAAAATAAAGATAAAAAAATTTAAGTCCTCTTTTGGTAGATATATTTTATTTTGTGAGATTAAAGATTTGATTATAATATTACATGATATGTGATATTTTTTTTCTTTTTAATCTTTCTTGATTGATCATAAATGACTTAATTAACATATGTGTGAAGTTTAAACATATATACTACTTTTAAGTAAATGACAACATGTCATTATATGTGCAAAGTGTGTGTGTGTTTCTTCTACTCTACTTGCTTATTTATGCAATAGATAAGTTCTGGATTGGTTTTGTATTTGTTTGTGATTAAATAAGTTTAATACCTTATGTGACTATTTATGAAAATAACAAAAAAATCAAATTTTTACCCATTTACATCTTTTTCTTATTTATTAACTTTTTAATTGGTTTTTAAGTTAAGTAGTCATATAAGGTAAGAGGTTTAAATCATATTTCACTTTTGCATTAATCTACTTTCATATCACTCTTTTATCTTTAGGGGAGTTTTAGTTCCATTGCTTTGTTTAATTCTTTTTCCTTCTCGTATGTCAAAAATAGGGAGAGTTTGTTTTACTTTTATGTTTTATTTTGTTATGCATATAGAAGGAGAATATATTTAGAGTAATAATGCTTTTCATAATTTTGTCTTATGTTAAGCTTGATTGATACGAATGTATGTACTACATGATTATTCTTTACACTGTGTTTATTTTTATGTAAAATGAACTAATGTACAATGAGGTTTTCAAGCCAAGTTATCGCATGCTTTGTCTATGTCATTTCAGTTACTTACAAGCTTGTCAAGTTACAACGAAGATGTATTCACCGGACCATAGGATAGTTCCACTATAGTTAGGGGAATAATTTATTTGCATAAGTGTCATATAGTGAGTGAGAGGTTTTGCTACACGAAAATTCCAAAGTGTGAATTTGTAAGGACTATGAGTGTTAGCTATTTTTCTAGACAAAATATTTGTATGTAAACTTGTTTTTAAGCTCGTTATTAAGTAAAGTCAAAAAAATATTAGAATTTCGGATAATCGTATTTCAGGTATATCTTTTATAACTATGACACATAAAATTATATTCATGCATTTAATAGCATATATTCATAAATCTCATATTTTTTCTAGTACCATAATATTTATTTAAATTTGAATCAATTTATAAAATTATCAATTAGCTATTTCTTAAATGCGTTTAAATATTTTTAGGATGTATTCTAAAAATAACCTTTTAAAATTATTAAAGCTTTTTAATGAGCTTTGAATAATTAATCTCAAAAATAATTTAATCTTAATGCTATTAGCTTATAATTCTTACCTCTCTCTATATATATACATAGTATAAGGTTAAGGTGATTTAGAGCTGAAAAATGCAAAAACAATCGAAATACGAAAAAGAAAAAGAAAAACTAAGAGAAGCAACGGCAGAGAAGAAGGTATATATATATATATTCATATATTTTAGAATGTGGGTTGAGATATGATATATAAGAATAAGCGACGAGAACTTAATTGCTGAGATAGAAAAAAGAAAGAAAGAATAAAGATATAACAGACAAGAATTATGAAAGGCAGCTGACAAAGGAAATAGTAAGAAGGCGTGAGGGGGGGGGGGGTAATCAACTAATATTATCATAATTTTTTATTTTGGTAATATTTGATTTTTTGAACTCTTATATTTATTATTCTATTTGTTTAATAATTTATCTTAACATAACTTCTTCTTTATTATGATGTAGCATATTTAGAATAAATAATTGTGTATGCGATTATGATTATTTGATTTAATTATGAAAATTCAAAGAAGTTATTTTTATGAAACTTGTGATTAATTTGCTTGATATAGGATTTACTAGTTGAATTGATTTAAGTGATATATATTTTCATCTAGTTAGGATTATTCATTATTAAATCCATTCTAGAACGCACATGGGCATTTATGTTTTTGTGTTAATTTTTTTTGCAATTTATTTGTGAATATATTTGATTGACGGAAAGTTTATTGGAACATTAGTCTAGATACTACTCACACTAATATTAGAAACTATAAAAATAGTGTAGGGGCTTGTAAGTAAGGTATATTGGGGCAGTATCCTTGGGAGGGTAGCATAAAATCGAGTTTATACTTGAACATTTGGTTTTCATAGTAAAAAGTTGGGTGGTTCTGTGGATAGGTGGTTTTCCTTTTAGGTCATGGTTGTGGCCTATGTTGTTTCTACCTTAAAATATTATGTGTTATTCTTTTATTTTTGCGCTTTATTCTTACACGTGATTATATGCCTATTTGTTTTGTTTAGGTTATTAAATTATAAATTAATTAAAATTAAAATAACTTAGTATTTTTGTCTTCCTCTGTATAAGATTGGTTACTAAGGATCAGTAATACACATGTGCACATAGTTAAAAATACTGTGATGGAAAACATGTTTTCACACATCACTTGATTGGTTGTTTAGTATGCATGCTTGGTGATAAATGATTGATTTTGGCTCGATTCGGGTGGGGGTATTTATGAAAAATACTTGATAATTTTTGGATAAAAATTGAACTTTTTGGCACGTTGACATGGTCCTTGAAGAGGGCCTCACAGAGCCCCTCGATGGACCCCTTGTGAGTTGGTCAATGATGACCATTAGTAAGGTGGTATGTCTGTTTGTATTCCTTATATAAATCCCCTTTTTATCTCCTCATCCATTCTTTTTGTGCTAAAATTTTGCCAAATTTTTCAATAAAAATTACATTTGTCTCATAAATTACTTTGTGAGTGTTTGCATATTTATACTATAGTCTTGTGGGTAAAATAGAGTGCTTGAGTGATGAGTTCTTGACTATTTTAATTTCTGTGTGAGACATAACATTGTGAGATTACGTTGGGTTATTGTGGTGAGATATCAATTGTTAGTTGTGTACGGTACGTGGATTGACTCTGTATCCCACGTAGACAATTTGTGATTTGTGGTGGAAAGTGTTTCCTATAGTAGTTATTGGTTGTTTGTGATTGAGGGTAGTCCTTAGGGTTGATTGTTCTTTTCTCCTCACATTATTGATATACGATTTTTGATCACACCACATTGGGTGGTATTGGCTTTGGAGGAAAGTCGAGTTCATGTTTCGAATTAGGTTCTTACGGAGGTAGCAATAAGTAGTCCAGAGAAGGTCTTGACTAACAAAGTTATTGGTGGTTTTATTTCAATCAGAATTGTTTTATTGCTTAGTGAGTTGTTTGCTGCCAAGTGATTACTATAAGCAACTCAAAGATGTTACCACATGATAAAGTTTCTATATAGGTTTACCTTATTACATCGTTTTTTGTGCATGTTACTTTGATCGATTAGTATAATATGAGTTTAAATCGTGTATGTTACAATATACTAGTGATTAAACTCTGATTAAAATACCTTAATTGTCTTTACTTGGTTAAACTCTGATTAAAACGCTTTAATTATCTTAACTTGCTTCTACTTCTAAATAATATATCTATTGATTAAATTTTTTTAACTGCCTAAGTATATTATTTACTGCTGCTATTATGTTTTGTTATTTTTTTTATCTTTCTGTTTGTTGTGAGTTAGAGATGAGTTCTTAAAGAGTTTGTATTGCCTTGCCCTATTTGTGTACTCGGTCATGGACTCTTTCATTTTCTCTCAAAAAAATATTTTTAAATTACATTAAAACATTATTTGACTAAAAAATTATAGTATAAATTTTTTAAAGATGTGACTAATTATGATAGCTAAAACATACAATTTTTGATATATCATTATATGTAGTACTACATGTAACAAATACATAAGCAAAAATATTGGAAAAAATGAGTGTTTTTTTCATAATAGGTTTTCATTTTATCAACTAGCATATAAAAGGACACGAGTTAGTTTAATTTGTTTTTTCTTAGTTATACAAATTTACAACTAGTTGTAAATACGAATATATCTTTTATTCACATATATCATATAATTATTATAAAGAAGTGAGTTTGTACTTTCATATATAAATTACCTTCATAACCCTATAAATAACATTTCATATTTTGATTGGTGAAGTTTACCGTAAGTATTAATGTATTTCCTCATACAATATAATCCAACTTATTATATTCAATGTAAAAATAATTGATTATATGTATTAATTATTTTTTAATACATGAATTAAAATAGAAAACCAAAATACTAATATAATTGATTATATATGAATAAATTTAAAATCTATAAAGTCTCACTTAGTAAAAATTTAAAAAAGAAAAATCAAAAGACTCATTATCATTATAATAATTGTCTATTATTATGGAACAAAAAGAGAAAATCAAAAATCTCATAAATATATGTTAAATATTAATTTATTTTCTAAATTATATTTAGTATAAAAATAATTATATATATATATATATATTAATAATTATCTTTTAGTAAAGAATAAAAGTGAAAACCAAAAAGATTCCTAAAATATTCGATTTTTATAAAAAATATTTGATTATATGTGAAACAATTAATGAAATAGACAATTAAAAAAAATTAAAAGACTCATAAATAGTATA